>CM076852.1:30924223-31434023 GCA_039519185.1 Astragalus membranaceus
TCAAATACAATAAAACTATAGCAATAACATGTGTTATTTTCCCCGTCAAAACTCAAATGCAAAACATTTATTGTATCTCGTAGTGTCTCAAAAGTTGTTTACCAAGTTTTTTTAGGGCAAATTTAGTCCTTATATTTTTTATTTACACTTCAATCTTTTTTCCATAATTAAGAACTTTTAGTGATTAAAAGTGCAAAAGAAAGACCACAAATTTGAGACTAAAAGTGCAATGAAAAATAGTAGGGCCAAATTCATAATTAAGGAAAGAGTTTGACAAAAATGAAAGAGGAGAGACGAAGAGATGGAGAAAAAAAGAGGAAATCAAAAACGATAAGGTAATTTTTTGATAAAAAAAGATAAAGTGATTTAAAAGAGAGTGTGTGAATTAAGAAGGTGGAATTTAAATAACTGGTGAGAAAAAAAAGAATTTGGAATTAAGGGTATGTGGACCGCAAATAGTAGATGACAGAGAGAAAAAACTTAGAAAACCTGTGAGGAGAGAGAGAGAGAGAGATGAAATTAAAAAGTAAAAGATACAATTGTCTACAAAAGTGATGTGTCAAAAGTTAAAATGGCTAAAATTGTATTTTTTTAGAAAAGCCATTTTGTTTTGTCGGATGGATAGTAGATAAGCTTACGCTATTGGTGGCGTCAAAACACAAAAGTCTAGTTAAGAAATTAAAAATAATTCCATCAAACAAAAATTAAATACAATAATACTTATTTTATGTTTAAACTTAATTTTTATGACAATATTTTTATCCAATGTGCAATATCTTACAATATTTAAATTAACATTGTTGGCTTGGTGGCTTAATCCACCCTAGGACACTGAGGGTCGACCCGATGCTCCTGAGTTCGATTCCCGCAATGGACAAACTCGGTGTTGGCTAGTGCGAAATTTGATCCTAAGCACGAGCGGAGATTAGTCTTTCGTGGACACTCTCCGTGGGTAGCCAGCGATGGTCCCAACCAAAAAAATTATATTATATTTAAGAAAAGTAAATATATTATTAGGTGATTAATTGTTTTTGTAATAAATATTGATGTATAAACTCTACTTTAACTAAGGATTTGAATATTCGTTATTTATGATAATATGTTAATTTTTCAATCAATCTCTTTGTTTTCATTACAGTCCTTATATTTATACTAGTATTTTACCTGTGCATACACACGTGTGATATTGTATGGTTGGTGTATTGCCATGAAGTCATAATAGTAATTTGAAAGATAATCATAAGTTGTATTGAGTCAAATAAATTAAAGGAGATTGACAATCAGAATTATATGCATCCCCGTTGAGATAAGCATATATTAAAGGAGATTGACAATCAGAATTATATTAAAGGAGTCGAAGAAAATTATATTACATTGATCCATAATAATGTATTTGGACATTAAAGGTAAAATTTGCATCCCTATTGACCCTTCCGTTTGCATCATCGTTGGCGCTCTCGTTACCTCTCCCGTTGCCACTCTCGTTGGCGCTCTCGTTGCCTCTCCCGTTAGCGCTATCTGAAAAATTGATTGATTTTAGTAGTTTTAATTGAGAGATTATAGTAAATAGTAAATTTTAGATTATTTAATTATTGAGTGTAGTATTAATTTGATAACTTTTTTTCGAAAAAATAATTTTGAAACTATCATTAGAGGTATGGTTTTTTTTTTACAATTGGTAATAGTTAAATTGATTAATTTTAGTAGTTTGAGTAGATTATAAAGTGACAAAAAATTGATTTTTTTTATGGAAAAAAACTGAAAAGAAATTTGGAAAAAAACTGTAAAAAAAAAGTTGTCTTAAAAAAAACTGACATATGCATAAAAAAATTATTATAATAATATTTTCTATAGGTTTGTTTTTTTTTATAAGCTTCTATAGGTTTGTTACTCTTTTTTTTTTAGATAAGCAAATGATTCATTGAAAAAAACAGAGCACAATGCGTGCCCAGCCATTACAATGATAGGGGGAGGGCCTCCTCAAAACCTCCTTTGTCAAAACCCATTAGGGAAAAAAGACTCAGGTAAGAAAAAGAGTACCTCGCACCTAATGCACAACAATGAGACTAAAAAGTCCTAACTCATTGCTTCTCCCCCGACTAAGGTTACAAAGGAACGAAAGTTATGCATGAATGTTATTACAACATTGTCAAATAGCCCATTGGGCAATGATACCAATCCGACCAAGTCACCCTGCAGTTCCTTCCCCTCCTTGCCTTGAACCAGCTACAACAGTCAAAGTTAAGTCCAATTACAAAGTAGATATTACACCCAACGGACTATTGTACCACTCCGCCCACCCTGCTTGACAGTTCTTCCCTTTCCTAGCATTGAACCAACACCATGCCGGGTCTTTAATGCCCAAAAGTAGTGAAGGAATTGACAACACCTCGCCCTTAAATACCACTCTATTTCTCGCCATCCAAATATTCCATATGACCGCCAGCCAAATGAGATGCTTGACTCGTTTTTGCCTCTTGCCTTTGATCATCTTTCCGAACTCCATAAAATGCGTCGTTACATCGTCTTCATCACAATAAGGCTCCCCCAACCAAGAAAAGACCAGCTGCCAAATATTTTTAATAATGTAACAATTCAAAAATAAATGAGATACCGTTTCATCTTCCAGGAAGCAAAAAACGCAGCCCTTTTCGTGTTGCAAATGAATTACTCCTCTTCTAAACAAAGCCTCCCGAGTCGCAATCCTATTGTGTAAAACGCGCCACGCAAAAATAGTGATCTTTGACGGAGCATCGTTCCTCCATAGTTTCTTGCAAGCGTTGATCAAGCTATCCGAAAGTTGGTCACTATCACCTGCAAAAACACCAATCAACCAATCATAACTACGCTTTACCGTGAAACCCTTTGCCGGATCCAATGTCCAGCTCCAAGTGACACTGATGTCACATTTTGGCGTGACTGGCAGCAGCATTTCCAGCAGGTAATCGAGCTGCTGCTGCTCGGTTTGCTGCAAAACCGAAGTCATGTTCACAGTCCACTTCCAACCGTTATCCGTCCATAACCCCATGTCTTCCACCACTGCGTTTTGCTCGCAACAACTGTCAAATAACCGAGGAAAAAGTGTAGCAATCGGATCCCTTCCTAGCCAAGAATCTGTCCAAAACTTTACTAAATTCCCTCTTCCCAATTTTAATTTAATTAAGCCATCAGACCAACCTTCCTCCAGAGAACTACCCTCCCCCAATATGCAAAGATCTCTCCACCAAATAGATAATTTCCCCCATCCTCTTGTATATTCCGATGCTCTTGGCCACCTACCATTTATCCCATATCTTGCCACTAATAACTTGCTCCATAATTGACTTCCTTCCTCCACCAATAGCCTCCATCTCCATTTTGTTAACAAAGCTATGTTAAAGGCTTCTAGATTTTTAATACCAAGACCCCCTTTATCCTTCGGAGTACATAGAGTATTCCATCTCACCCAAGCCATCTTTTTCGATTCCTCATCCCCTCCCCACAAAAACCTTCTTTGCAATTTTGTGATTTCATCGATAATCTTCCTCGGAGCCTTGTAGAATGAGAAGAGATATAAAGGAAGAGAGGCTAACACCGAATTGATAAGTGTTACTCTTCCCCCTATGGACAATTGCCTACTCTTCCAACTATTTAGCCTAGCTTTTATCACATCGATTACCGGTTGCCAAGTTGCCACTCTTCTTGGGTTTGCACCTACCGGAATCCCAAGAAATTTGAAGGAATCCTTGCCCACCCTACACGCAAGGAATTGGGATATGCCCTCCAAGATCCTCTCTTCCACATTGAAACCGATCACGTTACTTTTAGAAAAATTTACCTTTAGCCCTGATGCTAGTTCAAAAGATCTAAGTATTGCTTTCAAGCACCAAATGCTCTTATCACCTCCATCACACAATAATATCGTATCATCCGCAAATTGTAATAATTCAACTGAGAGCGAATTACTTACCTCGAAGCTATTCAAGGTAAGTAAACTTGAGCTTGTTGTCCGGCCGGAATCATATACATAAACTTGAGCTTTCTATTTTATCATGACTTGTATCAGACTATCAGCGGACCATTTTTTTTGTTTAATTATTTTATTGCGTTTTTTGATAAGCTGTCAGCGCAACTTTTGCCGCTTTGTCAGTGATTTTGCTGCTTTGTCAGCGCATGTTTCTCTTTTTTTGTCTGATTGCAGCTTTTGCTGCGTTTTCTGTTGGAATAAAAAGCTGCGTTTTGGTTTCAATCAATCTCTATGTTAATTTTTCAATCAATCTGTTTTCATTACGGTCCTTAACCTTATATTCATATTCAATAAAATAGCATAGTTTTTCAATAAAAAAATATGACTAGATAATGATGCATATTAACCTCGACATAAGCTAAGTAACGAAGACGTAAAACTTTTTTAATGGTGTTAGACAGTGGCAAAAAAATCAAATATTGTTAACGTTTTAATAATTAAAAAATTAACTTTACAAAGAAAAAAAAATACACACTAAAAACAAAGTGAAATTTGAAATTCAGAAAAAACTTTGGGAGTGATTTAGCCAAAGGAAAAAAAAAGGTACTGCCGTGGAGTGATGGAATTACACCCAAGGAGCATTATTGAAGAATTGATAGAATTGATATATTTGATAAAGTGTTCACACTGTTTTACAAAAGGAGAGCCAGAGAGATATTTGTAGCTTAGTTTACAAAGAGTAAAGTAACTACATTTAGTTACAATAACAGTAACAGCAAGCTTAACAAACTCTAAAACAAGCTAAGCTAACTAATCTATTTTAACTAACTGCTAATTACAATTAACTGAGTCAACTGTTGACTGTGATTTAGTCTCTATTACTCCCCTGTCAAACTCATGGAAATCCTTGATTCTGAGTTTGCTTCTGAGTAGCTGGAAGGAGGCTGTGCCCAGTGGCTTTGTGAAGATATCAGCAATCTGCATAGTAGCTGGAACATGTTTGACAAACAGAGTCTTGGCAGCAACTTTTTCACGAACAAAATAGATATCCAGCTCAACATGTTTAGTTCTAGAGTGCAAAATGGGATTATGTGCAAGCATTACAGCAGAGAGATTGTCACATAGTAAGGTAGGGGACTGATATGGAATTCTGAGTTCCTGCAGCAGAGACTGAAACCATAACAGTTCTGATGTTGCTTGAGCCATGCCCCTATACTCAGCTTCAGCACTTGAACGGGCTACCAATGTTTGTTTCTTGGCACTCCAAGAGATCAAATTGGGACCAAGGAATACACAATATCCGGAGGTTGACCTCCTATCATCTGGGTCACTGGCCCAGTCACTGTCACAATAGGCTCTTAGAGAGTATTTAGCATATGGAGATGCAGGTTGAATAAGTAAGCCATGAGTTTTGGTGCCACTGAGGTATTTGAGCAGGCGTTTAACAGCAAGCCAGTGAGTGTCTAAAGGCATGGATAAGAACTGACACAGTTTGTTTACACTATAGGCAATGTCTGGTCTTGTTAATGTGACATATTGTAAGGCACCTACAATAGACCTATAAGTGTGGGGATCCTTGAAAGAGTTGCTTCCATTTTTGCTCAGTTTCAGATTGGCTAGCATTGGAGTGGCCATGCCATTGCAGTCAGTCATGTTAGCCCTTGCAAGAAGATCATGGATGTACTTTGTTTGTGTCATTAGGAGGGATCCATTAGAGAGAGTTTTGACTTCTAAACCTAGGAGGTAATCAGGCTGACCTAGTTCTTTGAGAGCAAATGTGGTGTTTAGCTTTGTGATGAGGCTGTGAATCAGTGTTGATGAAGTGCCAGTGACTATAATGTCATCAACATATACAAGAGCATATAGGGTGGTGCCAGGCTGAGAGTAGATGAAGAGGGAGGGATCACATTTGCTAGAGGAGAAGCCAAAGGAAAGAAGTACCTGAGTCAGTCTTTCATACCAAGCACGAGGTGCTTGTTTGAGGCCATATAGAGCCTTGTGAAGGCGACAAACAAGGGAAGCATCCTCAGATTCAAACCCAGCAGACTGCTTCATATATATTTCTTCTTGGATTGTGCCATTGATAAAGGCATTGTTGATGTCTATTTGTTGCATCTCCCACTTGTGAGTGACAGCCAAGGTGAATATAGTTCTAATAGTGGCTGGCTTAATGACAGGAGAGAAGGTTTCAGTGAAGTCTTGACCTTCCACTTGATGGAACCCTTTGGCAACCAATCGGCTTTATGTTTGTTAAGAGAGCCATCTGGGTTTTGTTTGACACGAAAGACCCATTTGCACCCGATAGCTTTCTTGTGAGGTGGTAGTTGGGTTAAGGTTCAAGTTTTGTTTGCAGTAAGGGCATCAAATTCTGCCTGCATTGCTTGTTTCCAGTGAGGATAGGTAAGGGCTTGTTTATCAGTGGATGGGGTGGCTGTGGTTAGAAGAATTTTGGGTTTCAGTTTGCCTGTTTTAGTTTTGGTTGTCATAGGATGAGTGGATGTAGTGGTGGCAGTAGGTACTGTTGAATTTGGAGGCTGGGGATGTGAAGTGTCAGTGGTAGAAGCAGTATGGTTAGTTTCTGTCTCTGTTTGAGCAGCAGTGTCTGTCTCTGTTTCAGTTTCTGGGTTAGTATTTGTGATTGTAGGAGTGGTATCGGTTTGGGCCAAGATGGATGGGAGAGGTGAAGATGCAGGGTTGGATGTAAGGGGCTCAGGATGGTTGGATGAGTTGTTGAAGAGGCTTGGATAAGGCATTTTGGTTTCATCAAATACAACATCTTTGGTGATTTAAATCCTCCCTTCAGGGCTGAGGCATTTATATCCCTTGTGTTGTGGGGATAATCCAAGGTTAATACATTCTTCACTTCTATGTTGAAGCTTGTGTTTGTTATAAGGTCCGAGAAGGGGATAACATGCACATCCAAAGGTTTAGCAGTTTGTAATCAGGTGTGGTGTGATATAGGGCTTCATATGGTGAGATGAATTTAGTCAATCCAGTTGTGGGTAGTCAGTTGATGAGGTGAGTGGCAGTGGTGAAAGCATGGTCCCAGTAACTAAGAGGCAAGGAAGCATGGGAGAGTAAAGTGAGGCCCATTTCAACTATGTGGCGATGTTTTCTTTCAACTGTTCCATTTTGGTGGGAAGTGTATGGACAGGTGAGTCTGTGAAGGATACCAAGGGTGGACAAGTGTTTAGTGAAGGGTTTAAATTCTCCCCCAGAGTCAGACTGCACAGCTTTGATGTTAGCAGAAAATTGGGTCTTGACTAGAGCATGAAACTGAGTAAAGGTTGTTAGTGCATCAGATTTATTCTTAAGAAAATATATCCAAGTGAATTTGGTGCAAGTGTCGACAAATGCAATATAATAGCTATAGCCAGATTTAGAAGGGGAAGGTGATGGACCCCAAAGATCAGTGTGTATGACTTCAAAAGGGTGAGTGTGTGTGGGGGTGGATGCAAGTGCATGTAGCCTATGTGATTTTTGCCAATACAACAAGACTTGCAAACAGTCAAATCAGTTTTATTGCACAAAGGAATATCATACAATTTGAGAATGGTATTAACAGTTTGTACATTAGCATGCCCTAGCCTAGAATGCCATAGGCTATATGTCTTAGTTGAAGATGAATTGGAAGTACTAGAGACTGCATTATTCACAGCAGGAGTACAGTTTTTTGAATTAGGAAATCTAATTTTGACTTTTGGTCTAGTAGTGATATGAATGGGAAAAATCTTGAAAGAATAGAGTCCATCACGACCTTTAATGCCGTTGAGTAGCACCCTTTTAGTTGCCTGTGATTTTACAAGACAGAAATTGGAGTGAAATTCAAAGAATACATTGTTATCTTTAGAAAACCTAGAAACTGACAGCAAGTTTTTAGTGATTGTGGGAACGTGTAATAGCTTTTTGAGTTTCAAAATGATTTTTGGAGTGAATTGTGAAGCTATTCTAGCAGTGCCTACAGATTTAATAGGGATTTCTTCACCATTAGCTACAGAGACATTGACAGTGCCATTATATTGTGTACTATTTTCAAGATTATAGCTATCAGGAGTAACATGGTGAGACGCACCTGTATCATGATACCAGGCCTCATTGTCCATGGTGGTGGATTCAAATTCAGCAGCAGAAGATGCTAGGTTGACATTGGGTTGAGATGATTTACCTTCAGATGGCTCATTGTCTTTGGATTTGGTGGAGTCTTGATTCTTGGTGCGATTCTGTGATGTGCCACCATTGTGACTAGGTTGGAATCCTTCATCAAACCGATACCAGCAGTTGAACACAGTGTGGCCATTTTTGCCACAGAGCTGACATGTTGGCCTTGCTTCACCATTGGTTGAGGCGGTGTTTTCATAGCAGTGGAGGTTGCCACGGCCACGTCCCCTTCCTCGTGTATTTCTGCCACCCCATCTGAAGCTTGCAGAGTTGAAGCGAGGGCCTTGTGTAGTGCGCGCAAGTTTTGCAGAGATAGGTGTGCTGGACAGTTCTTGGCGATGCTTCTCAAGGTGTGCTTCTTGGACCAAGAGGAGAGATTCAATCTCAGACAGTGAAGGCGAATCAGTGCGCCCGTAAATCATCATAACGAAGGTACTGTAGTCCTCGGGTAGACCGTCAAGAACAACATCGATCTTGTCTCTCGATCAGAGATGGGTTCGCCGATTGCAAGAAGGGAATCAGCTAGGGTGTGGGTTCGCATCAGGTACTCGTTGATTGAGCGATTATTTTTCTTGGTGTTCTTGAATTCAGAGCACAGTTGACGAGTGCTAGCTTTCAAGTCAGCATAATAATGGGTATGAATTCGATCCCATACCTGATGAGAGTGCTTGCATGAAAGAACCCTAGGAATGACTGATTCTAAAAGTGTGGAGAGAAGTCAGGTAAAAAGAAGCTGATCTTGGACCAACCATTTGTCGTAGGCCTCAGATACGGTGTTAGAGAGCCGATCTTGCTCCGAATTGAATTGCTGGGGAATTTGTGGGTTAACAAGAAAGCAATGAAGTTTGTATGATGTTACGATTCCCTCTATTTGTTGGTTCCATAGGAGGAAGTTCTTATCTTCCAATTTGATGGAGATTTTGGGCGCTGCAGCGAAGCTTTGAGAGGTCTTCGGTGAGGGACCTCCAAGCGCAAAGATGTGGTTGCTGAGCTCTGTTTGAGGACTTGCTTGTTTCGGTGGGATCTCCGCCATGGACGAAGCAGGGTTGAAGACGAGTTCGCGTGTGTGTGTGTGAAGCGTGGTGATCAGGAAAGTTGAACAGCTCTGATACCATGATGGAATTACCAAAAGGAGCAATATTGAAGAATTGATAGAATTGATATATTTGATAAAGTGTTCACACTGTTTTACAAAAGGAGAGCCAGAGAGGTATTTGTAGCTTAGTTTACAAAAAGTAAAGTAACTACATTTAGTTACAGTAACAACAAGCTTAACAAACTCTAAAACAAACTAAGCTAACTAATCTATTTTAACTAACTACTAATTACAATTAACTGAGTCAACCGTTGACTGTGATTTAGTCTCTATTATGGAGTTCTGTTATAAAACTCAAATTAAGCACGAGAAATGCTAGTAAATGCGACAATTATTCTCTTATATCGATGCGTAGAACCTCTACCGCAAACAACATAGAAAGAGGAGAGAACAGAGAGTGGGGGGGGGGTAAAAGAGGAGCTTGGATCATCTGCTGCTACTGCACGGTGCATCAAATAGAGCCGTTGGATTTAAAGAGAGAAAATTTATCTCTCTAGATCTAACGACTCTTTTGCTTGCTACACTACAGATTCACACCCTTTATTTCGCGTGACAGAACCCATCATAGACTACAAAAACCTATTGGTGCACCGCAGAGGATCCAGGTCCGTAATAGAAAGCGAAAGAGGAGGGGGGCTAAAGAGGATTGGAAAGAAAAGATTCACACCCTTTATTTCGTGTGACAGAACCCATAGACTAAAAAAGCCTAGTGGTGCAGCATAAGCATAATTTAAATCCTCTTAAATCAGACATATAGATTACAGACAACATTTGGTGCAGATGTTTCAATACCAATATAGAATCTAATTTTTAAGGTATTATATTTATTTACATTCAGAACGAAACGTCAGCATCAGTGTTAGCATCCATGTCGGTCACCTCTCTCACGAGATTTTTGTTGGAAGGCAAACCAGCAGTAACATCCTCTTCAATGCCACATTCATTTGTCCCTCTCTTAATCTTGAAGTAACCATCCTGCAGTTGAGATTAAATTAGTTCATTAGCCAAGACATAACTTAAGTAACAGTTATTCAAACCGAAGAATCATTCAAGATACATACATCTCCCCAATTTCTGTTCCACTGATTTGCGAGAAGCTGAAACAGTGAAAAATACGCAATGAGTATGAAATTTTGAATAGCAGCATGTCTTTAAAAGTGTTGTATAAAATCGGGAACATGTCAACCTACCCAATAGTCCTCCCCTTCATCACTTGTTCCCCAGCCAATCAGTTTTACTGCATGGCCGCCTAGTTGAGAACCTGTGATGTGTTTGTAAACTCCTGATTTGTAGTGAGCGAAATCCTGTGAAGAGTGAAACATTTTAAATTTAAATATGATTTGCATTTTTTTTTACATTTTACAGAAATATCAATAGTTTACGGGATACATGCTATCAAATAAATACCAGATTCTTAAAAATGTCCTTGCATCTTATAAAGTAAATTAAATGACTCAAAAGTCTGCTAAAGTTGCTTAAAAGTTAGAGGGTGATCCATGAAATACACAATAGGGCCAGGTTGTACATTGCACTGTATGGCCTGTTTAATTTTAGAAGTGTTATATTGTGACCTCAGGAGATCTGATTCATAACCATGGTTTCTACTTTAAGATGCCTATCTTCTATCCCAATTCCTAAGGTCAATCCGCATCCTCAAAAGCACAAAAGATGACAATTGCCCCCTTTTTTCTGATAAAGAACCCAAAGACGAGGGGGAAAATATAAAGCAATGAAAGGAATGGAAAGGAATATAACACAGCACAAATCAGGAATGTGTGAAAAAGATCTATGCCACATGATAACATGGCACAGACGGAACAACATTAAGACAATGGGAGACTTAACGTTATTAAGTACCACAAACTCAAGAAGGAGTAACAGCAGGAAATGACAAGGGTGAAAGCTTAGCAATTGTCTTCGACAATTATCAAGAAATGAAGCAAGATGGAACAACACATCAGCTCATGGTCACAGCTTGCATTTCTTGATTCTTAGCTAACTACCCTAGCAGTGTACTGAGTTCAGTTTCTTAGTACTCCCTCCAGACTCGTATATATAGTCCGGATACAGCACTTTTTCAATGAATCTAAAAAGTTGTTTGTTGCTTATATACGAGTCTGGAGGGAGTAGTGTAATCTATCAGTGAATCCCGACGCAACTGTACAATCAAGTTGGAGAATTCAATTATAGATGTTCAGCTGGTCTAGCACAATTCACTGCTGCTAAACCAAGGCAACGGGGAGATTCACTGCAATATTATGTTACTGCATAGAAGACTCCCCCAGAAGAACATCAAAACCTTGAAATCCGTTATCTAAAATGAGCCATTTTGAACAGCTAGATTTTCAAACAGTTTGTATTATTAGTTTGCGAGGAAAATTGTTTCTTGGAAATCAGTTTTCTCTTACATATATTTCTTCATACTATTCCAACTAATTAGTAAGTAGTAGCATAGGTAACTCAGACAAAAACTAGAAGGTACAACAAGGAAATCAAATATTTTAATAATAAAAACACAATTAGGAAATATGTGTAAAATTTTAATGTAACCTTTAAACTACAGACCTGGCTAATTTGCATTCTTGGTTATTTATTCTTTTTCATCTCTCTATTTGTTTGCCTACTAATAGTTCAATCTATGTTTCAGGCATATTGTTCTGTTAACTCTTTTTTTGGGAGGGATTGGGTGCCTTTAGGGCAGGAAAGGCACCCATACCTTTAGACTTTTTGTGTCTATCTATCTCCTCAAATATTTTCTCTCTCATCTTATAGAATTTTCTCTCTCGTATTTTTCCCTCCAAAATAAGCCTAAAGGTACCAAAGACACCTAATCCTAAAGACACTCAATCCAAATCCGACTTCGTAATTGATTCAGATTTTCTTGTAGCTAAATACTGAAATTTATATGCACTGTTTTCCTACATTTTATTGACGATTGTGATCAAGTTTGTAGGGATTCCTAATTATGTTAGAATTTAGCTGTTAGGATTTAGAAGATTTCACAAGATAGTAAACTCTGTAGTCTTAGCTGTTGGGATATAAAAGATTGCAAAAATTTGGGCAAAAGATTTCCCGTACCTCATAAACATTGAATGCGACTTCAACCGGCCCGTTCTTATAAACTTCTGCCATGATATCATAGGGATCAGACTTGACCGTATATGCATTGACACTAAAGTGCTTTGACCTTTTCCAGAGCTGGTTTCCCTTTACACACTTCCTCACGCACTTGGGAGTTCTATATGCTGGTTCACAGCCAGGATGAGAACAGCCAGTTTGATCAAAGTATGGGTCACACTAGCACAGTAAAAAAGAAAACACTGATCAATAAGAAAGTGGGGGGGGGGGGAATGTATATATAATGAAATAAAATCTATAGCAAAAAATATTAGCATCAATTGAAGAGAAGATCTGAGTGAAAAAAGAGCCAACACTTCAATCTCTAATCAATAAAAGGTAAAATGAAAATTTGTTACCTCTTCAGTGACAACACCATGGTGGGCTAAGTACCTCCATGCATAAAGGGGATACCCCCCATCACAGCCAGATCCACAAAGAAAACCACAGCATGCAAGAAGGTCATTAACAGAGAGAGATACATTCTGCAATTACGATGTTAATAAAATGTAAGAAGGTCATTGAACAAATAGGCTGTTAGTTCTTCTTTCAAGCAGTCAAGCCCCTCAATTCAAGTAGGTGTGTGCAGAGATAGGGAGAGGGGGGGGGGGAGAGAACAGATTTATGGTGCATATTCACAATTACACAGAACAAGCAAGATAGAGTTCAATGTACTTCAGTAAGAAATTTTGCTTACCACGTCAAAATGAATGCAAAAACGATCTGATAATGATTCAACAGCACCAAATGCCCAACAAGAACCACAGTGACCCTGAATCATCATTCGGCATAAGGATCAGATAAGAATTTAATGGTCGAAGAACCACATTGAACCCTGAACATATGAAAACTAACTGATGTGAGAAAATAAGATAATTACCTGATCTTTAGTGAGGAAATCGATTCAGCAATCCATGATATTGTCGTTATCAATAATAAAACAACAAAAGTCAGAACCTCCTGCCATATACACTATTTGATTGGAAGAAAAGAAATGAGGGTGAAAGAGCAAGTAGGCGACCTAGAATTCTTCCAATTGTGCTACACTGAGACCAAGCTGTCCTTGCATCGAATTCCTTTGGCAAATTTAATGATCTTGGATGACTTACAACACGTGTACTTCTCAATTCATTCCTAGGTGTTTGTTTGACTCCAAGAAGGCGCTTAAATTGTCCAACCTGCTCATCAAACACACATATCATGTAACTAAACTAAGCACGTGCAAGTTAAATGAATGAACTTCAAAAGGTAACCGGTAATAAGATGAATTTAATTACTAGTATACACCGACAGTGTAGAAATATTTTACAACGTCAACAAATAAGAAATTGACAAGTCATAACAATAATTGAATTTTATCTTATTCACATGAAAATCATTGATTTCTTATTAGCCCACTGGGTAAGAAATCTTTACTATGTACGTACCAATTAAATTAAACTCTCGAATTGGGGTGATGTGTCAGACGATATTGGTAATCCTATAGCTACTGATACTCAAGGAACTGTTGCGCAAGATGATAATTTCGAACCGGTTGTGTCAAAGACCCAGAAGAAGAAATTACGGCAAAAAAAGAAATTGATCGTTGACTATAATACTCGTTCAGGGGCAAATTCTGTGTCTGTCTCTTTTTGATATGGCTATTTTAATTTAGTAGGATGGATTGTTTTAGGGGGACTTTCACTGTAATAAGTTAGAGGTTCCCTTTTATTGCTTTGTTTTTATTTTTATTTTCTTGTCATAGGTATTGGTCTAGTCCCCTAGGCCACTCTTATGTCTTATTTCTTTTTCTCTTTTTTAATAAATTTATGGGGAAATACCGGAATACTCTTTTTTCTTCTTGATGTTTTTTTACATTAGAAGGTACTAGGCTTTCTAGGCTTCCTTTTTTATATTTGTCAAAAAAAAAAATTAAACTCTCGAATTTAATTGCTACACACAGTCGGCTTTATTTTTTTATATACTCATAATAAATAACAATTCATGGTCACTCGTAGTGATATATAAGATGGTTATTAATTGCCTTACTTATTTTTATGTGTAAAACATTTATACACCGACAACACATGGAAAGTTGAATCTAATAAGATACTACTATATAGGGAAAGTTGAAGTCTAACCGTATAATCGGAGAAACGAGGATTTATAGCAGCCTCCCATCCTGCCCCTGGGTTTTCGTTAATCTGTTTAGCGATTGACTCCTGCAAGATAATGTTAAAGAGGTTGATCAATCACATGACCATGAACGTATATTCAAACTTCAAATATTCATAAAAAAATACGCAAAACCTAAGCACCAAAATCAGTTACACAAGCCTAACACAATAGTCAAATCATGTATGGCTTTTATTGTTTTTCTGCAATTAATCTGGTAAAGATGTTGCATAAGACCAAAAAAATTAACACAAGTGGAAAAGGAAGAGATTAAGAGTAATAATCACCTGAAGAATACGAGAGTCAAGTTTGAGACTAGTTAGCTGTTCTGTTTCTCCCCCAGCGATCTGTGTCAAAAACCAATTAATTCCAAATAGTCAAACAACTAAAGAGGTAAAGAAAAGAAAAAGGACCGAGATGATTAACGAGAAAGCATAAATAGAAATGAAATGAAAAGAGTAGCTGAAAAAGAGGTGAAAAAACAAAATACCCGGAGATAAGAGATTGAGAAGGATAGAAATAAGGTTGCCAGGGGCAGAATTGTTGGAGTCATTTTGCTCGTAGGAATGGAGACGTTTTATGATAGAACGAATGAATTAAAGAGTGGAATCTGGTTTTTATAGATGATGATGGATCATACGCAACTTGGGTGGGTGGTGCACTGCACATTGGGTCACATGATCCTCTTTCTAAAATTGTTTATTGTTTTTTTTTTGGATCAATGTTTATTGTTTTAGTATCATTTTTGAGAAATATTTTTAATGAAAAAACCATTTTCTTAAATTAATTTGAGACTGATAATTGAGCAATCAGCAATGTATATGGACGATAAGTCTGCCTTGTGGTTGTGGTATTTGCTTTGCGTCCAAAGTCATGGGATTGGATATTATTAACTCAGAAAAAGGAATAAGACGACAAAATCAGCACACCCAACAAACCGGACTTCCCTGATTCAAATTCCAAAATTAGATCGGTCCGGGATATTTTCCGTTTTTTTAAAAAAAATATCATGCTTAGAGAGAAAATGTCAGGCCTCCTCAATCCTCATGCCTCTCTGTACTGTAGTATGCAGTCTCCATTCTCCAATCAATTGGCCGCCGTATGGGCTTGCTCGATCGGCACGCTGCCCAATGAGTAAACTACCAATAAGCTTACACTATAGGTTGCGTCAAAACACAAAATTGCTAGCAAGAAAACAACCGTAGCACAAACAAATTAGACCACATATAATCGGTTTCTGATTTGAATTTTAAAAATTACAAAAATCAAAATCAAATTCAGTTTTCAGTAAGAAATTTTCAAGAATGAAAATCACTTATATTAGATTTCTAGCCTTTCCCTCTTTTCCCGCTTTACCACATTATCTTGTATACCTCACTCAGTAAGATTAACTGCAGTTAAGATTGGTTGAGTTAGTTTGATAAAGTTTGTTAAGTTTGTTTTGCTCTAAGCTTAGTTTAGTTTTGATAACAGAATTAGGGATTCAGTTGTTACATTCTGTTAGATTTGTTGAGCCAGTTTACAATTGTGCTTCAATATAATCTTTCTGATTTTTGTTGTACAATTAATTTTTCATCAATGGAAATTTCAGTTTCTCATTTCCAATTTATCTCTTTCAATATGGTATCAGAAGAAAACTAGGTCTTTCCGCAATTCGCCTTTCTCTGTTCATCTTTTTCTTCGTTTCTTCCTTCGCCCTCTTCCATGGCGATTGTCCCCGATCACATGAATCCCTTCTTTCTTCACCATTCTGATAACCCTGGTCAGGTTCTTGCTACGCATGTGCTCGCGTCCAACGGAGAGAACTACAATTCGTGGAAACGCGCAATGATTTGGGCACTCATGTTGGTTATCAATATTTTTTAACTATTGTAGATGATCACTCTAGATTCACTTGGATTCACCTCATGAAGCACAAATATGATGCACCTCTCTTACTCAAACTTTTTTTTTAAATATGTTGACACTCAATTTGGTAGGACTATAAAATCCATTAGAACTGATAATGCTAGGGAGTTTGCATTAACAGATTTCTTGCAGAGTTTGGGCTCAACCCATCAGTTTTCTGGCCCTTATAGGCCACAACAAAATGCTGTTGTTGAGAGAAAACACCAGCACTTAATGTTCCAAGCAGCTATACCTCTTACCTATTGGGGAGAATGTGTCTCTGCTGCCACTCATATCATTAACAGAACACCTTCTCCTCAGTTGGAAGACAAATCTCCTTATGAAATACTTTACTCCAGAGTTCCTGACTACTCTCAAATTCGTGTTTTTGGTTGCCTATGTCATGCCTCCACTATCATTGCCCAAAGACACAAATTCACCCCTAGAGCCATTCCTTGTATCTTTATGGGTTATCCTCCAGGGTACAAGGGATACAAGCTCTATGACCTTCACAACAAAAAGTTCGTTATATCCAGAGATGTCACCTTTCAGGAATCTATCTTCCCCTTCAAAAATGGTGCCTCCTATGGTCTTCATGTTTCTGACCTAGACAACACAAGCCTTCCTAATACATTCCCTCTTCCTGAACACCTTGACTACTCACAGGATACTGTCACTGAAACACCCCTTACACCAGATACTGCTACCCCTAATAACACTGCCACTGATTCCCCAGCTACAAATGACCACCACACTGATATTCCCTCTCCTCAATTGCCTACTACTGACCCTAATAGTGAACCCGTTGCCCAACAATCCATTGAGCTCGCTTCATTCAGGTCCCTTCGCAAATCAACCAAACCCCACAATCCCCCTGCATACTTGGGTGACTACCATTGCAACATTACCTACCCAATTCAAGATTATATCAGCTATGACAACCTATCACCCACCTATCAACATTTCATCATGCAAATTACATCCATTTATGAGCCAGATTACTACCATCAGGCTGTCAAGATACCTGAATGGCGGACTGCAATGGCCACTAAAATTACTGCTCTAGAATTGAACAATACTTGGATTGTCCAACATCTTCCTCCAGGCAAAAAACCAATTGGCTGCAGGTGGCTATATAAAGTCAAGTATAAGGCTGATGGCAGCATTGATAAGTACAAAGCTCGCTTGGTTGCTAAGGGATACACCCAACAGGCTGGTGTAGACTTCAATGAAACGTTTTCCCCCGTTGCCAAGCTTGCCACTATTTGTATCCTTCTTGTTGTGGCTGCAGCTCGAAAGCATTGGAACTTACTCCAATTGGACATAAACAATGCTTTCTTAAATGGTACCCTTGATGAAGAAGTCTACATGCATCTTCCCTTGGGGTATCCTACTAAGGAGAAGAACTTAGTGTGCAAGCTCAATAAGTCTCTCTATGGTCTCAGGCAGGATTCCAGGCAGTAGCATACCAAATTTTCCACTGTTCTCACTCAACATGGATTCAAACATAATACTGCTGATAATTCCCTCTTCATCAAAGGTACTGGTGCTGACCTTGTTGTCCTTATTGTCTATGTTGATGACATATTACTTGCTGGGCCAAATCCTATTCTAATTGACACCACCAGAAAGCTATTGGAAGACCATTTCAAACTCAGAGTTATAGGTGATCCACATTACTTCCTTGGCCTTGAAATTGCTCACTCTCAACAAGGCATTTCTTTGTGTCAAAGAAAGTATACCCTCCAACTCCTTGATGACACAGGATTCCTTGGTGCTAAACCTCTTGACACTCCAATGGATCCCAATATATCCTCAATGACACTAATGGTTGCCTCCTGGATGACCCCACTCAATATAGAAGGTTACTTGGGCGCCTCATTTATCTTACCATTTCAAGACCTGATGTGGCTTATGCTGTGAACCGTTTGAGTAGTTTATGAACAAACCTCGCACACCACATCTTCATGCTGTTCATCATCTACTTCAATACCTCAAAAAGGCACCTGGTCAAGGACTCCTTTTCCCTGCTGCTTCCACCTTTCGGATACATGCATTTTGTGATGCTGATTGGGGCAGTTGCACCTCCTCTAGGAGGTCTACTACTGTTTTTTGTGTTTTCCTAGGTTCTGCTCTCATCACCTGGAAATCAAATAAGCAAACTACTGTGGCAAGATCTTTAGCTGAAGCCGAATACAGGGCATTAGCTACCCTCACATCCGAACTTCTGTGGATCCGTCAATTACTCAAGTCCTTTGATATCTTGATTGATTCCTCCATGGTTTACTGTGACAGCAAGTCTGCCATTCAATTGGCCCGCCACCTTACCTGCAATGAACGCTCAAAACACATTGATATTGACTGCCACTTCATCCGTGAACACGTTCAATCTGGATTTATTAAACTGATACACGTTCCTTCTCAGGACCAGCTTGCAGATTCTCTCACAAAGGCTCTCCCTAGACCTCTATTTCAGTCTCTCACTTCCAAGTTGGGACTCCACAACATGTACCTCCCAACTTGAGGGGGGGTATTAGATTTCTAGCCTTTCCCTCTTTTCCCTCTTTTACCACAGTATCTTGTAAACCTCAGTCAGTAAGAATTAACTGCAGTTAAGATTGGTTGAGTTAATTTCATAAAGTTTATTAAGTTTGTTTTGCTCTAAGCTTAGTTTAGTTTTGATAACAGAATTAGGGATTCACTTGTTACATTCTGTTAGATTTGTTGAGCCAGTTTACAACTGTGCTTCTATATAATCTTTCTGATTTTCGTTGTACAATTAATTTTTCATCAATGGAAATTTCAGTTTCTCATTTCCAATTTATCTCTTTCAATAACTTACAAACATAAATATAAAAATAAATATTCATCAAAAACTTATTTTAATCAAAACAATATATAAAATTAGGTGTGAAAAAATTAAAATATTACAACTATATAATATTTTTATAGATATAATTTTAATAATAAAGTTTGAATGTAGTAGTTGTCAACAGACACCTGTTAGAGTGGTAACCGGTGGTAGTGGTCGTAGTGGAAATTAATGGTGGGGATCAGCGGTGGTTGGTTGTGGTTACATGGTGGTTAGAGTGATGGTTGATGGTGGTCAAAGTGGTGGTCGACAGTGGGCGGGGTGGTGGTCGGTAGTGGATAGGGTGGTGGTCGGCGGTGGTCAGAGTGGTAGTTAATGGTGGTTAAAGTGGTGGTTGACGGCAGTTGGAGTGGTGGTTGTCTCCCCTTAAAACGGTTTCTCAATTGAATTTTTTTAAAAAAAATTCCTATTGAGAAATTGGCTCCCCACACTCCAACTTCTCAACTAGTTTTTTTAGTTTTATTTAAAAAAACGAAATTTAATTATGTAAAATTCAAATATGTAATAGATTTAATTTAGTAAAAAAATTAAATTAAAATTACATCATTATTTAATGTAATACATATTTGACAGAGAGAACCGAACATATTACAACAGTTGCAAAACCATCGTTGCAATATCCACAATGCTGCAGTAGCATATTCTGACCACAATAGCATCAGTGACCAACTCAATTAGATAGAAATGAGGCATTGTATCAGGCTATTACACTCGTCCGTAAATGAGTGCTCTGATTTCCTCCCTTCATAATAGCAAACCATCCCCACAAAATTTATTTTATTCGATCAACAATAGTAGACACATCAGGTACCAGACCTTAAAAATAACGTGGTTTCTTGTCTGTCAAATGACCCACATGATTGTTGTCTAGATCAAGCGTTTTAGTCCCTTAGCTCTAACACCTCCCAGGAGTGTTCCAAACTGCATGAAATTGGTGGCAGGGCAGTTGTGGAAAGTAATAGGTATCCCCACCCAACCAAGAACTAGGCGCAAAATACTTGAGGAGATTGGGAAAGACAAAAACAGATGTGGTACCGATTCTGGGCAAGTAAAGCAGAAAACACAGCATAGGTCACATTGAGATGTTAGGATACCTCTGGGTTCCCCTATTTGTATGACTGAATTCTAAACCAAAGGCAGTCCACTCTAATCAAACATCTTCACCTCTATTTGCTTAAAAAGGCAATATTGGAGGCCTCCAAATTTTTTAAGCCCAATCCTCCCTTGTTTTTGGATAGACAAACCATGTCCCACTTTACCGACGGCACAGAACGGTGACCTTCAGGACCACGCCACATGAAATGTCTTTAAATTTTTATAATATCTGAAATGACTTTATTTGGTGTTCTATAGAAAGAGAAGAGGTATAACGGTAAAGATGAGAGCACCAAGTTGATTAAAGTTATCCTACCTTCGATTGACAATTGATTAAAGTTATGCTAATAGCAATCATAAGATGTGGCTTTTAAAAATTATGGCCCAAAAGTTCAACGACTAGTGTGAATCAAACATTTACCTACAAGTATTTCACTTTTAGTGACACATGTTTAGAATTACTGGAAGAGAGTTATTAGACAAAATAATTGTGAGAAAAAATTATTTGTGGGATGTCCATCGCGACCCAAAGTGAATACAAAATTACCTATATGTTTTTAAATTTCGGTTACAAAAGTTACCAGTCACTAAAAATAAGTTGATTTTGTTTTTTATTAAAAGTAAAATTTCTTGTAAAAAAAGTAAGTTTTCTTGTATAAAACACGTGTGTATTTTAGAAATTACTATACCAGAGTTATTGGACAAAACACTTTTGAAAAATTATCCTAAATGTAAATCCATTGTGTATATTGTATACACTATAACCTCCGTCTTTTCCAATGAGTGGTCATCATACAAAACCCACACGCATCTAAAGGTTTGATTGATTCAATGGGTGGAAGATGATGGGTTTTAGGGAGAGATTTTAAATATGTTTTTTGTTTTGTTCGACGAGGGGAAATGAGTGATTTTAATGAAGAGAAAATGTAAAAATTCAATTTTCATTGTTGATATATTTAAGGTCCTATGTTTAAGTCTCAATTTTGAATAAATGTTTTCTTCCCTCCAAATTCCCCACTTTTGGAGGGAGCTAAAATTGGCAAAGGATGTTAGTCATCTCCACCCCCCTTGTTAAAGTTAAAAAAACCACTAAGATTTAAAATAATCCCCTCCATCTATTCCCCTCCAACCAAGTAGACTGTAGAAGAGATGAGAAGGTGAATAGAGAGGAAGTAAATGGGAAGGCTTATAGGGGAAATATAGTCTGGGACAAACAACTAGGGTAGTCTGGGATATGGATCCCCTATAATCACATAAGATTGCACACAAGCATTTGTGTAAACTAGTCTCAATGCCCGTCCGATGGACGGGTAGCCCGAGTAATGGCCAAAATAAATATTAGGAAGCAAACAAAAGGTATAAATTAAAGGTATAAATTAAAGCCAACATATTAAAGGTCTAAATAAGTTTTACAACAAACAACAAAAGTTATAAATTAAAGCTAAATAAGGTTTACAACAGTTTACAACAGACAACATATTAAAGGTCTAAATAAGGTTTACAACAAACAACATATTAGAGGTCTAAATAAGGTTTACAACAAACAGCAATAGGATTAGGTTGCGGAAAAAGATTAACATAATATGAAACAAATAACATATTGAAGATCATCTAGTCAAGAACAATAGGATTGTCTTCAATAACTCCAGCAACATCATGTTGAGGATGTTCAACTTGTAGAGGTGGTGGTTGATTACGCATCAACCTAGGCCTTAGACGGTCCGTAGTCATTGGAATATGAATACGAAAGCATCCTCGTGAAGTATAAGTCAACTCAACCACCCTACGTGAAGGTGCACCTAATAGACCATTAACTCCAAAAAGATCCATTATCTTAGGAGTATCAGTATCTATGTAGGGAACTCCAAGAGAACCAATATAAATCGAAGCACGGAAACGTGAACCAGAAGCACTCTCCACAATGAGATTTGGAGGTAGGATATGATGATAAGCATCATAAAAATCTGCATTCACCCTCATCAATCTCTGGAAAACACAAAACAAAACTCACTCCATTTTTATACATTATAGAAGACAAATCATGGAAGACAAATAAGTAGCTAGAAGAAGAATAAGTAGCTAGAAGAAGAATTACCGAATGGATGGATATGATGGAAGTAAAAGTCTTGGAAACCATGATAGTATCAAGGAACCTACACCATAATAGTATGTAGGAATATTAGCCAAACATGTGTCAATCATATTACAACTATAAGAGAGATACGATTATAGGCATTTATATGGACCAAGACACGAATCATTCAAGTAGCATTTACTGTAAAAACTTTGGATGCAGATAGTTAATTAATATTTACTGTAAAGTACATTTGATCTTCTTGTTATAGGCATTTATATGGACCAAGACATGAATCATTCAAGTAGCATTAAAGTAAAGAGAACAAAATGGAGAATTTGTTGTTGATAGACAAAGTCACAGCAAACAATCTCTCTCCCCATCTCAATTTTTTTAAATCAGAATGTCACTTGCATATCACTTGTGTCACATTAAAAAGAATTGTCATCAAGAACTTTCACTATTATTCTATCTTCCCTTTCTTGTTTCAATTTAATTTTGCTTTCTTCATGCTCCAAGCAGTCAATGGGAAATATGCATACTATGGAAGAAATAAACAAAGGAAGCAAGTGGAAAACATGTGTCAAACTATAGGAAGTGTCAATCATGGCAAACATGTAGGAACTTCACTATAGCAATTAAACAAACTAAGCAAGTGGCAACCTACTAACATCGATACATGGAAGAAAAAAATAAAGTGGCAACCTACTAACATGCATACATGGAAGAAACAAATGGAATGCAAATGATCGTTATTGAAAGAGGAAAACCACAATCAGAAGTAAATTGAATAATAAGCGTTAGTTGCTGAAACGAATGGGAAAGAAGGAAATAATGATTACAAACAATTGATATCGGGAGGGTTAGCTTCACAAACCAAATGAACAGGTTAGTCTCAGTAATCAATTCAAAAGCATTGGGAAGGGAAGATGTTTTCAAAAGCACTGTGGGCAAAACGGAGAGGAGAAGACTATGAAGAAAAACTATGAAGACTATGAAGAAAAACTCAACCATGTGGGCAAAACGGAGAGGAGAACAAAAGGAAAGAAGGATTGAACATGCATACCATGGAAGAAATATTTTGAAACAACCCAGAGCATCAGAGATCGCAATATCGTAATCAGGACTTCGCAACAAATATTCAATTGGGGGTTAACACAAAACCTAATTCCGAGTAATACAGGCGGCAGAAAGGAAAAGAGGGATCCATTAACTCCAAAAAGATTCATTTGATGAAGACCATAAACAGAAACAAATGGAAACAACAACAGGCAGCAGAAAGGAAAAGAGGGAGCGAGGAAAAAAGAGCATACCTGGGAAGCAGAAATCGTCGAATGCGGGAAAGAAAGAGGGCGTAGATGGAACAAAATAAGAAGAAAACAAAGGACACTTCAAACATAAAAATACATGGGCCATTTAAGTCCAAAATCCACCAAAAACCATAAATGGGCCGAATATCAACCAAAAAATAGAAGGAAAAAAAGATGTAGTTACCTAGTTTAAATTTTGAAAAACCTCCTTATAGACAACATTAGATGTTGTATTCATGTATTGTTGATCATCATTAGTAATCAGCAACTTCAAACCTTGTCTAGAGGTTACTCTTGAAACACCAACATACAATTGACCATGGGAGAACACAGGCTTAGGAAGATAAATACCAACATGTTTCAAAGACTGACCCTGACTTTTATTGATAGTCATTGCAAAAGAAAGTGCTAAAGGGAACTGTCTTCGCTCAAATTTGAAAGGAATTCTAGGATCAGAAGGTGTAAGTGACAATCTTGGAATACAAACATTCCCACCAATATTGTTCCCTGAAATAACCCTACCTTCAACAACAAATTTACCCATTTTGGTAATTATTAGACGTGTTCCATTACATAGACCCAATGACTGATCCATATTCCTTAACAACATAACAGGCACACCAACCTTGAGTTTGAGAACATGGTTAGGCATACCAGATACAACAATAGTATTCAAAAACTCAGGAGTATGAATATCGTCAGGAGAATCTATTTCAGAAGTTATTGAACACGGGTTATCAAAACTCAAGTAAATCTTCTCATCCCCTGGCAACAAAGACAACATATACTCGTTTAACTGGTCAACCAAATCATTTGTGGGAGCTAGTATAGCTCGATCTCTGAAGAACAATGAATTAGTAATATTGGAAACAAAATTTGGATAAACAACATCAACTATAGTCTGAAGAGAATCAGTAGTAGGACGAATAAGAAGATCCTCGGGAATACTAATAGTTGTATCATCAAATCCATTAGTCTCACCAATATCACCATCACCTATTTGCAATACCCAATTAGAGAAAGACCGCAAATGCTCAACATCAAGAGGTGAACAACCATTCAAAAGCCGCATATTAATTGTGAGATTAAGGACTTCACAGAAATTCCAAAGATAAGAAGAGTTAATGCATGAGTGAACAATTTCCTGTCTAGTACCTTTAGGGATAACAGGTAGAATCTGACGGAAATCACCACCCAAGACAACAACTTTCCCACCAAAAGGAATATCAAGGCGTCCATTATTCACAAACCTAAGTATATCTCTAAGTGTATTGTCAAGCGCTTCAAAAGCATGTCTATGAGTCATTGGAGCCTCATCCCAAATAATAAGCTTACACCTCAATATAAGCTCAGCAAGAGGACTACCCTGATTGATGTTGCAAGTAGAATCCTCAGTTAAATTAAGAGGAATAGCAAAGCGGGAATGAGCGGTACGACCACCAGGAATTAGAAGAGCAGCAATACCACTTGAAGCAACTGTGAGAACAATTTCTCCTTTTGACCGCAATGCAGCAGATAAAGCTCTCCAAACATAGGTTTTACCAGTACCTCCATATCCATTTACGAAAAAAAGGCCTGGCTTACAATCAGTGACTCTTTTCATGATAGTATCGTACACTACACGTTGTTGAGGATTCATTGAAGACAATAGCTGAACATGTTCAGAAGCCAATTGATGCCTATCATAATTCAACTCATCATGTATAAGTCGATTTTGATTAACTCCAAGCAAGCTATCATCAACCTGTGGCATTCCAACAAAATCACCTAGACTTTTATTGTTGCTTTGAAGAAACCTATGGATATCAGCCAAGGCAAAAGCTTGCAACTCCTCCGGAGACAAATAAAGATCTGAGGAAGTAAGCACTAAAAATTAAAAAATTTAAAAAGGCAAGATGCAACAATATTTTATGAGGATCAAACTTTACCTGGAAAACGAAGAAGAGCTCGCTGTCGATGCAAAATATCATCTGTCAAATATTTCCAAGTTTCTTCCCAAACATATTCAGGTTTGGCTAACTGATTAGAGAGCAATAAGCATGAGAAAAGACGCCTCAAATAAAGACCAGTTCCCCAAAAACTCGCTTCTTTAATACCATCGATATATTCCTTGTCATCATTCAACAATCCCAAATGATAACAGGTACTTTTGAAAGTTTCATGCACAACATTATTAACAGTCCTAATACCTTCATAGGAAATAGGACCCTTTAAGTAACCAAGAAGAATCCTTAAATAATAAAGCTCACCAGAACCAGGAGGAACATAGTGAAGTCTTCCAATTGAAAAACCACTCTTCCGTGGACACCATTGATGTTGGGTATCCTTCCAAACAAACTTCAATGGAAACTGGGAGTATGTAAGATTTTTGGCTTCTTCATATATCTTATTAGCATTCATCCATGCTAAAAACTTGGTGTTATGAATATTTTTCCTATTCAAAACATCTTCAATGCTACTATTAGAAGAAGATATAACAAACTGTTCATTAGGAAGATGGAAGGTAAGGCGCTCAACAGAAGGTTCGCGATGATGAATATCAAAACTAAAAATACGCCATGTAGCTTCACATGCGGACAAATACCTACAATCATAATACATCTTAATTTCATCTTCACAATTTGATACACCGGCTTCAGTTGATTTACCATAAAAGCCAGCGGTAACACGATCATGCCCTTTGTTAACGTATTTGAAAAGATACTTGATAGCTCGAGATTGGTTACACCATTCAACATTGATATGAGCATTATACTTAAGAAGCAAAGTTTTGTTGTAGGGAACAACAAATCTATTGTCAACAAAACAATTACCTTTCTCAACAAAGACTCCATTTTCACGCCTTCGATAAATTGGATAACCATCCTTATCAATTGTGGTAGAATCCACAAATTTTTTTGGAAAGTACTTTGTGCACTTATTCTGCTGCATACAGGGTGAAGTCGGATTATCAGGACCACATGGACCATGAATCATGCAAGAGGTGACAACCTTAAACAAATCAGGTTCACTAACACTATCAGGAATCTCAGCAGATATAAAACGATCTATATCATTTGCATTATGATATTTAGCCTCAGGAGAAAGGAAGATTAAAATATGAGCATGAGGCAATCCCCTTTTTTGGAACTCAATTGTGTAGATGACTGTAAAATAAGATACACAAAAAGATTAAGTAAATAAGAAAGACAAAGGAAATAAAAATCTTAAATAGCAAGTACGATTAATTACCTGATTTAACATTGCCAAAGACATCACCTTTTTTGATATCCTTTATCAATTGGTCAAGCTTTATCTTAAAAAGCCTACAAACCATGTCAGGCCTATCTTGTGAAACAAATCCATAAGTCTCAAAATAAGAACGTAACTCGGGCCATTTATGGTTGCAAGTAAATGTAATAAAAAGATCAGGATAGCCAGCCCATGAACAGATTGCCATAGCATCTTGGTAATTTTGAAACATATATCGTGCCCCTCCTATGAAAGTGGAAGGAAGTATTATACGTTTTCCAATTGAAGCCGAGTCAGATTCCCCCCTTAAAATTGCGTCGGCTAGACCACTATAAAGATGAGCTCTGATATCCTTTTGATGAAACCTAACCCATTGCAATCGAGTTGCCTCAATCATGCTGTAGCCATCAACTAAAAATTGTTGGAACAAACGTCTTCCATACAATAGGAGTGAATTTTCAGAAACTCGGTGCTGTATTCTATAAGCAAACCATTCCCTAAGTGTCACATTTCCTCGTTTGATCTTTAGGGCATTAGAAGAAGAACTAAATTTAATATTTTCAACAAAACCATCTTCACCTCGAGGAAAAAGGATTGGATACTGCATTGGCAAATAGGAAGCTGACAAAAGAGGAACACGTTGTAATAAACCAGTTTGTGTCTGAACGACAATATCTCTATCATCACCAGCAGTGTCAAAATCACCAACAATAAGGGCAGCAACTTCAGATGTAGTAGGCAGATTATAACGCCGTCCATCACGGCCTCTTTTACCAAGGATACGCAATTTTACATTAGGCAATGAATTAGAAGCCAAATGGTGTTGTAACATTCTGAAATTCTTTGCAAAAGGATTGCATTCATCAAGAACTTGTTTAATGGCCAACACCAAATCCGATCTTATAGAAGAAGCATCGTTGTCCATCCTATAAAAAAAAAAGGGTAAGAAATTAACCATATTAAAATGCTAGTAATTTTCAATTATAAGATAAACATTAAAGAAACTTACCCAACAACAGACATTCTATTATGAACCTCATTGTTAGTATCATAGATATATAATTGGGCAAATTTAGGTATATCGCCTGGAAGAGGAAGCAACCCACCAATTTGATGATAGTTCTCACCATTGAGAACAAATATAGGAGGAGCACGACCATTATTCATTGTTCGATCAACTTTTCCACCCATGGATGTAAATGCAAACATGCTATTGAAAGATCTAATATCATCAAGAAAATATTTACTCCGAGGATCTTTATTATGAAAGAGATTATCAAATAAGTGTGGAGGATCTTGATATGGAGGAACAACAATTCTTCCTTGTGAACAACACAAAGAAAATTTTGGGGTAGCTGCCCTAAAATGTTTCTTGAGTCGTTCCTCATACCACATAAGGGCACCACAACATTGGCAAGTAGATTTTGGCTCTCCAATATCCGAATAGGTGGAAGGAGCAGGATCTAGAAAACGAAAAGAATTTCAAAGTGGAGAATAAAAACTAAAAACTTCATTGTAAAAGTGGTAAGAGATACTTACCTATATTACTATCAACAAAGCCAACGTTGGAGGAAGAAGGATCATCACATAAAACATCAATATGTTGCAAAGATGCATGGGTTGGTACTGCTCAGAAAAAAGTAATAACAAAGTGAATAAACATAAGTGAATCTCACTATAGCAAATAATTGGACAATATGCAGTTGTTAGAATCTGGAAAAAAATGTATCAAACTAAAAGTGTCATAAAATGAATAAAAATGTCAGCATAAACATGGGAAGAAACATTTACCAACATGAGCAGGAACAAAATGAACATTGGAGGAAGAAGCATCATGATGGAAAACATCATTTGTTTGTAAAGTTGCATGAGCTGGAGCTGTTTAAAGAAAAGAAAAAGAGAATGAATATATAGAGAACCAAGCTCAAAATAGAAAGTAATAAGACAACATGCAAAATCACATACACGTTAGAGTTGAGGTTGATCTAAGAATGTACTTTCCAGAAGGAAGGCCCGTGGAAAGGATAGGATGAGGAGGTGAAAAGGCAACACACGTGGAAGAAGTTACATTTTCACTATTTGAAGATGAATGAGGTATAGCTGCATGAAAAGGACAGAGAAGGTAGGGAAAGATTATGACCTTGCATGCACCTATAAATGAAAAGACAGAAGTAATCTGTGTAAAATAGCAATACATTATAACAAATAGAGACATACCTGGTTGGCTTGATATAGAACTAAGAACATGTTTCCCAGAACCAAGTTTTGCTTTTATTGGAGAACAACAAACATTAGAAGTAGAACTTGTAGCAAATTGTTGAAAACCTGTAGGTGAGTGTAAGTTAAAATATATAAATGACAAAGAAAAGAAGAAGCAAGTAGATAGAAGAAAAAGATATTACCATCAGGATTGATATGAGAACCCTTGGGTACATTTCCTGTTAGAGTAATCCTGTTAGAATTCATTGTACCCACTAAGGAAAGAAATATACAATAAGTCTAGTTAAGTAATGTGAAGTGGAAAAAGGGAGAGCAATTGTGCAAAGACTGAAACACAGAGCTTTAATAAGAAATGAGGGTCAGTTGGTACATATGGTGAACATGAAAAAATAACTAATGGAATAAGTGACCAAAAAAATGTCATATGATTGAAAAGTTGCATCAGTAAGGTGCAACATGTCCCTACTGGCTACCCAAGATGAGATAATTATTCATTGTTTCTTTGAAGAAATCGATAGACAGGTGTGGAAGGGCTGCATTAACTCTGATAAGAGGTACTTTGAACCACTATGAATTCAAAGTGGTTGGAAGGAATAGAAGGTGCTTGGTGAAAATGCATGGAACTATTTATGCCACTGTGATGTTGAAAGTTTGGTGTGCCAATATTATTAGAATCTATTTACTTATAAAGATTAGGTAAATTTTAATTGTTGTCCAGCTTGTATTATTTAGTCCAGCTTATATTATTTAGTAAATAAAGGGATATAAGAAGCCTATAGCAACAACCTATTATTACTTGGACATGCAATAGACAACATGCATTTGGACTGCTCCATACATTAAAGAGGATAACACATCAAAAGAAAAGAAAAGGAAAAAAGCTGCTAGATTCATAAACATACTCCATACCACACAAAGCATAGAATTACATATAGTGACATGAAAACGAAAGTCACACAAATACATAAAGGAAGGGCCTTATTCAATACAACAACACAAAGGACTAACAACAGGTGGCCAAAAGCTAACTTCAAAAAAAAAAAAGGCCAAAGACAAAAGAGAACTTTAAAACCAAAAACAAACAACATTTTGAAGTTAGTGCATCTTTTGGTAGGGACCAGAAGATAGTTGCAAGGTAATTTCAGGTTGGAGAGGCAACCCTCTAAGGAACCAAATCACCCCCAACATCTTTGAGACTCACGACATCCTCGGTAACAGACACAGAAGCACCACAACCACCAGATTTGGGCTCCACATCATCATTCACAGCAGCCAGAATAGGTTCAGTTTGGGAATCCGGTACCACATTAATATCTTGAGATGCAGGTGAGGCATTTGTTTTTTTTTCAAAAGACAGGATCATAGAAACATCAGAGTCAGAGACAAATATTGGATACTTGTTGGAAGATCCACACCCAGCAGTTGCAGTTGACACACGAACCCTTGAAGGAGGACCATCTTGACTATCAACATCCAAAGCACGTTTGCATGTGGGAATTGTGACAGAGGGCCCATCACCACCAATTGAAAGAACCTTGCTAGTGGGTGTAACATCAGCATCAGAAGTAGTACCGTAATGGTTACTCATTATTGAACCAACATGTTCAGAAGAAACCTAAGAAAAAATACAAAAAACAAAATAAGCATTCTATTCAGGAAAAGAAACCTAGAAAAATAAATGAGAAGAAACAAACCAAAGGGCTTGCAGGAACACAGTCATTGAGCGCATCAGTTAATTTCAAATCTCCATCAGCACCCCCAAGACCAGCCTGCAGATACAGCAAATGTCACTAAAAAAACATTATCAAAAGACATAATACACAAAATAAAATCAAAAGACAGGATGAATACAAAGATACAGACCAAATCCTTATACTTTGAAAGGAAAGACCCAATAATGGCATCATCAGAAGTGATACGCTTAACAGCAAAATGCTGCCAATGCTGAGACACATTTCCCTCCACAACCTCAACCTTAAAAAGCAAGTTCTTATTCAAAAACTCCTGAAAATCAACAGGCAACTCAGCAGGATCACATGGAGACTCAAGAAGCTGTTGAGGAGTCCTGCCCAAGAATCGTGTCACAACACGATCAAATAGGACAAAGTTTGTTGAACCAGTAGAGTCCATCACCTTAGCCTCTATCTTGAACCTAAGATAGAAAAACAAACAAATGAAGTATAAATAAGTTAAAGTAGAATAAAAAATGATAAAGAAAACATAAATTGTTGATTAGAATAGAAGAATATAAAAGAAGAAAGCATGACAACCTAGGGATAGCAGTGACAACCCTATTACATTTCCTGCAAAAGTATCTGGATCCCTGCTTGCGAACCTTCCTTAGGCACTTGTTACAGGAGTCATAGTACCAACCATATTCTGTATCAATTTCAATAATCTGTGCAAGGACAGTTGCAAGGCAAGCCTACACAAAAAGTAAAAATGAAAAAAAAAAGAAAACGTGATAAATAGCAGAAACTAATGGATAATGTAAACAACAATTATGTGAAGACAATAAGGAAGTAAAGATAAATACCTCAGTTGCCTCCAAAAGATCAGATATGGCCATCCGAGGAGTTTGGAGAAGATCATCAAGTAGAGTCACAGGAGCAGGTGCACTAACTTGAGTAACAGTTTGAGTTGGCACAGTGGAAGAAGTAGCCATACTGATGAGCATGAAAAACAACTCATCATGAATGCACATAAGAATTAATGTTTAACCAAACAAAAGGAAACTATCAACAAAAAAGAACCAAATACTCTGATTTGTAAGCAAGAATCTCAGGAATGTCAGTCTCAAAAAACACACGTATTCCATGAAAAGTGTTAGAAACCCCAGCAACACCTAAAGAAAATAATAAGAAAAAGGATCAATACAAAAACAAATAAAGCAAAAAGATAAAGGAAACAACAAAAGAAAAATACCCTGAAATTTTTTGAGCCTACAAAATTGTATGATAATGACAGGAGGAGGTGAAGTTCCATGGCGTTCCAATTTCTCATGCATTGTTTCAGCATAGTGACCCCAAAATGTACACTGAACTGTGTCATGCCTATAAACATTGAAAAGAAGAAGACAAAAAGTGGTAAATCATAAAGAAAACCGTAAAACAGAAACTAAAATTTTGAAAGGAATACAACAAAAAAAAAACACACTTGAGATCCTCCAGCACAAAACGTAACATGCTAGTTGTATTCCCATTACGTTCATAATCTTGGAGTGTATCCTTCTGCAGAACATGCCCAATGACATCTAAAAGCAACGTGAATAATAATTAGGTACACACGAAATCCAAAGCGCAAGACCAACACACAAAAAAGAATAATAAAGAACACACCAATAAGAACATCTTCCTTTTCAGTTAAAGCAATCTCACAGAAGGTCATGAATTCAAAGTGATTGGAAGGAATAGAAGGTGCTTCCACAGGAATGCAAGTTGTAATTCCCATGAAGTTAAGCTTATATTTATGGTTAGTAGTTGCAAACTTAGTATCATTTGCAGCAACCAGGACCTTATCAATAAGATAAGTAGAACCCTCCTCCAGCAAAGGTTCAAATTGCTTCAATAAACCCCTCTTAACAGTTGCATGAATCTTTCCAAGCTAAGAAGGCATTGAAACAAATTCAAAGAATCAAAAAAAAGGAAATAAGAATAACAGCATAACACTAAAAAACGAAAATGAGAATGATGAAAAACCTTCTTATCAAGAAGTATCATTTCAAGTGTGTTTGGGTTAGAAGGATTCTTAAAATCTGGGGCAATCCAAAGACGAATCACACGAACAGATAAGGACCAATCAATTTTGCCAGGAACAATCTCAGCAATTGAAGGCATCTTGTGGAGTGTAATGGGCCAAACCAATGAGATACTGAAGGATACAACTGTGGATATGTTCCAAAGCCCATAGCACGTAGGGTTTTATAGAGATTAAACGCTGCATGATTAGGAAGAAGTATTCAATTGTGGCCCTTGAGATGAATCTAATGGTGATAGATTGAAGACTAAGAGAACACGAAACAAATGGCAATCAGTAACCAAGTGTCAATCATGCAACCAAAATGGAATAGAAGGAAGTTTAGCCGCCCAATGAAAGACAAACCAAATAGAATTTTAGAAGCATGTGTCAACCATGCAAAGCAAAAACAGAGAATTTCGGTTGCATGTACGTTAAGCAGTGGAACAAACACAAAGCAAAGAGAATTTTAGAAGCATGTGTCAAACATGCGAAGAGAAAGGCAGAGAATGTACAGGCATTAACCAAAGGAGCGCATACCATATGGCATAAGTAAAGGAACACATACCATATGGCAACCATGCAACTATAAGGTAGAGAATAGCTTGGATCATAAAAAACGATGCAACTGGCAAACATGCAAATCATGGAACAGACAAACAAAATGAAGTTTAAGCACCTAGGTAAAAGATTTAATTCTGATTGCATATTAGTAGTAAAAAAAGCATTATTCTAAGTTACATCTAAGCAGCTCGATTAGTTGGAACAAACCACACTTCACAAAGAAACAAATCAAAAGGAACATATCAAGAGGAACAAAAAGAGGTCTTCAAACTATCAAGAGGAACAAATCACACTTCACACAGAAATGCAACCAGTTGAAGTTGAAATTGAAGTTTAAGCACTTAGGTAAAAGATTTAATTGCCATTGCATAATAGTAGTAAAAAGATCATTATTGTATCTTACATCCAAGCAGATCGATTAGTTGGAAAAATAGCTATGATAAGGTTAAATTGGCAAATCAACGAAGGAGAAAACCAAAAAGAGGTCTTCAAACTATCAGTTAATCAAATTAATTATTTTTTAAGAACAACCCCACTTAGATTAAGTGAAAGGAAGAGAATATTAGGCATAGATTTATTGTTAAGCAAACAAAAGATAAAAGGAAAAGAAGCAAATAAGTTGAATAATGAGAACATAAGAAAAGATCAAGAGTATAGTATGCACAGGATCTTATTGTGGAAAAAATGATAGTGTAAAGGAACCCAGTGGCAAGCTTAGTATAAATCAACGACAGTTTTGGTTAGAAAAATGAAACAAAATATTATTCCATTTAAGAAGGAGAATTCCAATAGGAAGTACAATACAAAAGAACCAAGTTGCCCCATAATGAGAAGTACACATAAAGTTGTTAAGAATTAAAAATTACATTTATAAGAAACATAAAGAAACCCCTAAAACAAACTAACACCTATTTAGTAACAGAAACGTGGAATTTTGTTCAATGGGAACTTCAAGCTTCAGAGAAAGACCCTCAACATAACCATTTGCCTGACGACAGAGAGACCATCCACGGAGACGAACTTCAGAAGAGTTAGGACCCCTTGGAAAGATAAGATGACAGGGCCAAGCTTTACCCATCTCATCAACCAGTATAATGTCAGAATCATTTTTTGCAAGCACCATCTCACAAAACTGAATAGGAAGATGCTGCAATCAAAAAACATAAACATAAGACATACAGTTCATTAATGAATAAGAGAAGAAAGAATAAAAGAAAAAGAAGCAAACCAAGAAGAGGCTGGTCATATCAGCAATATCAAGTGTCTTGTATAAAGTGAACACCAAGGTAGGCACCCTACCAACATACATTGATTGATCCAAAGAATTAGAAATAAGATCATCATCTTGAATCAAAGCAGGTTCCTGACCAAGCCTAATGATTTTAGGAGGTCCAACAGTATAAGGATATACCAAGAACCTATCACGAATCTCAACAAAAAAACGATCAAAGCGGACATACATCATTTGAATCCACCCCCCAAGATGCAAACCATAAAACCTTCCCATTTGAGACCAACCCTGAGTGAAAAACACATCAGAACCTCTCTTAACAACAACAACCTCAAACTGATTCCCAGTGGAATCAAAAAGAACCACACGACTGCCTATTTCTTGAATATGTTCACCAGAAAAAAGATAAGGAAGTTTGGCCTCAACCTAGCAGGAGCAAACCACAAACCAATTAGAAAGCATGCAAACAGAATTTAACAAAATCAGTAAAAAAAGAAATGACATTCTCACATGAGTTGGAACATATTCAAGCTCATAAATCTCAAACTTTATATTCAAACCCATGTTGTGACCCCTATGAGCACCCTGCAACAACCTATTATTCATCTATAGATGGACAATGGAAAGTGTAAGAACATAAAACAAAAAATATAAACAATAACTGAGGAACATGCAAAAATAGATAGAACTTAACTCTGAGCCCTAGACAATTTTTCCAAGACAATGCCTCAAGCAAAAGTACAAACAAAAGTGCAAGAGAGAGTATATTTATAGAGAAACGAAAAATAGGAAAGAAAGAAGGGTTCAGAAAGAACCTGCAAGCTGCCAAAGGAAGCCCAAGTGGAGGTAAGGAATACAGTGCCACTTGTAGAGAAAAAAAGGATGCAATAAAAGCTATGGTTGTTAGCAGTTGAAAGAAAGAAGAGAGTATTATTGTGGTAAAAAGTAAAGGTAAAAGCATGGATGAGATTAAGTATAAGAAAATGCGAAAGGGATTAGAATAAGGATATTATGATTAACATTAAAGCCCAATACTTAATTAAACAGCACAACATTAAATATGAGTCCAAGTTCCTAAACAACTACCAACTAATACAGGTCTACACCCATTAGTTAAACTAACTACTAATAAAGCTGAAAATACATATTACATCATTAGAAAACACTAAACAACAAACTGTCAACACCCACACTACATGAAAGAAACACTATTAGACAACTGAGTCTCCATGTAGAAGCCACCACCAGAGAAGAACCAAACAAACTCAAAGCTAGATTTTCCCAAACCAGCTGAGACTCAAAAAAAACACGCTATTGCTGTCCTTAGAAAGACTAAGTCGTATATCCTGCCCCTCCTTCAACCCCCTAGTCTTGCATAAGTCATACCACTCCCCACGAACATAGCAAGCCTTGGAAACTTGAGCAAGATGACATGCAATAGTAGGTGAAGGATGCCACTCAAGAGGGCAAGTCCAAGAACGGTTCCACTCATCAACAATAATGATTTTGGTGATGGATTGAGGGATAGCAATGAGACAAAAGGACTCAGATATTCGCTGCATGCATACAAAACAAAAGGAACAAACATAAACAAAGAACGCAACAAAATATTTAAAAGCCAACAAAACAACAACAAAAACCTCACCAGAGAAATAAGATCAAGGAGAGTGAGTGTAGTACAATAAGCAGTTGGAGTGCAGGTGAGGTCATGACACTTAAATTTCTCAAGAGCGAAATCATCAGCATCAATAACAATTGGTTTATCAGCATTTCCAATAGCATAATACAGAGAAGGCTTTGGACAGGGAACTGTATAGAGGGAACGATCCCTCACGACAATCTTGAAAACAAAATCATCAGAATAGGTCATTATGACCCAACCACCAAACCTAAGCTTATAGTGTGAACCAAGTCTACTCCACCCTTCACAAAAATGAAGCAAACCACCCTTCCACCTCGCGGCCACCTCAAAACGCGTACCAACACAATCAATTAGTGTCACGAAATAAGGAATGGAACGCTCCAAAAGAGTTGTCATAAATGGGAGCACAGCATAAGCCTGCACAAAAGAAACAACAGAAACAAAGGCACGTTTAACATGAAAATAAAATGATGAGAATAGATGGAAAACATAACGTGAAAAGAAGCATGCAGGACCACAGCAGGATCAAAGAAACAAAACAAAGTCCTTATGTTGCCCTCCATCTCTTTAATGATGGCGTGATCAAAAGGTGTAAAATAAGAGTTGGCATCCTGAAAGTAAGGCAATAAAAACATAAGTGAGAGGTAAGACTATGCAAAGGAAAAAAAGTAAGAAGAGGCCAAAACAAAATGCATACTCGGTTAGTCAGTTGCTGAGTTGACATTGTGAGAGAAAAGAAAGAAGGAAATGCCAAGCAAAGGAAATCAAAGGCAAGTAATGGTGAATGTTGTGGAAAAGGGGTCCTAGAACAAATTTAAATAGAAGAAGCAAGCAAAGGTTGGATACAGTACTGTGAAGGGAAGAGTTAAACCAATGAAGATTTCATATCTAAAGCAATCAGTAGAATTGTTGGAAAACAAAAGGAAGCATGTGCCATGGATTCAGGGATTGGGGAGAGTTTAAATTAAGCCAATAGAAGGGAAGAAGAACTGAGTGAATGTAAGAAGAAACGTGAAGGATGAGAAAGAGATAGGTTAGGTAGAAGAGAAGCAGAAGAACAGAGAGTGTGTGAAGGATAGAGAGTAATGGTGCAATAAATGAAGTCATGGTTGTTGCTACACGTGCTGCAAAAAATCAAAAGAACACCATGAAAGAAGCTGCACGTAGCACCATGAAAGAGAGTTAGTATGGAAAGAAGATGCAAGTTCTGCCATGGAGCAAGGTGTCATGTAGATTGGCGCGCACTGTAAGCTGTAAAGAAGGAAACCAAGCAAAGATATGTAAGATTTCGCGGGCAAACAATGATTTGAAACGTTGGAAAAGAAAAGGGACCATGTGCGAAGCAGCCACGGATTGGTTGATTAAAGATGTGAGACAGATGGAAGGTAAACATGAGAAGGGAATGGAAGGCAACAGATTTCACTTAAGTTCAAGCCACTAAAATCCATCCAAATAAGCAGGATGAGAAGTGAATGGAAGGCAAGATAGTGTCCATGTAGATTGGCGCGCAAATGATGAAGGAAAGGAAGAGAAGACAGCCTCCACGTAAGATTTGCCTCCAATTTTGGCTGAAGCCACTACTCTCGCTTATAATGTTTGATATATATATATATATATATATATATATATATATATATATATATATATATATATATATATATATATATATATATATATATATATATATATATATATATATATATATATGCTATTGCAAATCTAACTTCCAATCTTTGTCAAAAACAAAAATAAACTACATGTATCGAATAATTGATGTATCTGGTCTACAATGTAGGTCGAATACATCAATATGATTTAATTTAAAGTGTACGTCAGATATATCAATATGAATGTTGGCTTAGTTGGTAAGGAGTTGGCTCATTCCCTACAAAGGCATGGGTTCAACTCCTACTGTCATTGTGAGGACATCTTTGGTGACCCTAAAAATTTAAAGTGTTTGGTGGAGTTAGCGACTAAGTGGGGAAACTTGGCTGGCCATGTCACGTGGCGGATCTTTGTATGGGCGGGCAGCGCCACAAGCCCAAAAAAATTGTGTGGCTCTCCCCTGCCAAGGGCGTTTTTGTCACATCAAATATGTGAACTCGCAACCTTAAAGTAGAATCCAAACTCAGTTACCATTTGAACTGACACTTGTTAGTTGCCAAAGAGAGCCATAATTGTACAATGTATTCTACAAAAGTTTTAATTTAGAGATAAACTCAAATAATTCTCTTAAAAATAATAAATAATCCTCTTAAAAAACATTAACTTTTGAAATATAAGAAAAAGTAAAAAAAATTAGAAATCTGATACCGATGCACCTATCTAAATACTATCTCCTGTCCACTTTATAATTATAAAAGAAAAATCACTTTTTGGGTTCACTGAACTAAAAAAGTGATTTTTCTCTTATAAAATTGATCGGATGTAGTAAGTTTTACACTTAATTACGCTGATTCTCAATCACAATTTACCTTTTTTTCACAATTTACCATTTTTATAAAAAAATTTTTGACAACAATAATTATTATATTAATACTGATTAATTAATAGAGAAATCCTTTAAGTGCAAAAAGAAACTTACGAGATAAGAGATTTTTACATCACGCAAATGTATTATCATTGAGAACTGGTATATAGTACGGTGGATTTTTTATACGAAATGTAAGAAACTCTAACTCATTAATAAAAAACATTATAATAATACTTGAATAGCATGGTCGAAGACACAAAGTAAAATGGAAAATATATCAACCAAATCTCTTACTTTTTTTTTTCGATAAGCATCAAAATCTCTTACTTACTTTTCTTCACTCGCCTCCCGTACTAGAAAAGAAAGTAGAAAGCACTTTCATTTATTATTAAAACCAATTGTATAGTTTTTTTTAGACTAAATAGCACTTTTGATCCTTTATCTTTGCTCCAGATTTCACTTTGGTCCTTTATCTTTTTTTTGGTCCATTTTGGTCCATCGTGTTTCATTTTTGTTTCATTTTGGTCTCTGACGTTAGTTTTGACTAACTGATGTTAAATTTCATTAATGACGTGGCAAAAATTAATATTATTTAATTCAATTAATTCAATTAAACACTGTCAGCCACCATCACACTGTCGGCCACCATCACCACAGATCCACCACCGTCAGCCACCATCGCCCACTGTCAGCCACCATCACCACTGTTTCTCTCCCCTCCACCACCACTGTTTCTCTTCGCGCAACCACCGTCAGCCACCATCACCACGCACCCTCTGTCTCTCCCCTCGCCACGCACCCTCTGTCTTCGATCTCTCTCTCCTCAGTTTCGCAACCTAGACAAATCGAACCCACAGATCGAACCCAGTGACGAAATCGCTCCCCCTTTGCTGAGAAGAGAGAAATCGAACCCAAACAACGAACCCAGTGACGAAGAAGCAGAAAACGAACCCAGTGAGAAGAGACAAATCGAACCCAGACAACGAACCCACAGATCGACCACAGATTTGCTTCTTCTCTTCATCACGACGGGTTATGTTTCTGGGAGAGGGAGAGTGAGAGCGCTGGGTTCGTGATTGTCTGTGAGAGAGAAGAGAGAAGGACGAGTGAGAGAGAAGGGGAGCGCTGAGAAGAGAGAAGATGGGAGGGTGGCGACGGTGGTGGGAGGGTGGCGACGGAGGTGGGAGGGTTCCTTTGCTGATTCTGGTTTTCTATTTTAATTTGTTAAATTATGTTTTATTTTTTTAATTGTTTTAATTGGTTTAATTGAATTAAATAATATTAATTTTTGCCACGTCATTAATGAAATTAACGTCAGTTAGTCAAAACTAACGTCAGGGACCAAAATGAAACAAAAATGAAACCTGAGGGACCAAAACGGACCAAAAAAAAGATAAAAGACCAAAGTGAAATCTGGAGCAAAGATAAAGGACCAAAAGTGCTATTTAGCCTTTTTTTTATAAGCAACCAATTGTATAGTTGTTTTCTTACGATTCGTAAGAAACTCTTTGTACGGAATATCATTATTGTAATTACAGCTATGATATGTAGTACGAACTCGTTCTTACGAAACGTAAAAATATAACGTGTATATGACTGAAAACTACACAGCATAACCACTCACCTTACGCGTGTGGTGGTGTTCATTCATGTTTCTTAAATTCGTATCGTATAAACAAGTATTTTCCTTGTAATTAATATTATTTTTAACACTGTATAAAGAGAATAGTCTGACATAATTACTTTTTGGTCTTAATTTACTTTCCTTAATTACTCTTTTAAATTTGTAAATTGATAAATTCAGAAATTTAAATATTTAAAGATTTTTTTTATCTTCCCTTAAAAGAATTCATTTAATTTAAATTTAAATTCGAATTTAAATTTATTCTTACATAACTTAAAAGTTTAAATTGAAATTTATCTATTAACAATATTAATTAAGATTATTATTTTCTCACTTTTTTTCAATATTAAACACAAAATGATTTATCCAAAATTAAATTTCCTAGAACAATGCTTATCGAAAAAGAAATTTTTTTTCCTAAAACAAAAAGTAAAAAATGCAAAAAGACAAGCATGTCCATCTTTCTATTAGTCTTTCTAGTTCTAATCTATATCTATATCTATATCTGTATCTATAACTATATCATTTATAAAGAAAACTATATCTATATCTATATCTATATCTATATTCTATATTCTATTCTATATAAAATACAATTGAGAATGTGACCAAAATGGAAGTCCACATATGTCAACCCCACGACTTGCCAACCAGGCATTCGAATGTTGACATGTACAATGAGTAATTGTGTCGCATTTTCGCAGGGCATTAATTTAGTCTTATTATATTTATTACCTTAATTCGAAAAGGGACCATTTTCAAAATATGATTGTTTCTATCTTATTATTTTTTTGACCAAATTTCAATCTTATTATTAGAGATGGCAAAATAGGTCGAGCCTACCAGTTCGGGTGGAATGAACACGTATCTAGGGAGTACTTATAAAAAGAATCATTTTTCATATTTTTTGTTAGCTTTTATTCTATTATTAATATCTTACTTTTTAATTATATATCATCTAACTAGGTTAGCGGCCCAACTTTAGATCGAATAAAAGTTCTTAAATTATTCATTTTATTTTTACTCAACTAAAATTATCTATTTATTTTATCCAATTTAAATTATTAATTTAAGCTATTCAATTAGTGTTTTTGATGAATTTTTAATTTGTGCCTGCATTAGTTTATTGCTATTGTGTTGTTTTTTTGTTGGCCAATTGTTGCTATTGTGTTGTTGGTGTCCAACATATTTTTCACTAAAATCCAAAAAAGAAAGTTAAAATTATCATAAAATGGACCTTAAGAGTTCACCTTTTTAGTTATCTTATAGGCTTTAACTTAAAATTCGCTTTAGGCCTCCATAGTGTTGGGTCGACCCTAACTGTACCTTGGGCTGTGTGTTTCTCCTCTGTTCGTTCTTCTCTCCATTCTTCTTCGATCTTTTTTGTGTTATCCTCTACATTCTCTACACTACGTACCATCTTCAGCTATGTTCATCTTCAGTTTACTATATAATTTATCTGCTTGTGTTTGCTCATCTCTATTCTTGTTGTGTCTTTTCTCTACTTGCATTTTCTCATCTCTGTATTTTCTCATCTCTTCTTGTGTGTCTTTTCTTTGTATTTTCTCATCTCTATTTTGATTATGTTTGTTTATTATGTATTTATATATTTGAATTTTAATTTAATTTTTTATTAAAGTATCTCATCTGTATCGTATTATGATTTTTACAATTTTCATGTATCCTCGTATCCGTATCATGTCGCATTCGTGCCATATCACGTACCCGGGCTTCATAGTCGGACTTTTTAGCTCAATCTAAAAAGGCCCAAGCTTTTCCCACATTCCCTCCTACTCACCACACACCCCCTAACTTCAAATATTCCAAAAATACCCTTAAGTAGATGATGTGTTTACGTATGATTCGGTTGGGGTCAACCGAATATATTTGGCTAAGGCCAACCGAATATGTTCGGCTAGGACAACCGAACGTTATAAAAAAATAACAAGGGGGTGTTGTTCCGCTTTGTTCGTTCGGGGAAGGGGAACCGAAAATGTTTGGCTGACATCAACCGAACACACCTGATACTGCACAGTCAGACTGAAAACCAGAAATTTTTCTGTTTAAGTTTCAAATTTCAAATGCAGACTAATATTACTCACTCAAATTGGTATTGATTTAAAAAAGTACATAACATATAGAAGTCAAATTTTCCAAGTCAAATTGGAAAACAACAATTAATCAACTAATTACTATATTTACTTAAATCTACATAAGCCGGTGTTTGGGTCTCAAAGACCAAGGCCTTCCACTTTTGCATACGACCCGTAAACAGCATGTCCCAACCCTTTGCTACGGTCTCCTGTTAACATTCCAAAGCACATCGGGGCGGGGGCATTGGACTTCCATTCTTCAAAAAAACCTTACAAAGACAGGCACAACATAATGTTAACTAATGTTTGACAAATTAAAATTGAATTCTAAATAAAAGTCGATATACCTGTACAAAGTGTTTATCTGTGAAGCATATGTTGAACTGACGGGCAGTTTTGAATGGGGCAATATGAAATAGGAAAATGGTGAAAGACCCGTTGTCATACCCTAATTTTGTCCGTTAGATTAAATGCGATTTGTTTTTCTAAAATAATAATAATCTTGTAGACGTTTGATTTTAATCGGTTTCTCGTTTCATTTTCAAAAGATCCCAAAAACATGTTCCATGGTGCACATGTATTATTTTTAGTCGCGTACACGCATTAGTCTTAACGTTTTTGCATTATTGCGTGCACATGTTATTTCTAACCACATACGCGTGTCATTCCTAATCGTGTGCGTGTCGTTACTCTCTTTGCGCACGCGTGTTCACTTCTCGTCGTATACGAGTGCTCATCTTAGTTCTCGTTTTTTTTATTTTTATAGGTATTAGTTTAATAAGAAAATGTAATAAAAAAATCAGTTTTGAATAATTGCTTTTTTTATTATTATTACTATAATCAGTTTTTTTTTACAAATAAAGAAGTCAACTATAGTACACATGTGTAGACAAAAATTAAATACAAGAAAGTACAAAAATTTAAATCAAAATAAAATAAAATAAATAAAATAAAGGGCAGAGGCGCCCCTGCTGCTAGGGACAGCAATGCTGCTGCCATTTGAAGAATTAAGCCAATGCTAATTTCTTCTTGCTCCTTTGTCACTTTCCCAATTTGCCCCATCAGAACAGCTTTGCAGGCTTGCTGCTGCTCCTCTGCTCCATTAACCTCCTCTGCTCCACTACTCTGATTCTCTGCAAAAACATAACAACACAAGGGGGATCCTCTATAAAAATCAGCAAACAGAAACAGCAAAGGGGGGAGAAAACTGAGCAAAAAAAATCAGAAACAACACAGAATTAAGATTAGAAAGAAAAAGGAGAGAACAGAGAGAAGGAAAGCCACTGAGCTACGCCATCTCCGACCACCGTCTGTGGTGGTCGCCGCCGTGCACCACCACCGCAACCACCACAGAAACCGCAACCACCACTTCGTTCCCTCCTCACGAATCGCAGCACCACCATAAACAAACCTCATGACCACCACCACCACCGTCACCCACCAAACAAGCACTACGGCGCACCAACAGCCACCCCAAACGGCCACCACCGCTCACCCCCCTTTTCGCTCCGTTCGCAAACCCTCTCACTGTCGTTCTCCCTCCTCTCCATCCGTCACCGTCCCTCGCCGTAGACACCGTCCCTCGCCATCACCCACACCGCTGTGAACCCCCACGACAGCCGCTGGAACCACCATCGAACCACCCCTAGCAATCCCTCTTCAAAACTCACCTCGCACCATCGAGCCTCACCACCGTCGCTGTCGTGAACCTCCGTCCCACTCAGTCTCTCTCTCGTCCCCGTCGCTCACTCTCTCTCACTGTCTCCTTCTCTTTCCTCTCGCATCTCCCTCTCTGTCGCGTTTTCTCTCTTTCCTTCCCAGTTCGCCGGTTTCTCTCTCTCTCCTCTCAATGATGCGTGTGCGGCGCTGAGAAAGGGGGGAGTTGGGGATTAGGGTTTCAATCTCACATATCATACGTAGTTATATTTATTTTATTTGTTTTCTTTATTTTTAAACCGGTTACTGCTTACACCCCTCCTTTCTATAATAAAACTCTCCTTCTCAAGCCCAATTTCGTGGGCCAGGTGTTTGGAAATCAAAAATAAAACAATTCTGAATTGGTTTCTGTAGTTCGCACCCCCTCCGTTTCCTTATACACCCCCAACGCAAGCCCATCTTTTAAAACCCGGCCTAGTTCACAGAAACAAACTGGACTCGTTAGTTACACCACTATTTTATTTACACCCTTATTTTACTACCACGCCCCCTGTTTCTTTTTTTAAAATTTTGTTTCTTTCCCCTAAGTAAACCTTTTTTCTCACCAACCTTTTTTCCAAATAACGAATAATTGTTTTCCTAAACATAAAATTAGTTTGTTATTAATGGTCACTCTGAGCTTAGCTTGTTTGACCGTTGATAACAGCTTTGGTTTTCAAACGAGCTATGAGCGACGACCACTCTGAGTTTTACTTGTTTGGTCGTCTCGAGTACCTCTCCCGATTTCAAAAATAAATAAAAAAACACCAAACACACAAATTTTTCTACCAAGAACTACGTGCGATTTGATTCTCTACCAGGAGATACGTAGGACCAGAGGGCGGCCGACCTCTGTCAATTGCACTAATAAAAAACCTTTTTTTTCTCTATAAATTCATTTCTCTCATTTTTCTCAAAAAGTATAAAAATAACTAACCGTTTATCGAGTCTTTTTTTTTTTTATTATTATAAGGGTAAAAACATTATTTTTGAATTAATAAACGCTTATACATTTAGTTAAAAGGTAACCTTCCTTAGGAAGGATGTCGTAGGGTGCTAATACCTTCCCTACGCATAAATGACTCCCGAGCCTAAATCTGGTCCGCAAACCCCCTTTATCCACCCAATAGGGATTTCCCAATGTTTGCCCTTAAACTAAAACTTTGGTGGCGGCTTCATTTCAAGAATTTCGAAGAATCCCTCCTCCGGATTTTTCGGTCGCTACAGCCGTTAATAGACTAACAAGTCAGTACGACTTGGTATTTGTTAACGATTAGATACCCTATGTCTGGTACAGTCATCCAATTCTCTTCGAGACCCTTGTTTGTCTGCATCAACAACTTCATCAGAAATGTGACTTTTCCCATACCACCATATACGCAAATGTAGAAGTCAATGTGTTTCTTGATCTCCTCCAAAAGATCATTTCTCACAGAAAACCAAGCATCCTCACCCCGTCCAAGTATTGCTGCAATACACTGGAATCCACAGTTCCCATCACCTTTAACATTAACAATATTGCCAACTTAAGGATGAATGATCGATGGCAAACCCTTTATGAATTCATAATAAGCTTCCGTATGAGTAACAATAGGAGCTGGTGTAGGAGTAACAGATGATGTAGGAGTTGGGTCTTTAGTAACAGTAGGAGGAGGAGCTGGTGTGGGTGTTTGCCTCTTAGGTAGAGGTGGAGTAGGTGTAGTAGTTGAACTGTCAGCTTGAGTTCAACTTTTTTGCTTAGTGATGGAGTAGGTGCCCGGCAATGGCGCCAAAAACTTGTTGTGTAAAATCGTGTGTGCAAGTATATACAGTCCAACAAGTAGTATATGATACGAAAAGATCGTTCCCACGAGGATTGAGGTCTAAAATGTGCTTAAGTTGGCTAGCAAATTAGTGAGGTAAAGATAATAGACACAAATTTTTGAAAGCATTTTAAACAACAAATTAAGTAAAAGGGTGTGAAAATCAGTATTGAGAATGAGTTGGAATGTGTTCACTAAGTAACTCCTTTCTAGTGCAGTAGTGCTGCGTCTAATGCTGCAGCAATAGATGCTGTCGCAATAGCTGTTGTTTTGTCAAACACTTCCACTAGGGGTTCTCTACAAGAGTCTATGTCTAGACCCTAAATAGGTACTCCCTAGGCTGCCCACGCACCCACAGTGTTCATCTCATGGATTTTTCCCTCCTATGTCTAGGGTTTAAGAAAGAAGCATTAAAGTGTCCTTTACTACTTAATATCCATGTTATCTTTTGAGATCTATTCATAAACCATTTCTGAATTTACGAATTTACTTAAGTTAGATGGCCATTCCTAATTTAAGATGGAAATGTTAAGCTCACAAAAGATAAATTGCTAAAACATCAAATGCACTAAAAATTCATTACATAGATCCCAACATTCCAACTATGAGTATTTAGCTCATAATGAGCAAACTAGACAAGAAACACAACTCAAACATAATTGTAACAATCATATTCAAGAAATACAAGATAGAGATTATACTAAGTGAGAAGATCCGAAGATACTTTCCAAGAAGAGAGTCTCAAGGAGAGGGTTCAGCTCCCACATAGCACAATCAACAAGTATTGTGGCTCCTGTCGTTGCTGCAACAATGATTCTAGCAATGATTTTCGCAAGTTTGGTAATGAAAGGTAGCGTAGGTAAAAAATGGTGGAAAGCTATTTCTAAACTTTCCTTTTCAGACCTCCGCTGCTTTAAATGAAGAAAGAGGCTCCCTTTTATAGCTCTAGGGTACATGATCCAAGAAAACCCTAATTTTGAGGCGCCCTTTGTCCTTTGCGTGCCTAAGAGTACAAGTGCCCAAGAGAAAGGTAGAATATTCCCTGCTCAGGTGCTGGCACTAGCTGGCCGTGCTCGTCCTTGCTATTACAGCTGTCCTTCACTACTTTTAGCGCGTCCCAACCTTCTCTCTCATCTTTCGCATAAATGAATTGTTGTGGCAACTGATGCTGCAGCAATTGAACACACAATCAAAGCACACAAATAGGGCACCTAAATGCTAAATATTCAGAACTCAGGAATGCAACCTTCTAAACTTAAAACATAATATTTACATATGCTAACTTACTAATTACATGAGAATAAACAATGAATTAACCTTAAGAATGCTGAAATAACTCTCATAAATAAGATTTATCAGTGCCGGACACTCTGAGTTTGGTATAGGTGGAGTGCCAGTGGAACTCTTACTATGGGTAGGAGTAGGACGTTTTCGAGACTGAGCAAAAGATGAGGTATCTTCTTGGGAGTCTAATTTGTCATCCACGTGTTCCCAATATAACTTTGCTCGCTTTGTAGAGAATGCATGACTCGTTTTCTTGGTACAAATTGAATCCCAAGACTTACACAAATCTCCCCTGCTGTCATGGAATATTTTCTTCAACTCGGTTGAGGTTACACCAACGATCTCAACCAACGGATACCTATACCGGTTGGTCTTATACGTGGAATCAATCAACAATACAATCGGGAATGTGTTGACAAGCTCAATAGAATCTGGATGTGCCCAAAAGATGTCTTTGACAACATTAGTGCCCTCTACAACTCAAGACCAGTAAACATATTGATCACGCTCCAGCAACTTCATCAAATGTTGGAGCTCAGTCCTACCCTCACGCATACTCGATCGTTTCCTTGAACGACAGTTGTATATTTGCTTTACAGTGGTACAACTATCTTTATGCTTCATGGTCTTGATTTCATTAAGTATGAGATTAGGCGCAATATGATTCTTAGTCATTCTATCCACCACTTCCTTCTCTTCCTTAGTTAATCTACCATTGTATGGATGACCTTCATCATAAGATATGACTGCATGGTTATGTGTTCCACACATAACCCTCAATATCCATCATCCAAGCTTCTTGATAAATTTTCCTTTCAATCTAAACTGACAACAACATTTCCTAGTGTTTGTTCCCTCAACTACACTAGTCCTATAATTTCCACCTTTTTCACAAATCAACGTGCAAAATTCTTTACCTGATCGCTTTTCGGTGTCGGATCTAGATATCACAATCACCATCCCAAGAGACCTGCCGACACTACGTACCCATGTCAACAACTCTTCACGGTTTGCAAACAACTGAAAATGGAAAATGGAAAACGCAAATGTCATTGTCTTCCTTAGGCAAATTAAACATATTGAAAACAATGAATGTTCCGTACCTTATCCGTTGTGAACGAACTCGTAAAGTCTAGTATCATCAACGCATCATTTCCTTCCATTTATTTGATGTTCCGTACCTTATCCGTTGTGAACCGAATAAGTGTTTTTAAAACTTTCAAAAAAAAAGAATAGGTGTTTTAAACTGTAAACCGAAATATAAATTACTATATACACAACCATAATATCCATACATAATATCCATACAAAAAAAGTCCTACTGTGTGTTCCGGCTCCTCCTACTATACACACAACCAACCATACTTCCTGAGCCTGCGGAATGGCCTCACGAGGGCCTTCAAACCCTCGAGTACTCGCCATGGCTGGGTGTCTCGTGGAATGGTACCATCCAATGCACGCTCCATGTCATCCACCATCCGAACCACATCTTGCATGGCCTGTGAGATAAAAAAAAATTAATTAAGTACATATTTTAAAACTAATAAAGTTAATAGAAAAATATGTTAAAGACACGTACCTGTCTAGTATTAGGCTCATCCTCCGGCACCACATAATTAGACGGCATAAGGAATGGGTGCGAGACCTTCCCAAACCAAGCAACGTACCCTGGCATGGTGTCTGGGCAGCGAAAGTGTGGTATCAGCAACCCACCTCTTCGCACGTGGCTGAGTCTTAACATAAGCTGGGTCCACCATCTTTATGCCAAAGGGAGATCCCTGGAAGTTCTCAACGATCCATGCCTGTAATGAATATATCAATGCATTTAGTAACCATACAGAGACATCAAAATAAACTGGACAAATTAAATATAATAGAGCCATGTAGACATCAAAATAAACTAGACAAATTAGATACCTGAAGTAGAGCCATGTAGCCACCCATCTGCTTATTTCTGGGCTTGTTTGCGTCCCCAAGCTGAGCGTATAGATGGGCCAGGGCCATCCTTCCCCATGTGTAACCACCAGCAACATCAAAGTCAACCAGAGCTCCTAGATAGCCCAACTTGACCTTGTTTCCTGACTTGTCGGTGAACGGTCCCTAATCCAACAAGTAAAGCAGATAAGCCCTAGCAGCATCCTCCCATCGCTTCTCCTCTATAGCCCTAGGGTACACCACCTGCCTCAGTCACTTGAGGGACACAGATAAACCTAAGCCATATGCCTGCTCATGTGCCTCATGAGGGTCTGCACCCAAGTAGTGAATCAACAAAGCCTCTCCCTTGGCTTTGGTGCAGTCTGGCATATCATAAAAATTCCCCATAACCGGGATGTGGAGCAATGCCGAGACATCATCAAGAGTGATGGTCATCTCACCTATAGGGAGGTGAAATGATGATGTGTCCGGCTGCCACCGCTCTATGAATGCATTGGCGAGCCCCCCAATGATAGTTGGAAATCTAATCTCCCTCAGCGGTAGCAGTCTAGAACGCTCCAGAAAATTAATAATGTTTGTATGAGGGGCCTCTATCTGTGGAACCCTGTGTGAAACAAGCTTTAAGGCGTCACGATCCTGCATTATGGAATGTTATATTAAACCAAAGTAATGAAACAAACTAATGATCAAATTATTTAAAGAAAAAAGTAAGTTACTTACAGTGTCCTCCCATATGGATCTAGCAATGTGAGACCCGTAAGTGGGTAACACGGATCTGTCCTCTGGGACACCAGGAAAAGGGAATGTGGCACGAAGAGAAGCAGCAGTGGAAGGAGGTGCAGAAGACGAAGGAGATGCAGGATCCTCAACAGGAGCAATTAACCTCCTAAACATGAGCAGCACTAAGTCCTCAGCAGGACCAGCCAGGTTAGCTGCAGGATGGAAAGCGTCTCTCTCAATATCATATTCAATGTCCTCCTTGTGTACAGCTTGGGGCTGCTCAGCACGCCTACCCCTACCCCTACCTCTGCTAGGCCCAACAGCAGCACGTGCTTCCTCCTTCCGTTTACGGTTTGAAACCATCATAGATGGCCTGGCTCCCCGAGGCTCGGGCTGTGACTGAGAATGAGCACCTCTGGTCTTGGCCATAACTGAAAAAAAAAACAAATTTAAAATTAAAATACAATTTTTGAAAAAAATAACTGTGATTCGGTAGGGGGGTACCCGAATACACATTCGGTTGACCCCAATCAGACGTGTAAAATATGTTTGAGGTTTTAGAGCGTTCGGTTGACCTCAACCGAAAGTTTTCGGGAGGGCTCAACCGAACGCTTTCGTGAGTCGTCTTCCCCATAACACATTCGGTGGACCTCAACCGAATGCTTCGCGATTTGCACAGTGGAAAAAAGGCATAAACACAGCAAAACAAGCAAAATGCAAAGAGAAGAGAGTGAGTAATCGTGTACCTTATGTGTGGATTACGAGATTTGAACTTGAAATCAAAGATTAAGTGGGTTTGGGAGAGGGATAAGTCGAAGAGTGTGAGGGAGAGGGAGAGGGTTTCGGCTGGGAGTGTATTTGGTGCGTGTGAGAGGGTGTGAGGGGTTTGAGAGGGAGAAAGAGTGTTTTTGAGTTAGGGGTATTTTTGGGTTTTAGGGGGTTTGGGGGTGTGGGGTGAGTAGGGAGGGGTGTGGGAAAAGTGATGGCCTAAACAATATGGTTTTCAATATTTATACTCATAAGCCTCCATAGTGATGTGTTTCACAGGCCAACTATCAAAATACTAGCTATCTTTGCATTTGTTTTGGCCATCACTTTTCCCACACCCCTAACTCCAAATATTCCAAAACTACCCTTAATGAGAGGACGTGTTTACGTGCAACTCAGTTGAAAAGTATGGGCCAGTGGATATGCTTTGACACAGGCCACATAGGACGACCAACACATAGTGCTCCCCGGAACTTTACTTGTGAGTTGTGGATATTGAATGGATCATGACCTTTTTACAGTGGCGGACCCAGGACCTCGGGGTCAGGGGTGTCAATTTTTTTAAGGCCAGTGTCAAATGGGTGCAAAACTTGGTCTATTAGTGTAATTTAAAATTTTCAGGGGGTTCAAAATTAAAATTTCAGGGGATTTAGGCTATTTATATAGGGTGATAAGTGCAATTTTTTTTTCAGGGGGTTCAACTGAACCCCCTCATTACAAGGCAGGTCCGCCACTGCCTTTTTAGATGAAGTGTCAAGTTCTATGCCACTTGCTTACTTCCAATATTGAAAAACTGTCCACTTTGTGGATATTTTACATTATATGGAAAGGACACGTGGCATTGAATTTTGTTTTATTTTAGTAAAAAAAATAAGAGTATTAGGAGCATTAAACCTTTGTAGGGATGCTTGTACAGTTGGCATAGGTTCCGAAGTTTAGTCATTGCCCGTGAATACAAATTTTGTGTTGCTAAACTAGTGCTCTATACATTTTGTGTATATTTCAATGAAGAAATACACGTTCGGTTGATGTCAACCGAAATATTTCGGTTGAGGTCAACCGAAATATTTCGGTTGAGGTCAACCGAATAATGTAAAAGAGTTAAAAAAAAGATGTGTCTCATAAAAATACACGTTCGGTTGGGCCTAGCCGAAAGTTTTTCGGTTGACCCTAACCGAATCAGTGAAAATAGCGCGCCTCATTAATGGTCTTTTGGTCATTTCACAAGTTTTGGGGATGTGGAGTGAGTAGGGAGGGACGTGGGAAAGCCTTTGTTTTTTGTTTTGTCTTGCACCATATTACGCTCGCTATTTACTCTCCAATATTATGTGTTCTTCAGTGGGACAAGCTATAAACTAGCTCACACCTTGCAAACGGAAAAATACAATGAATACTAACGTGAACAATACTTTTCTATTACATAGTTTCAATTATGACCCATGCTTTTCCCAGCACCCTCCTACTCACCGCACACCCTCAAACCTTGTAAAATGATCAAAATACCATTAATAAATAATAAACTTCCAAGCGTGTCCCACTTTTTTTACTGGAATTTAACGGGTACAGTACTGTAGCACCGAACCGGTACGGTACTACAGCACTGTACCTGTTAAAATCACAATTTTTGCCAAACACCTCCCTTTGCAAGATTTTTAACAGGTATGGTACTACCGGTTTAGTGCTACAGTATTGTACCTGTTAAAATCACATTTTTAATAAGTACGGTGCATCACTACCTACCTAATGAAATGTCCAGTGGTGGTGGCTAAGTCGTGACAGAATCACCCTCCTTCACAACCCCTTTCAAAGGTCGTTCTCTCCCTTGATCCTCTTCTCCCTGAAGATGATCCCTCTGCTCTACAGGATCTTCTTCACTTTCATCCCCCTTAGCTTCAATTCAATTGGTCTTTGATACTAATAGTTATATAATTTGATCTTATTTTAATCGATATCTGGTGTGCAAAAAAGATAATGTGCAAGTATACACAATCGACAACAAGCACTACAACATTTTGACCCTACGGCAACGCCTAAAATTGCAACGCCAAAAAAACCGTTTCCTTAGAGAACATTGGCAACGGTTTTTGGAACCCGTTGCTGATTCATTTTTTTAATTTTTTTTTTAACGGCAAAGGCTCAAAACCGTCCCCAAAAGAGCTACAGCAACGGTTTTTTTGTTTATCTTTAGCCAACGTTTTAAAAAGTTGCCATAAGGTCCACAAAAAAAATAAAAAACCTGAGCGCTCAAACAACAAAACGGAGAGCCCTAAATCACTTCTCTCACAAATGAGAGCTCACCATGCGCGAAATCTGAGCTCACCCTCACCCTCACAAATCACCCTAAATCACTTCTCTCACAAATCAAAGCTCACCATGTTTTCAATTCTCAGAAACAAAATCAGAACTCAGCCTCACAAATCTGAGCTCACCATGCGCAAACCCTAAATGGATTCTCTCAGAAATCAGAACTCATCCTCTCACTTGCGCGAACCCTAAATCGAAATCCCTCACAATGAATTCAAGCAGTGCTATCAAGGTTCAGGTTCGTTTCTCTCTCTCTCTCTCTCTCTCTCTCTCTCTCTCTCTCTCTCTCTCTCTCTCTCTCTCTCTCTCTCTCTCTCTCTCTCTCTCTCTCTCTCTTCTGGTTCATTCGCTACGTGATTGGCAAGGGTTAGTCGTAGTTTGAACCGATTTCAAGCCAACACTTTCTCTACACGCCGTCTTGCATTGCGTGATTTCAACGATGCCGTCTATAAGGCTGTCCGGTTCTGTTACGTCTTCGTCTAGGTTTCACACATCGTGTTTCTTTGGTTTCTACTTTTGTTTCTTCTTACTTGTCGCGAATCAGATTTGGCTTTCTGTTGTTGCTGATTCGTTCTTTGATTTTACCTAGGACTTGCGATTTCGCTCTCAGGTACCGTTATTAATCCATGCAAGGCTTTCGTTATCTCTGCTCTAGAGCCAATATTTGTTGCAGTGGCCAAAACGAGGTGCTGCCATTCTTAATGAAATGTCCAGTGGTGTTACTACCGGTGAAGTGCTACAGTATTGTACCGGTGAAGTGCCAAACACACCCCTTTGCAAGATTTTTAATAGGTATGGTACTACCGGTGAAGTGCTACAGTACTGTACCTATTAAAATCACATTTTTAATAAGTACGGTGCATCACTACCTACCTAATGAAATGTCCAGTGGTGGTGGCTAAGTCATGACAGAATCACCCTCCTTCACAACCCCTTTCAAAGGTCGTTCTCTCCCTTGATCCTCTTCTCCCTGAAGATGATCCCTCTGCTCTACAGGTTCTTCTTCACTTCCATCCCCATTACAAGCTCTTAAAACCTTGTCTTGAAGTAAAGAGAGAAGTTGTCAATTCCTTTCTCGCCTTCTTACAATTGTTGTCTAAGATTCTAAATATGTTCACTCCTGTATTTTAAGTACCCACTGTATCATCCAAAGGACTATGCTATCCTATGTCTAGGTCTTAGCATGGAACTAACAAAGTTTCCTTTATTAAACACTTATCCATATTAGTTCTTGAGTTCTAATCATAAACCAAGTCTGTATTTATGATTTATATTCACTTTTAGTTGGCCAATTCTAAAGATGAATATGAAAGAGTTATCATGCAAGAACCAAAATGCATACATCACATATGAACACAATAACTTACTTAAAAGATCATTATAAGATTAAAACATCCAACTAAAAGAGTTTAGTTCATGCAAGTCATCACAAGGCTTATATAAATAGAAGAATTCATATTCATATAATTGAAATAACAAAAGGAAACAATAAGATAAGAGTTACACGGTTGGAGTTCCCTTTGCATGGAATTGCCAAGTGATGCAGGTGGACTACTCCACCGCACTAAGCTACCTCTATGTAGAAGTGAATAAAGAAGTTGTCAATTCCTCCCTTACCTTCTTACAATCTAAAAAACTAACTAAAACTAAATTCTTGAAATGTAAATTGAAGTGTATGAGATGATCTAAGAAGATCTTAGATGATTTTTCCAAATGAAGAATGAAGGTCTTTATATAGGCTTCAAGTTGAGATTTCCTTCATGTGAGGGTTTGCTTGATGATGAAGTTTGTAACACCCCAGTATTTCTTATACAAAGAAACACCTAAATATACAATTTGGTATAAATCAGAGTATAAAAATTCCTGTTTAGATATACATTTTTACAAGAAACAGCGGAAACTACAAAAATAACATTTTACAACTTCGAGTCATAAGACTGAACACGGAGACTACATCAGAAGAATCCAAGTCATAGATGGAAGATTACATCTCCAACTTCTCCTCGAGCCCGACGACTAACTGTGCCGCCTGCCGTCTTTATAACCTGTTCTCTGTAAAAACAACAAATATGGATTGGGTGAGACAACTTGTCTCAGTGAGTCCTACCGTGCCCCCTCACTAACACTCGGTTCAATTTATTAAACCGTTATCAAAAGCTGACATAACAATGTCTTATTCATTAATCGAAATGCCGACTGCACAACAATTGCTAATCCCGGCAAATCGTGAATTGAACTCAACATGATCCGGCTGCACAACGATTGCTAATCCCGGGAACCATGTGTCTAACCTTAGCACAAACCGGCTGCACAACACTTGCTAATCCCAGTAACCCACGAATTGACCACGCCAAGACGTATACAGGGCCTAGGGTGAGGGCTCATGACTTCCCTTCCTAGTATGCTACTTGTCGGGTCGTCACCCAACGCGATACATATGACAATACATATCAAATTCTCGAGAGTTAGATAATTTATATCTTTTTCGATCACCAAAGGATCAATCACATAATAATTGGATAAACAATATCCATACCGATCTATAATCCATTTTGAGGAATTCATAATTTAGACCTCCGGCATTATAATCATATTCAATTGACATATATAAACATATATATTCAGTCAGTCCATCAGTAGGTGTACCCACACGTATACTAGGGTTTCGGTTTTTCAATCAAATATGCTTTCGAAGCTCTTTTTCAAAATCATGAGTTGAACAAGTTCAAAATACAGTTTTCAATAAGACAATATCCTTAAAATTGGTTGGGAAGAAGATTAGAAGTGATTCGGGATCGATATATTTTCAAGACGGATAATGCCTTATGACTCAAAACCGATATATTTTCAAGACACATAAAAATATCCCTATCCGTGAGTAGAACTCACCCGGTTGACGATCTCGCGAGAAATCACGCCGGAGCACGGACGACCGGACCGTAACCACTCGAACAATCCTCGTAGTCACGTACCCGCTCCGAATGCCTCCGCAACTGAATTCCGCAACCAACACCCCTCTTGATACTGACTTCATCTCCAGTGGATAAAATTGACGTCTCTCGCGACTTGACAACTCGAATCCCAAATCCGACGAATCACATTTCCAGCTTCTTCTTTCTATTTTCCAGCAACAGGATTCAGTTTTGCAACAGGCATAAGTTGGTCATTCCGTGACCAAAACTATTCAAACTGGTGCTCATTGTGAAGGTAATTTTGTCTACTTTCAGATGGTCAAGGATTCACACGCATGCATCCAGTGGTTTGGGAGATATCACCAAGACAAGGTGACTGGTCCAGGACAGTGTTTGATTCTGAAACCGTAACTTGGGGACATGATATCTCCTTCATTTCTCCATGCAATCATACGGTTCTTGTGCCCAAAATGAAGATCTTTGTGTCTATTTTCCATAGGGACAAGAATCACGATCTTCGGAGTAGTGTACAGTGTGATACGATGAAAACAATAAAGGTAGGTAAAACGGGTTCTGGGTAGGAGTGCTGCATGCTTGAGAAATCGTTTTTCCCAGCCTTTGAAACTTCTCCCATTCAAACCAAAACTCTAAATTCGAACCAAGCTATTCTATTTACTCCTCCTACTGTCCCAACATGAACCAAACAGCAATGTGGGTTGATTTTTGGTACCTCCAAACTGAATGTGAACTTCCATAGCCCAAAGCAAGCTTGGATGTCATAGAACTCCATTTTCACCTTCAAAAAGCTTGAAACCTCATCCATGGTGAAAAGAGCTGAAGATGGAATGAAGAGTGGAAAATGGCCTCATTGAGTAGAGGAGGAGAAAAGAAGGAGAATGGTGAAACTTTTATCCACATGCATTGAGACATGATGGTGATCCTTCATCCTCTCCCTCTCACCCTCACTTTCGCCAGTCACTTTCCTTCTCCCTATGTTTCCTTTCTTTTCTTAATTGCTGAAGGTGTGAGTGTTCCCTGTTTTGTGAGAGTGAGTGAGACTTAAACCCAGCTGAAGGTTAGTAAGGGCGAGGAAAATACCAAAACGCCCTTACTCCCTAAATTCTCACTTACTCCATTTTTAATCCATCAAGCACCAACCAATTCATATGACTTAGGAATTTTAATACCATACTCATGATCCTACTATGACTAGGACCCAATCTTTTATTTCGTCCAAGGATACATCTTCGATGTGAGGCAAAATGACGATTTTACCCTTCAGCTGAATTGTTCATTTAAATCATGACTAAGCCACAATTAAATGTAGAGTAGGATTTCTTTGGACTTTTCCTCGACTATTAATCCATGAGACACGACCAATTATTCCCACAAATAATTACTCGGTCTTAGGCATCATAGTACGAGTCTTTAAAAATTAGGGATGTTACAATCACCCCAACTTTTAAAAATTTTGTCCTCAAAATTGACAAGACGAACCTTTAGCAAAAAGATGTTGATATCGGGTCATCATGTCCTCTTCTCTTTTCCTGAGTAGCCTCTTCGGCTGAGAAGCCTTCTCAGACTACCTTGACAATCGGAATAGTCCTTGACCTCAATGTCGTCACGCCACGCCCTAGGATATGACTAGGATAAGGTTGGAATGATAAATCCGGTCGAAGATCGATCGTTTTAATGCTCAACGACTGAAGTGGATTGGGAATACATTTTCTCAACTGAGACACGTGAAAGACGTCATGAAGATACAGACTTTCTTCAGAAATTAACTATTCCTGACCTCTTGAAAGCTGACACTAATTGTTATGGACAATGGAATGCCTACAATCTGTTGAGGACATGAACTCATAGTTATGGTATCCACACATCCTGCACTATCGAAGTCAGGAACTCGAAAGGTTTTGGCCTAGCCGTACCTTGAATTGGAACGAAACGATGACTTTAAAAGAATTTCTTTGGAATCAAACCATACGGTATCCAGGAGAAAAGGTTTCTTCTCTTCCCGAGTTACGCTCACATAAGCGCTTGACTCATCTTACTAAAAATCTCGACTGAAGCAAACAGAGTTATTTTATAAAACAGGTTGACTTTCAGTCCAAGGAATCTAGAAACGATTTTCCTTGCAACCGAATCCAGGAAAAACTCTAAAATAATAGTAAAATATTCTTTCATTAAATCAGTTCCAAAACTTGAAAGTACAATAGTTCCATTTGAATGAAAATTCTTTTCAATGGGGTTTCTAATGACGATAGTTTGAAAATACGACTATCCCAAAAGGTTAATTCACCCCAACTTATAGATGACCTTACTCAATGCACGACGCTCCAACAAAGCGGAATCTCATTCTCTGATATCTAAAAGTTACGAGTTTGAAAGTGAGAGTAGAAGTGTTACTTTGTTGGAACCAGCCATTTGTGCGATCAAGATCTCACAAACTTCTATTATCGTGCTTGAGTTCGGCTCCGTTAAGACAAAACAATTGGGTTCATTCGAGGAAGGAATCGGGAAGGACATTGAGCCGAAAGAGAAAGCGGGTATTTGTTTTAAAATTTTCCCAAGCCGTTATTCTATTCGATTCAATTCATTTCCCTTCAATTCCTTTCTCGAATCAGTTCAAGATAAAACTTCGAGGTTAGAACAAAGGCTTGTATTTCGTGACAAAAATAGACACGACTCAATTGTCTCAAGAGACTACACAATGGTTATAGGATGTACTATCAAGGACTCATGTGTTATACACTCACTGTCCGATCATTTAGTCTCAGACCGACATACAGTTCATCCTCAGACATTCTTCCATCATACGGGTGTAGTGGGTGAAAAGGGAAAAGCGCTACACGTACCCAACTCATCGGATTCTTAGAAAGCCTCGTGTACTGGCTAAATCAGACAACTCTGAATTCAGTACATACTTGCTTTATTGACATCTTGCCGATAGATTATTAGAATGGTGAAACTAGCTTTGATCCATCCGATGGATCAAAGTCATAACAACTTAATGTCACCCTAACGGGATCCAGATTAACGATTGGAGTTTCACTCCAGTAGCGGAAGCTTGAGCACTAGAAATGTCGAAAGATGATTGCCCTAACGTGCCTTGATACTTCTCCGACTAGCTATTATATTCACGTGTTACCTAGCCTTCCATTACTTCTGAGCAAACGTTTGGGTAACCCACATCTTTGGTTATCTTAGAAACATTTCTAGCATCTCAGGTAGGTACCGGTACAACCGATGTTTTAACTAACCCAAAATAATGATAAGGGTGCGTCTTTCAGGATTGTCTAAGTCAACGACTTATCCAATCACAGTTGTCTTTCTAGATCAACTAGGCTTTGAATTTTGATACCTATCTTTCATAGATATTGATTACTCGGATCTTAAGGAGATGCGAATTTCGATATTAGGAATCTTACTAGAATGACATAAGGTTTTCTTTAGAAGTTACAATTTAGTGCCATCCTTTTCAAATCCTTGGTTTCTCGATTAACTTCAATGTAGTAATTATTCTCGGATTAGTCACGAAATTGAAATTGCGGTGGCACCAGGGGATTTTGAAAAACAAAAGGTTATTTTGGGAATCACACGAGCACACCATAAGTGTCTTCGTATTGATTCGTTGAATTTATCATTTAGAATTTTCCTTGGCCCAGCTTCTTTCCGAACTTCTGTGACTATCCAGACATAATTATTACATTACATTAATCAATATAGCTTCAGAACGGCTTCTAGGAGTCTAAACTGACTGATTGGAGATCCTTTTACCAATTTCCCGAACAACAGGGAGGTCCACATTCCACGAATGCTTAGAGTTTATGGTTCAGATTTAAAACAGAGGTACACTTCAAAATACAATTGAAGATACGGTTCACAACCCATTCATCGGTGTAGATATTTCCGTTAGCTTTCCAACGCCTCTCGGAACATAAAAATCGGAGTTCCGGAGCAGAAGTTACGAACAAAATGATTCGGAAGACTAACAAGAATTTCTCACAGACCGTGATCGGAATGCTTCCGGCAGCGGATTGAAATAAGGTCACTTCTATCGATTCCAAAAACTAACCTGCTTTGAAGGACTTGATTCACAATTCCCGATCGGGACTTAACCTGATCGGTATCTTGTGATTCTGCTAGACAATATTGACGATGGACTACCTTCACTCGGTTGGCTTTTTCATCTGTCGCATTGTGACTCGGAAGAAGAAGAAATGGAATCTATGCTTAAAATTAACCGATAAGGATTTTCCTTGAGTGCTGTCCTAACTGGGGTTGAGTGACACCAGAAGGTAAGATTTATGATGAAAACGATATCTCGAAAACTGATACGCTGACTAAATAAAGGTCAGGGTTTCGGGTGTTAACTAATCTGGCAGATTTCAGTACACTGACGTTACTGCCGCACAATGGCTTCGCTTGATTTGTACTTCTCGATAAGATCTAAGACGTTTCATGCCGCGACTCACTAGCCGCATCAGATTTATTTACTGAACAGCCGCCCACAGTTTCCTCGAAACATCGCGGATGCCCATCCTTGTTTCCAAATGTAACATGTAGCCCTCTGCTGCCGCTATGCGCTATGAGGAAACGAGAAGGCTGAGAATCCTATGGTGTAGGGTTTTGGACATTTTCGGGGCTGAGGCAACTATCTGTCATAATTTTTAGTACTTTACATGAAACATTGAGTGGATCCTGACTCAATACGTCACATAATATACTAAAAAAGTCTGACATATAATTGTCTAAGTCCCTAGCTGACTCGATCCCGTGTTCTCGACCCGAAGGTCACTACGTCCGACAAGGCCGAACCGCTCTGATACCAAATGTAACACCCCAGTATTTCTTATACAAAGAAACACCTAAATATACAACTTGATATAAATCAGAGTATAAAAATTCCTGTTTAGATATACATCTTTACAAGAAATAGCGGAAACTACAAAAATAACATTTTACAACTTCGAGTCATAAGACCGAACACAGAGACTACATCAGAAGAATCCAAGTCATAGATGGAAGATTACATTGTGGATACCTGTGTTGCAGGTTATCTAATATTGCAGGATTAGTTTTGATGATGAAAAAGACAAAGCCAAGTTGATGGCCAAAGGAATGAGAGTGTCAAAGCAAAGCTAATAAAAAGTATCATATATTCAAAAGTCAATCCAAGACAAATCAAGCCCAAGAATTGAAGATTCAAGTTTAAGGGTAGTCCTTAAATATAAGGGTAGTCCTTAGGGTTTGGGTGTGTCTTAGGAAAAAGTGTAAGCTCTTTCAAAGGTCAGCTCGTATCTCAAAGTCTCACACACTCACAAAGTTTTTTAAAGATGCATGCATACTTACGTAAACACTCCTATCACCTTTAAAATAATAAAATCGATTTCCTCATGCATAAACATATATCAAAATCGATTTTCAGGTAAAACAGAAAAGGAAGAATCGATTGTCAGGTCATGTACTTTCAATACATAAATCGATTTCTGAGCCAAACAATTTTTAAGGGAAGAATCGATTCCCACTCTTTTGCACTTAACTAAGAATCGATTCCCACTTGGCTCAGGCAAGCTGAAAATCGATTCATACATATTTTCACTAAGTATAGAATCGATTCCTAGCTTTCCATGGTACTCAAGAATCGATTATTCATATTTTTCAAACAAAGATAAATCGATTCCTCACTTAAATAAATCGATTCCTAGATCAAATGCATTCAACAGAGAATCGATTCCTACACTATTTTCAACGTAAACTTAATTTCCTCATAGCCTATAAATAGGCAGTGCTTCACGATTCATTTTACACAACACAACCCATTTGCACGAATCAGAAAAACTTTTGAGAAAACTCTTCACGCTTTTACTTTTGCTCGTCACGCACCGTTGGTCTGTCTGAGCTGATCTGTTGCTAAGGGTTAGTTGGGGTTGCATTCTTCAAGTTGTAATATCTGCCTACATTAGAGGTATTTCTGTCTTTACAATTGTTTATTATTTAATTGTTGTGTTTTGTTCTAGGGAGTGGGGTATCTCTCTAGGGTAGCTGCATGTACTAGGAAGTGGGGTATCTTTCTAGGGCAGTTGATTGTAACAGGGGTGGGGTATCTCTTGTTATTGTATTGTTAGATTTGAGGGCTCTTCATAGGTGGGGTATCCTAGGAGGAGAGTGCCTGAGTCTGTAAAGGTTTTCCAAGGCACCTGTAAGCCTTGTTGGTTTGGTTAGTGGAAAATCTCACAAGGGTGTGAGGACTGGACGTAGGTCACTAGGAGGTGACCGAACCAGGATAAATCTCTGCGTGCTTTACTGCTTTCCTGCTTTACTGTTATACTGCTTTACTGCTTTATATTCTAATTCCTTCGCTTCCACTTAACCTGCGCGAAAATTGATCTAAGTCATTGAAAAGGGGAAAAACGTTTTCGAAAGATCTGAAAAGTTTTAAATCTCAATTCACCCCCCCTCTTGAGACTGAAGCCACTTGGTAACAAGTGGTATCAGAGCTAGACTCTTGTATAAAGGGCCTAGCAGCTTCAAGAGAAATGGCTTCAGGTTGGTCTGCGCAAGAGGGTGCATCTCTTTTCCGTCCTCCGGGATTCAACGGAGAAGACTATGCATATTGGAAAGAAAGAATGAGAATTTTTATTGAAGGGGTAGACTTAGATGTTTGGGATGCTGTGGAAAAAGGACCTTTCGTCCCCACACACATAGTAGATGGTATTCTTACAATAAAAAGTAGAAATGAATGGTCTGATGATGAGAAAAGAAAAGTGCAACTTAATTTTCGTGCTAAAAATATTATTACTTCTGCTTTGAGTGCTGATGAATTTTTTCGAGTTTCAAACTGTAAAACTGCCCAAGAAATGTGGGATAATCTTCAAGTTACTCATGAGGGTACAAGTGAAGTGAAAAGGGCAAGAACAAATACTCTTACCAGAGAATACGAATTGTTCAGAATGAATACAGGTGAAACAATATCAGAGATGCAGAAAAGGTTCACTCATATAGTGAACAAATTGGGTTCATTAGGAAAATCATTTCCTCCCGAAGACTTGATCAACAAAGTGCTAAGATGCCTAAACAGAGAATGGCAACCAAAGGTGACTGCAATAACTGAGTCAAGAAACTTGACTAGCATGACTCTCGCCACCCTGTTTGGGAAATTACTAGAGCACGAGTTAGAGCTCACTCGCCTAGCAGAGCATGAAGGAAAAGACAAGAAGAACAAAAACTTAGCTCTCAAAGCCTCCAGCTCAAGCTCATCCGACGATAGTGATGATTCGGAAGATGAAGATGAAGACGAGGAGAAAATGGAACTAATGGTTAGTAAATTCAAAAAGTTCATGAGAAGGGAAATATCTCTCAAAAAGGATTCTCCAACCAAAAGAGGCTCAAGCAAAGAAAACTTCTCAAGTCCTCCAACTTGCTACGAATGTGGTAAATCCGGACACCTGACGATGAAGTGCCCGAACTTAGAAAGAAAATTGTCAAAGTTCAAGAAAAAGGGGTCCAAAGGAAATAATGGTAGAAAAGCCTACATAGCTTGGGAAGACAATGACATGAACTCAACAGATAACTCAGAAAGCGAAAAAGGTCAAGTTGCTCTCATGGCCGACCACGACAGCGAAAGTGAAACTGAGGTATATTCTAACTCTGAATCTTTACAAGATGCCTATGATGAATTATATGAAGCATTTACTGAATTGCATGATAAATCCTTAAAACTAGCTAAAGCATTAGATAAATCTAAGAAAGTTATCACTCATCTTGAAAATGCTGTTACTGCTTTAACTAAAGAAAAGTCAGAGCTTAGAAAAGAAAATGATAGCCTTGCATGCTTTAAAGAAAATTATACTTGTGATAAATGTGTTGAATCTGAAAAGAAAATTCATGAACTTGAATGGACTGTTGGGAAATTGTCTAGTTTACAAAAAGTGCATCATAGATTCCCTAGAAACAAACCCATAGAAAGGCATGTTCATTATAAACCAAAATTTTCCACTAGACCTTATATTAGATGTTATTATTGTGGTAAACCTGGACATACAGCTTCTGTTTGCAGGGCAAGAGGTAAACAAAATATGAAAAAGGTGTGGGCTCCCAAAGGAACCATACCAAACACTAACCCACAAGGACCCAAAGAGATTTGGGTACCGAGAACCTTGTTTTAGATCTTTGCAGGTATGCTTCAAGGTATGGGGGCAGATTGATACCTTGACAGCAAAGACTCGAAGCGCATGACCGGAGACGCAATAAAGTTCTTAACACTCACCCCCGGAAAAAGCCGTCATGTGACTTGTGATAAATAGAGGAAGAATCACCGGTAAAGGTCAGATTGGTTAAAATTTTATTCACCTCTATTTTGAAAATGTGCTTAAAAATAGTTTATTAAGTGAAATTGTGACTTGTGAATTTCTGCAGTTAAAGTGCTATGTTTTTCCTGAAATCTACTTTACAATCAACTGCTAGCACTGGTATTTTTCGAAAAATACATGCTCACAATCGTTGTTTACCTAAAATAATTTTTCTCCCATATTCTGGCTGCCATCACCAACTTTCAAACTAAGCAGCATGAAATGTATAAAGTTTAAAACAACTACTTCACAGATTTTTGAGACTCATAACTAGCTTTTACCTGTGTTTGATAAAATATTCTCTTCATGGTCTCATAAATGTTTTTTTTTCAAGTTTTGATGATCCCTTATAAAACTGCAATGGTTCTTTTACCTTGTCAAATAGCCGTGACATTCGGTTCGCAAACTCTATCTTACGTTGACCCTCTTTGATCATGACAAAAAGGGGGAGAGAAATATAGGGTTGCATATGAGCATATCGAACTTGCATATTATGCATCTAGGCAATAAGTCAGGGGGAGCATCATGATAGGGGGAGCATCACATATATATTATCTGTTTGAACTAACCTCCTACCTTGAGATGAGTTAATGTTTTGTCATCATCAAAAAGGGGGAGAATGTGGATACCTGTGTTGCAGGTTATCTAATATTGCAGGATTAGTTTTGATGATGAAAAAGACAAAGCCAAGTTGATGGCCAAAGGAATGAGAGTGTCAAAGCAAAGCTGATAAAAAGTATCATATATTCAAAAGTCAATCCAAGACAAATCAAGCCCAAGAATTGAAGATTCAAGTTTAAGGGTAGTCCTTAAATATAAGGGTAGTCCTTAGGGTTTGGGTGTGTCTTAGGAAAAAGTGTAAGCTCTTTCAAAGGTCAGCTCGTATCTCAAAGTCTCACACACTCACAAAGTTTTTTAAAGATGCATGCATACTTACGTAAACACTCCTATCACCTTTAAAATAATAAAATCGATTTCCTCATGCATAAACATATATCAAAATCGATTTTCAGGTAAAACAGAAAAGGAAGAATCGATTGTCAGGTCATGTACTTTCAATACATAAATCGATTTCTGAGCCAAACAATTTTTAAGGGAAGAATCGATTCCCACTCTTTTGCACTTAACTAAGAATCGATTCCCACTTGGCTCAGGCAAGCTGAAAATCGATTCATACATATTTTCACTAAGTATAGAATCAATTCCTAGCTTTCCATGGTACTCAAGAATCGATTATTCATATTTTTCAAACAAAGATAAATCGATTCCTCACTTAAATAAATCGATTCCTAGATCAAATGCATTCAACAGAGAATCGATTCCTACACTATTTTCAACGTAAACTTAATTTCCTCATAGCCTATAAATAGGCAGTGCTTCACGATTCATTTTACACAACACAACCCATTTGCACGAATCAGAAAAACTTTTGAGAAAACTCTTCACGCTTTTACTTTTGCTCGTCACGCACCGTTGGTCTGTCTGAGCTGATCTGTTGCTAAGGGTTAGTTGGGGTTGCATTCTTCAAGTTGTAATATCTGCCTACATTAGAGGTATTTCTGTCTTTACAATTGTTTATTATTTAATTGTTGTGTTTTGTTCTAGGGAGTGGGGTATCTCTCTAGGGTAGCTGCATGTACTAGGAAGTGGGGTATCTTTCTAGGGCAGTTGATTGTAACAGGGGTGGGGTATCTCTTGTTATTGTATTGTTAGATTTGAGGGCTCTTCATAGGTGGGGTATCCTAGGAGGAGAGTGCCTGAGTCTGTAAAGGTTTTCCAAGGCACCTGTAAGCCTTGTTGGTTTGGTTAGTGGAAAATCTCACAAGGGTGTGAGGACTGGACGTAGGTCACTAGGAGGTGACCGAACCAGGATAAATCTCTGCGTGCTTTACTGCTTTCCTGCTTTACTGTTATACTGCTTTACTGCTTTATATTCTAATTCCTTCGCTTCCACTTAACCTGCGCGAAAATTGATCTAAGTCATTGAAAAGGGGAAAAACGTTTTCGAAAGATCTGAAAAGTTTTAAATCTCAATTCACCCCCTCTCTTGAGACTGAAGCCACTTGGTAACATACATCTCCAACTTCTCCTCGAGCCCGACGACTAACGTTGCCGCCTGCCGTCCTTATAACCTCTTCTCTGTAAAAACAACAAATATGGATTGGGTGAGACAACTTGTCTCAGTGAGTCCTACCGTGCCCCCTCACTAACACTCGGTTCAATTTATTAAACTGTTATCAAAAGCTGACATAACAATGTCTTATTCATTAATCGAAATGCCGGCTGCACAATAATTGCTAATCCCGGCAAATCGTGAATTGAACTCAACATGATCCGGCTGCACAACGATTGCTAATCCCGGGAACCATGTGTCTAACCTTAGCACAAACCGGCTGCACAACACTTGCTAATCCCGGTAACCCACGAATTGACCACGCCAAGACGTATACAGGGCCTAGGGTGAGGGCTCATGACTTCCCTTCCTAGTATGCTACTTGTCGGGTCGTCACCCAACGCGATACATATGACAATACATATCAAATTCTCGAGAGTTAGATAATTTTTATCTTTTTCGATCACCAAAGGATCAATCACATAATAATTGGATAAACAATATCCATACCGATCTATAATCCGTTTTGAGGAATTCATAATTTAGACCTCCGGCATTATAATCATATTCAATTGACATATATAAACATATATATTCAGTCAGTCCATCAGTAGGTGTACCCACACGTATACTAGGGTTTCGGTTTTTCAATCAAATATGCTTTCGAAGCTCTTTTTCAAAATCATGAGTTGAACAAGTTCAAAATACAGTTTTCAATAAGACAATATCCTTAAAATTGGTTGGGAAGAAGATTAGAAGTGATTCGGGATCGAAAGGAGCGACGAAATGAGAAATCGGAGTCCGGTAACAGAACCTCACGCACGGTCCGTGCCCAGGGGTGCACGATCCGTGCGTCCGGTTCTATTTCCCTGATTCCAATCCGGTTCTCATTCCGCTTTTCCGTTTCTCGCCCAAATCGAATTCCAATCGTAATCCAACCTGAAAACAAATTTAATATACCACAATCCAGACCATATCCCAGTGAAAGCGTTTAAATCACAATTTCGTAAATTGTTCAACATTTCAATAAAAAGCGTAAAAACGCAATATTTCTCAAAAACGGTTTTCGGTTCCAAAATCTCTCGAAAACGGATAATGCCTTATGACTCAAAACCGATATATTTTCAAGACACATAAAAATATCCCTATCCGTGAGTAGAACTCACCCGGTTGACGATCTCGCGAGAAATCACGTCGGAGCACGGACGACCGGACCATAACCACTCGAACAATCCTCATAGTCACATACCCGCTCTGAATGCCTCCGCAACTGAATTCCGCAACCAACACCCCTCTTGATACTGACTTCATCTCCGGTGGATAGAATTGACGTCTCGTGCGACTTGACAACTCGAATCCCAAATCCGACGAATCACATTTCCAGCTTCTTCTTTCGGTTTTCCAGCAACAGGATTCAGTTTTGCAACAGGCATAACTTGGTCAATCCGTGACCAAAACTATCCAAACTGGTGCTCATTGTGAAGGTAATTTCGTCTACTTTCAGATGGTCAAGGATTCACACGCGTGCATCCAGTGGTTTGGGAGATATCACCAAGACAAGGTGACTGGTCCAGGATAGTGTTTGATTCTGAAACCGTAACTTGGGGACATGATATCTCCTTCATTTCTCCATGACATCATACGGTTCTTGTGCCCAAAATGAAGATCTTTGTGTCTAGTTTCCATAGGGACAAGAATCACGATCATCGGAGTAGTGTACAGTGAGATACGATGAAAACAATGAAGGTAAGTAAAACGGGTTCTGGGTAGGAGTGCTGCATGCTTGAGAAATCGTTTTTCCCAGCCTTTGAAACTTCTCCCATTCAAACCAAAACTCTAAATTCGAACCAAGCTATTCTATTTACTCCTCCTACTGTCCCAACATGAACCAAACAGCAATGTGGGTTGATTTTTGGTACCTCCAAACTGAATGTGAACTTCCATAGCCCAATGCAAGCTTGGATGTCATAGAACTCCATTTTCACCTTCAAAAAGCTTGAAACCTCATCCATGGTGAAAAGAGCTGAAGATGGAATGAAGAGTGGAAAATGGCCTCATTGAGTAGAGGAGGAGAAAAGAAGGAGAATGGTGAAACTTTTATCCACATGCATTGAGACATGATGGTGATCCTTCATCCTCTCCCTCTCACCCTCACTTTCGCCACTCACTTTCCTTCTCCCTATGTTTCCTTTCTTTTCTTAATTGCTGAAGGTGTGAGTGTTCCCTGTTTTGTGAGAGTGAGTGAGACTTAAACCCAGCTGAAGGTTAGTAAGGGTGAGGAAAATACCAAAACGCCCTTACTCCCTAAATTCTCACTTACTCCATTTTTAATCCATCAAGCACCAACCAATTCATATGACTTAGGAATTTTAATACCATACTCATGATCCTACTATGACTAGGACCCAATCTATTATTTCGTCCAAGGATACATCTTCGATGTGAGGCGAAATGACGATTTTACCCTTCAGCTGAATTGTTCATTTAAATCATGACTAAGCCACAATTAAATGTAGAGTAGGATTTCTTTGGACTTTTCCTCGACTATTAATCCCTGAGACACGACCAATTATTCCCACAAATAATTACTCGGTCTTAGGCATCATAGTACGAGTCTTTAAAAATTAGGGATGTTACAAAGTTAGGTTTGCCTTTATCCTTCCAGCCCATAAAGCAATTCAAATCAATCACTCAACCATGAAGGGAGGTCCAATAATGGATTAACATGTGTCCCTAAGTGAGTTTTCTTCATGGTTGGGTTTCTTTGGAGAAAACTTTGACTTCTTTTGAATCCATGTTTCTCCAAAAGTAGATTGGACAATTGCTTTATTAAAGTAAAGAGGTCCTATAGATATTTGACACATGTCCTCAAAAGGTGGCTCCTTTGGGTGGAGTTACTTCATGGATGGGTTTTCTAAGGTTGGAGTAATTTCTCACTCGTAAATGTAATGCTGGTGCATTAGTCTGCCACGAATGCTGGTGCAATGAGTGCTGGAGCATTTTGATGGTCTAAGATATCTTCGAGCATTGTAGTCTGTTTCCAGTGCAGGTGCACTGTTGTATTCTGGTGCAGGTGCGTCAACTGCAGCTGCACTGAACAAACACATCAAACATACCAATATATATATGCAAAATGCTAAGTCATATTTTTAACCCTTAAAAGCTTTGAATGTTGTTATTTTATTTATAGAACTATATTTAACACTTATTTTACTTGAATTTGAGCAATTATTTAGATTTATATGCATAAATAACTCTATATAAAATAGAGTTATCACACCGCCAAACTTAAACCATTGCTTGTCCTCAAGTAATGACAAAAAGAAAAACACAATTTTTTTTCATAATTAAGAAGAACAGATCAGCTCATATCTTTTCAAAAAAGTGATTTTTCAAATGATGTATGTACTCTATGAAATTCATTTTTTAGAAATTTTTTCTTTGTGCCTCTGAATTCCAAAACATCCAAAGTTATTAAAACTCATTTGTGTGAGTGTGTGCCCCACTGAGATCCAATCAGTTCCAAAACTAAGTAAAAAGTTTCTCTTAGCCTTTGAAAAATTTAGATCACGTTTTGTCAAGTTAAAGATTTTTCAAAATATAGATTAGACTAACAACTTCCTCAAGCATTGGGGGGCTCTAAGCACAACAAATGACTTTGATTGAGTACTTCAAAACTGTTGAGTTAATGCACTATTCCTATTTCTGGTGGCTTTTTCTTGATGCAGATGTAGTGGGTGCAGGTGCATCACATTTCTGAAGTGCAGGTGCACTGAACTTTTGTAGTGCAGGTGCACTATATTTTGATGGTGCAGGAGCTTTGAGTGCAGCTGCACTGAGACTACTTTCAAGACTTTGTAGCTTATACTGCCCTCCTCACTGACCCGCTTATGCCTACTTTTTTCTTTGTTTTTCTTTTCTTTTCTTCTTTTTTTTTGTATTTTTCTTTCTTTTCTCATGCACTTTGGAACGGGTACATTTTTATGATTCGGGCCAATATAGCTATTTACATTCAATTTGACACTTTGTAATCTCTTTTGATAACCTATGGTATTGACTACTCTAAGTTTCTCATACTCAGCCTTAGTATTCATGGAAACTCCCCTAAACTTAATTCTTTATGCTCTTCTATATTTTTAGTAAAAATTTAGCCTTGACCTTAGCTTTCTAAAAATCCCTCTTGCATCAAATAGTTTTTTAAATAGCAAGGTTCTTTTCAAAACTCAGCTTTGATGTGTCAAAGTAAGAATAAAATTGGTCATTTGAGGAAAACAATGCTTCTTTTCTTTTTCTTCCTTTCATCATTAAAAATCAGTTCAAAGAGGTGCATTTGTCTATGTTTGTGAAAAAGATTTTAAAGTTGATCATGCTTCAAATTTATCAAATCCTAACACATATTTAAACATGTAGACACACATAAAAAACAAACATATATCAAAGCAAACACACATAAACACAAACATATATCAAAGCAAACACACATGCATAATATAATAAGTTAACTTCTCCCCCCAACTTAAAGTTCAGCAGTGTCCTCACTGCTCTTTAAAAAAACCATGGGAGGCGGATTAGTTCACAAAATAACATAGTGCAAGATATAATTATCCAAAAGCATAATTAAACATAATATTTAACAACATTCAAATATAATTACTGTTTTGATGCCCCACTCCTTTGCCTTGAGCTAGACCTCACTGCAGAATGCTTCACCTTCTGTCTTTTCTTTTTGGGCTCCTCAGGTTTGGATGCACTTGCACTAGTTGCTCTTGCATCAGGTACATCAGTGGTGGATGTGCACCTGCATCAGGTTGCTCTGCAACATTCTTCTCAGCATTTAAATTTTCACCCAAGTGTGTTGTGGAGTTTGATGCAGGAGCACTGGAATTTTGATTGTGCAGATGCAAGCAGGGCAGCTGCATTGGGCTCTTAACCTGTTTTCATACAAAAACACTTCAAAATATGAATTAAAACTAACATAATTAATACTTCAAAATCATGGGTTGCCTCCCATAAGCGCTTGATTTAAGAGTCTTCAGCCTGACTAAGTCTTGTGGCAGATATCTTCAGCCACTAATGCAGCTGCACACGGTGCTACTGCTTCAAAATTCTGCATGATTGACAGCATCTGCACAAGACCATTCATTCACACCTGCAAAAGAAAAACAAAAACACACAAAATACAATTAGTCCTAAAAATCTTGGTTGCCTCCCAGTAGCACTTAATTTATAGTCTTTAGCTACACTAAGCCTCTTGTTAGAGTTTTGGTAACTCTGTGGTGACTTTGTCCCTCTCCACATGTTCTCCATAATACTGCTTCACCCTTTTGCCATTGACTTTGAATGTGCAACTAGTGGCTTCATCAAACAATTCCACTGCACCATTAGGATACACTCTCACCAATTTAAAAGGTCTTGACTGCTTAGATTTGAGCTTTTCAGGGAGTACTTTAAGCTTTGAGTTGGACAAAAGAACTTGTCTCCCGTTAACTTGTGGTTCTGGTTGAGGTGGTTGCTGGATGGTTTTTGGTTTGTGGTTCTCAACAGTACTTTGGGTGAATTTGGTGGCTTTTGGTGGTGGCACATAAGCAGTATCAGATGCAAGAGCATTGGATGCTGGAGCAATGGATTCTCCTGCATTGCTAGAAATTATTTCTTTTCTACTTTTTTCATTTTTTTTCATTTTCTTCCTTACCCTCACCTTCTGTATCATATTGCTCATTCAAATCTTTTCCACTTCTCAAATATATAGCATTGACATGCTCTTTCCCAGGAGTTTGTGAAGTTAAAGCTTTTGTGGTGGATTGTAATGATCCATTTGGTCTTTGGGAAAGGGTTGTGGCTAATTGTCCAACTTGAATCTCCAAGTTTTTGATGGAGGAATTATGAGTTGGAATTTGAATTTTTGTATCACTCATAAATGCTTCTGTCCTATCCATAAATGCACCTGTTTTACCCAAAAATGCTTTCAATAAGGCTTCAATGGAGTTGTCCATTTCTGGTACAGATGGTCTTTGGACGTGTTGAGAAAGGATTCCTGGTGGAGTAGATGCTGCAGCAGCATTATTACTCCCCCACCAGAAATCTGAGTGATTGTTCCAATCTGGATTGTAGGTATTTGGGTAAGGGTTGTTATTTTGGTTGTACCCTGCATAGTTAACAGAAATAGGGTTGCTGGGACATTCTTCATACAAGTGCCCTCCTCCACAATATACACAACTAATTGTTCCTGGAGGGGCTTGTTCAATTTCAGCTGCTCTGGTTTCTGTTGATGCAGCTGCATTGAATGCAGGTGCATTGGTAGGGTTGAGATTTTTGATCAGGTTGGTAAGTGAGGCTACTTGAGCTGATAGTGCATATAATTCATTAATTTCATGAACCTTAGCTATTCTCTTTTGAGCATTTACCCTTTCTGTGGGCCATTGGTAGCTGTTGGTTACAATATTTTCTATCAGCTCACAAGCTTCATTATAAGATAAATTCAATAACACCCCCACCAGATGAGGCATCAAGCATGAGTCTCGTTTGTGGTTCCAAACCATTATAAAATGTTTCTATTTGAATAATAACAGGAATTCCATGGTAATGACATCTTCTCAACAATTCTTTCCATCTTTCCCATGCTTCAAACAGTCACTCAAATTCTTTTTGTTTAAAAGAAGTGATATCATTTCTCATCCTGGCATTTTTGATAGGTGGAAAATATTTTGCTAAAAAATTTTGAGCCACCTCATTCCAAGTAGTGATAGAGTTAGGCTCTAGAGAGTTCAGTCAAGCCTTAGCTCTATCCTTCAAGGAATATGGAAATAATTTCAATCTAAAAGCATCTTCACTAACACCGGGAATGATAAAATTGCTACACACTTCTAAAAATTGTTTTAAGTGCAAATAAGGGTCCTCAAGAGGAGAACCACTAAATTGGCCTACTGTTTGAAGCATTTGGAACATTATAGGTTTGAATTCAAAATGTGTTGCAGAGATTTCAGGCCTAACTATGCTAGTTTGTAGGGTTTTAGGATCAAACATAGTATAATCTCTCATTGGCCTATCTCTGTCATTTAACATACCTATTGCTCCCATGTTGATGAAGTGTTGTGGTGAAGTCATGCTAGAACCTCTGCCTTTGGTTCTTTGTTGTCTTTGCAAGTTCCTAAATCTCCTCTCTATCTTAGGGTCTAACTGGGACTTGTGCATATAAATCCAAAACACAAGAAAAGAAACAAAGTAAAATGTTCACTAATTAACTATTAATCTAAACTATAAAATTAATGGCAATCCCCGGCAACGGCGCCAAAAACTTGGTGTGTGAAAAAGATAATGTGCAAGTATACACAGTCGACAACAAGTAATAAAGTGAAAGTAGAGTATCGTTCTCATAGGGATTGGATTAATTTACAAGTTTAAGATCAATAGTTTACTAGTGAAAGGTAACCAATAAACAATATGGTAGGAGTGCAAGAATGTAAACAAACATAAAATAAACAAGCAAGTAAAAGATGTATGAAATCCGTGGAAAATGATAGTTGGGATGTTCTTTATCAAATCAGTCACTTTTAAGAGTTTTGTGTTATATGAGGTGCAGGTGCACTAGATGCAGTTGCATTAGAATTGTGCTTTTCAGTCACTGTCTTCAGAGTTTCATTACAAGCTCTTAAAACCTTGTCTTGAAGTAAAGAGAGAAGTTGTCAATTCCTTTCTCGCCTTCTTACAATTGTTGTCTAAGATGCTAAATAAGTTCACTCTTGTATTTTAAGTACCCACTGTATCATCCTAAGGACTATGCTATCCTATGTCTAGGTCTTAGCATGGAATTAACAAAGTTTCCTTTATTAAAAACTTATCCATATTAGTTCTTGAGTTCTAATCATAAACCATGTATGTATTTATGATTTATATTCACTTTTAGTTGGCCAATTCTAAAGATGAATATGAAAGAGTTATCATGCAAGAACTAAAATGCATACATCACATATGAACACAATAACTTACTTAAAAGATTATTATAAGATTAAAACTTCCAACTAAAAGAGTTTAGTTCATGCTAATCATCACAAGGCTTATATAAATAGAAGAAGTCATATTCATATAATTGAAATAACAAAAGGAAACAATAAGATAAGAGTTACACGGTTGGAGTTCCCTTTGCATGGAATTGCCAAGTGATGCAGGTGCACTATTCCACTGCACTAAGCTACCTCTATGTAGAAGTGAAGAAAGAAGTTGTCAATTCCTCTCTTACCTTCTTACAATCTAAAAAACTAACTAAAACTAAATTCTTGAAATGTAAATTGAAGTGTATGAGATGATCTAAGAAGATCTTAGATGATTTTTCCAAATGAAGAATGAAGGTCTTTATATAGGCTTCAAGTTGAGCTTTCCTTCATGTGAGGGTTTGCTTGATGATGATGTTAGGTTTGCCTTTATCCTTCCAGCCCATAAAGCAATTCAAATCAATCACTCAACCATGAAGGGAGGTCAAATAATGGATTAACATGTGTCCCTAAGTGAGTTTTCTTCATGGTTGGGTTTCTTTGGAGAAAACTTTGACCTTTTTGAATCCATGTGCCTCCAAAAGTAGATTGGACATTTGCTTTATTAAATTAAAGAGGTCCTATAGAGATTTGACACATGTCCTCAAAAGGTGGCTCCTTTGAGTGAGGTTACTTCATGGATGGGTTTTCTAAGGTTGGAGTAATTTCTCACTCGTAAATGTAATGATGGTGCATCAGTCTGCCACGAATGCTGGTGCATTGAGTGCTGGAGAATTTTGATGGTCTAAGATATCTTCGAGCATTGTAGTCTGTTTCCAGTGCAGATGCATCCAGTGCAGGTGCACTGTTGTCTTTTGGTGCAGGTGCGTCAACTACAGCTGCACTGAACAAACACATCAAACATACCAATATATATGCAAAATGCTAAGTCATACTTTTAACCCTTAAAAGCTTTGAATGTTGTTATTTTATTTATAGAACTATATTTAACACTTATTTTACTTTAATTTGAGCAATTATTTAGATTTAGATGCATAAATAACGCTATATAAAATAGAGTTATCACACCCCCAAACTTAAACCATTGCTTGTCCTAAAGTAATGACAAAAAGAAAAACACAAAAAAGATTTTTCATAATTAAGAAGAACATATCAGCTCATATCTTTTCAAAAAAATGATTTTTCAAATGCTGTATGTACTCTATGAAATTCATTTTTTAGGAATTTTGTCTTTGTGCCTTTGAATTCCAAAACATCCAAAATTATTAAAACTCATTTGTGTGAGTGTGTGCCCCACTGAGATCCAATCAGTTCCAAAACTAAGTAAAAAGTTTCTCTTAGCCTTTGAAAAATTTAGATCACGTTTGGTCAAGTTAAAGATTTTTCAAAATATAGATTAGACTAACAACTTCCTCAAGCATTGGGGGGCTCTAAGCACAACAAAGGGCTTTGATTGAGTACTTCAAAATTGTTGAGTTAATGCACTATTCCTATTTCTGGTTCTTTTGGATAATGGAAAATTGACTTGTTTAATGAATTGGTATATGAATTGAGATAATTCATGGTAGTTTGGTTGTGTTGGGCCGAACATGTTCGGTACTTTGGTACTGCGTGGACCTGTTCGGTACTTTGGTACCGTACCCGTCAAAAACATTGCGTAGGGAGGTTTGGGAGTGTATTCCACGTGAGGGTAAAATTGGAATATTTGAGGTTTGGGGGTGTGTGGTGAGTAGGGGAAGTGGGAAAAGCATGGGCCCTAATTATTTGGTGAAAATGTTTGGCCCAATATTATACTATGTGTTCAATACTCTTCTATTCTCTACTGAACACCTATTTCTGTTATGTCCTTGGACAACTCCTTTGTGGTTTGGACTTCAAATCTGTCATGTTCCTAAGGTGTCTAATGTTACAAGCATGGGCTGTTGGTTGGAACGGCTTATTGAGAATGATGTGCTAACTAATACTGAGAAAACCCTAACTATTACTAACGCATTTTTTGCTCTTTGGTACATTTGAAAAGCTCGTAATATTATGGTTTTTGAAGATGTGTCTCCTATCACCAACCAAATTATTTTCCAAATCAAAGCTGCTACTCTAGAATTCACTCAAAACATGCCTAAGGAATCTCAACAGAATAATGTCACGATTGGCTCAACAAGATGGAGACCACCTCGTGTTAATTTCATCAAAATCAACACGGATGCCCAATTCAGTCTAGCTACAGGGACTAGTATCAGTGGAATCATTTGTCATGATGATAAAGGGATGGTTATATCAGGAAGTACCTAAAGGATCTAAGCCTCCTCTGCTCTTGTTGCTGAATCTCTAGCGCTCAGGGAAGCTATATCTCTTGCGGCCAATTTGAACGTTTCTTCGATAGTTGTGGAGTCCGATTGCAAAGATCTCATCGAAACATGCAGAGGAAGTATGAGAAGAAGAGAAATTGATAATATTTTGAAGGATATCCATAATTTGAAAGAAAAGTTTACCTGGGTAGGTTCTTGTGGACTCCTCGTTCTGGTAATGTTGTCGCGGATCTTCTTGCGAAGTTAGATGCTAAGCGTGATCTCCCTCGAAACTGGTTGTCATCCCCTCCTAGATCGTTAGCTGCGCTTCTGGAAGCTGATAGAATTGGTGGTTGAGCGTTTGATTACAAGAGTTATGCGTTTCCTTCTCAATTTGGGTGGCTGTTGGTGGTTCCATTTCTAGGGTTTCTCTTTGATGCCGTTTTGGTGAAAGTAGTTCTATGCCCTCTCTCTTCAATTATTCGCGTGTTTTTCCCGGTTGTAGAATGCTAGTGTAGTTGTATTTTGTTTTGGGCCGGATCCTATATGGGCCAGTAGTGTTGTGTTGTAATATCGCTTAATTCGACTCTTAACTTGGTGTTTGGGCTGGTTTTCTGTGGCCCATCACCAATGTTGTTCCTTGTTGTCTTGGTTTTGTGGCCTTGCCCAATTAATTGAAACCAATTCAGTTGTTCAAAAAAAATACTCTACTATTCTTCTCACTTTCTCGAAATTCAATACCCATTATAGTGAACGTGTTTGGCCTGCGAGGTATATATCAATTACGGCATTTTTGTTGAGACAAAATACATCAAGTGGTTTTGATGGTTAACAAACTTTTTTTTATGAGAAAATTAAGTTCTCTGATTTCATATGTATCTGTTGTGTCTTCTTGAGTGATTACTTAATTACCGGTAACCGCATACACATATTATATGCTTATTAAGATATTGTGCAAAGAGTTGAAGTGATATTGAAGACCAAGAAAGCTATAAGTCAAGTCATGAGAAGACTGTTAGAAACAACAATGTAAAATGTCTTCCTAAAAGTCGGGAAGGGTTAAGTCAAGAAGACTCAAGTTAAGAAGACTCAAGTCAAGAAGGGTCAAGTCAAGAAGGGTCGATTTAAGAAGACTCGTGACCAATAAGACTCATAGTCAAAAAGACTCAAGACCAAAAGACTCAAGAAGAAGATTTGTCAAAAAAAAGACTCAAGAAGACTTAAGAACATGTCTTCTCAACACATAGTGAATGAGATCTCAGCAAACATGAAGTCTAATAGATGATATCAAGACCCAGGATGACTCACATGAAGATCTAATCATTGATTCTTAAGATTAAGAAGACTATTGAGAAGGGTGGTTCCAGTTGTATAGTCCAGTCTTCTGGAGAAGTGCGAAAAAGTTGTTGTACTTTCTTCCCAAGTTTCCCAACGGCTCTATTCTGTTTAGAACCACTTTCAACTCAATGGCTAAAATAGGCTTTAAGGATCATCACTAAAGGTTTTTGTGAGAGTGCATCAGAATTTTACCCACCTTTTCAAGTGTCAAGCATTCTCTCAGCCATACTCAAGTCAAACTTTATTTTAGGGATTATATATTCTGAGTATGTCTTATTTAGCTTGTTGTTTATGATTCTTCTGAATCTCTCTTGTGTTAACCAAGCTTTTGTAATCCCACAGAAAAAAAACCATTATATTTTAAAACCTTAAGTGTCTTCTCGAGTTAGCATGGGTTTCTACAGCCAGTGAGAAGCCTTGAAGGAGTTGCCTAATCAACCACAAGGATTGTATTGGATGTGTAACAGTAGGTAGAACTGTGTGAAAAAAACTACCACAAGAACTTCTAGTCTAGGCTGGTTGTAAAAGTTGTAAACTATTTGAGAAATAGTGGCAATACTGACTGGGTATGAGGTGTGGATGAAGCCATGGGACTTTGGGTGAACCACTATACATCTTTGTGTCATTTATTGTTTTTTTAAGTGCTCTTTACAATTCAATTAAAACTCATTATTTAGAGAAGATTTTGAAAACAAAGAAGAGTGCACAGCAAAATCTTCTCAACTTAATACTGTTTTCTCAAACATTGTTTTACATCCCTTCTATAGTCTCTAAAGTAGTTAAAATTGAACATCTTTCTTAACCTAAGATAGTATCTATTAAACACACACTCATATACACTTTGAAAACATATTTGTTAAAATACTCTTCTTTCTTGACTTTACTTGTCTTGAGAAGGCAAACTCAAGTGAGCCTTCTGAACTTAGTTCTAATCAAGAAAACTGTTACATCTTAGTCTTCTCAACTCAACATTTATTCCAACAATGCCTAACACTATTTGTGGAGTTATTTACGTTGTTTCAGATTAATTCTAAAAGGGCCACAATTCCAACCTCCTTCCTTTGTGACACTTATTGGCTTCAATTGGCATCAGAGCTCGGCCTCTGGGTTGAGCACACACTAAAGAAACTGATGAAAAAGAAAATGAGAGTGAATAAGCATTAGAAGGAGAAGAATTATCACTAATATCAAGAAGGGTCATTAGATGGCGAACAAATAGAAGGAAAGGAAAAATACTATTCAGAAGGGATACATGGAGAAGGAAGCAAGTCAAAATTCACTTGTTTTGAGTGTTAAGAAGCCTAGACACATGAAACAAGACTACCAACATCTGAACAAGAGGGTCTGAGGCCTTGAAATGATTGGTTTTCTTTGAAGCTTACATTGGATCCATGTTGCTTAAACTCTTTACAAGACGTAACTACATATGCCAAAGTTCATCTTGACCAAGCGAATCAAACTTTTTGGTTCGTTTGTCGAGCAAAAATTAACCGAGGAGATCAACTAGTAACTTTCAACAATGATTCCCTTTTTCTTCAAGCGATTACTCCAAAAGATAAATTTGCTTGAAAAATAAGAGTTGTATCGATTGATGTGTTTGTTTGAAATATTACAAGCAATATTTATAGACAAAATCCCAAGTGTAGTCTCACGCCTGGCATCAAGCAATTTTGTTTGAAATATTACAAGCAATACTTTTTTTTTTTGACCAAAACAAGCAATACTTATTTATTATTCAACTTCCTAAATTTAGCCTCACGCCCCCACTTCCTTCGTACTTACCCCATTTTCCTTAATTAAATGAATTAATTATCTTCATGAAACAAATTAACCTTGAAGATCATATTTTCTTTGCCTTAATCAAAGTTAAGGTTCTTCTTCCTCGGGCTCATAGATCAGATCGATCGATTGTCTTGCCCTCGATTGACCTCTATTTGGCTACTCTTGCTAATCGATTGTCTGCTAAACTCGACTAACACAATAATTTTTTGAGTGTAAACATTATCTATTATTTACCAAATTCATTTTTAATTAATTTTCATATGAATTTAGTTTTACTTGCACACTTTAAAGAGTAACCTACTTTAAACCAATCTTTACCCTATATGATTCTAATTTTGACCCGCTAAGTTTAAAACTTTGCATTATAAACCTTCAGATCTTTTAACTCTAAGTGTTGAATAAATGTTAAACTCTCAATTTTGTTCATGAAATCACACTTTCTCTTCTACTTGATTCCTAAAGTATATAAAAAAAACTAAGTAGTTCTTAATATTTGTGAATCCTATCAAATTAGTCTCTAAAAATTTAAGAATTTGTCTCATTAATTAGTCTCCGCAAGAGACTACTTATTAAAGTTTTGGAAGTATTATTTTATATACTTTAGGGGCAAAATAGGAGAATGAATCTTGTCAAAAAAAGGAGAATGAATGTAAACATAGAGACTAAATTGATGATTTTCTCTAAAATAACTTTGGAGTTAAATAATTCGATTTCTAAGTGAATCAATTGAGGATATTTGAAAAGAAAATTTCTAAAATTCCTAGTAACCAACAATTTTGATATCAAATTTTTTTCACTCCTTGACCCAAGGTTCGCCATTGGTTAATAGGTGAATAGCTCATAACCAACAATGAGCTTAATTAACCATAAATTTAAACATGATTAACCACAATTTTCCATGTATTCAAAACTACATGTAATTGAACACCTTAAAAATTGTGTTTAATATATACTAGTATGTATGACCCGTGCGCTGCACGGGTCGACATTCACTTGTAACTTAAAAATTGACAATTTTTTTTATAAATTAAAAAAACAGAAATTGTATATTTAAGTGGATTAAACACCCAAAATATGGGAACTCATATGAGGTTCATATTCCGTAAGTTTTTAATGGTTTTTTTACTAAAAAAAAATTACGAATAGACAGAAAATTGTAGTTTGCAGGACACCATTAAAGAAAAGATGACTATAACATGAAGAGGGGTGTTTTTGGTTTTTCAGAAAAGGGTAGGGATATTGTGGTAAATTACTTGTGAGTTAATCTCAACTTTCCTTTCAGAAAACCCTTTGTTCTTCGACTTTCCCCAAGTGAATTTCCTCTTAATCCTTCTCACCGGTGCCATCCCAGAATTTTCTCTCCCATATTCGATTCACAGTCCTCTATACTGAATCATCTACTGGTCTTGCTTTCGATCAAGAATGGCTACACACTATGCATCTTCTTCAAGTCGTGCAAAATCGCTATCGAGAAGGGCTGCTCAACGAACTGCTCCGGAAACAATCACCGAGGTATGGGTTATCCAATCGAATCTTATTGGGTTTAATTTAGGGGGAAAGCAGATTAGGTATTATTATGTTGCTCTGTTTTCAGATTAGATCAAATAATCTTTAAGAAAGTCTTGTGAATCGCTGATTGTGAATCGAGGATTCTGTAACAGTGGTTGATTTAGTAATATAATACATGATTTGCCAGTAATTTGATTAATAATTTGCGACAACCGATTGTCTTGATCTTCGAAGGTTATGTTTTCATTCACTGATTCATAATGCGTCTCCTATTTAGATACTATATATGCTCATGATTCCCAATAATTTCCTCTGATATTAAAATACTATATTTCCTATTGAAATATTATATGTTTTCATTCGTTGATTCATACTGCGGCTCGATACTGCGTCCTTGGAACCCAAAACAGTTCCTTTTCTTGACGATATATAGTTGATTTTTGTATTTTCATATTTCAGTTATATTAAAACATCGTAAACGTCACACTTGACCATATGCAAGTAATATATAAAATATATCTGGTGCAAGATAGTGAGTTGAGCAGTTTTGTTGTTAGTTATGCTGATTGTCGTGGGGACAGAATCGTAAGTAGCATAATCCTTTTTTTACAATGTCATTTGTTATTTTTGATTTCTTCACCGAAATGCGTACTATCGTGCATCTCATAGACGTCATCATATGACCGCTCTATTAGTGCACGTACATTATGGTAAAAAACCACCACCTCTACAGAGTCGGCATCGTCAATGACGCGCAGCTTCAGAAAATACCTGAGATGGAAATCCAAGTTTATCATTTCGACCATAATAACAAAATCCCAACTATAAGCTAATGAGTGTTCTCAAAAAGTATAAGATAATGTATATCCTATTTTGTCATAAGAGAGCTCCCAAAGAGTTTCTGATGGGGAGCTCTCTTATGAAAGCAACTTCTTAGGAGACATGGTGATATAATCGAGTTGTCTATACAGGGATTATGTTGTTACTTATAGAGTTGTCTAAAAATTCTAATTATCAAATAAAAAAGTTGATGTACTGATGCAATAACTATTAAACAGAAATATTACAACAACATCCCACTATTCACATAACAAAATAACAATATATAATATCAGTATATTAGAACAATTGTATAGGTTTATGAAACTGAAATATCATCACTGTAGTTTAGATATATGAAACGGTTTTATTATCAAATTCAAATCATATTTTTAACAAAACAGAGTCAGGTTGACATAGGCTTACTTGAGAATCGCTTAACAGCATTTCAATAAAGCAAGGAGGTTTGTTAGGGTCACAGTCAGCGACACGCCAAAGCCTCTCGACACGGACCAGAACAGTCCAGTTCTCCCTTGTGTCGTTAATGTTTTACAGGAGTTCAGCGGTGCTAGGGGGAAGAGACGACATTTTGGTTGTTTGAGACTTCAGTAGGGTTATGCGCAAATAGTATTAGAATGATGAAAGGGTATGATGGGCCTAAAGTTTATATATAATTGAACCTATAAATGCTATTAAAGGAAAAAACAAAATTTGAGCCGATGGTATTTTAGAATAGTGAATCAATTATTCAGATTATAGGACAGCCAATTGAAGGTGATTGAACTATTATAGTGTCTTTATCTCTAAACATGTTCTTGTTGGTGGCAGGCTGTAACAGACATCAACGGTCCAGAATGTTTCTAAACCAAAGAGGGAATTATGGATTTATCATATTTGGTCTTTATGCACAGCAACAAACGAATTTGTAGTATCATGTTTATTAGTAATAATTCTTATTTCACCCAGTATGTGTTGGGGGCTGAATTTATGGCTTATTTTGAATTTGAATGATTTTAGAGGCGTAATTAGTGGGAGATTTGTTATAAGGTATTAATTGACACCAATTGTGATCCGTTTTTTTTGGGGTGTTAGTCGTATATCACATTTATATAGTGAAGGAATTTGAAATTTTGGCTGACAGTTATAGAATTACCATGTATATAATGTTAATTAGGAGGAACACTCAATATTCGCTTTTAATGGTTTGTTTTAATTTTTTTTATTTTTTATTTCTGAATGTCCAGGTCATTTAATAGATTAAATGCTAGGCAGGAAAAGGCTGTGGAAATTTATAGGGATTGAAACTGTGGTCATTTAATAGATTAAATGCTAGGCAGGAAAAGGTTGTGGAAATTTCCTGGGAGCCGTTGATTTGTGCAGCCGCAATTTTGTTAAATCTGGGCCGTGTAGATTGCAGCCGCAATTCTGGCCAACCATAGCCGTTGATATTTTTTTTAACATTTCCTGTTTTTAATATCATCCACAGGATTAGTGGAAATGTGGAACATACCATTATTATACACGGTTGACTTTAGTTGTAATAGCTGACGTGTATGCCATGTGTAACAAAAACGCGGACGTGGACTTTTAAGGCCGATGACGTATTTTTTCTGAATTATCTACGTGGACGCTGATATGTACAATCCATGGTTTAGTATAATAAAGATAGTACAATTTTGTGGTTAATTCAGCTCAATTTATAGTTATTCACCTAATAAATTGAATTAACTTGCGCAGTGTCAGAAATTTTAGGTACATTAGGTAATAGATAGGGTACCATATAAGGAACACCCGTGAGGTATGGTGGGAAATCATGGATGAAAGTGAAAGTGGGAGAACCACTGATAGTCATGTAATAATGTAAAGCATATGCCATGGGAATGGTTGGATGTTGAGATGTTGTGAAAAAGCCACACTTTCATTTCAACTTATAACGTCCCCTCAAATATAAAAGAAGAATAAATGACAAGAAAGGAGCACCTATACTCAAAGAAAAGACCACATGTACAATAGTACTTTATTTATTTTATTTGTTCTTTTTTTAGTGAAGATGAGTTTAAAGGGGTGGAAGGCTGCATTACAAATCTAAAATTTTGACATTTTTGTGAAGTCTAAGCAATAGAGTTTGTAGAACAATTAAATCAATGCAAAACGAATTACATATAATTTACTTTAACTTTTTCCCATTTCTTAATATTGTTTTAAGGTGTGAAAATACTCACTCATCATATTATCTCAAAACTGCTATAACTTTTTCAAGAAGGGTTGATCCGAGCAGTAATTGGATTTAGATTCTCTTCTCATCAAGGCTTGAAATTCGAGTTTTGGGTGTGGCAAAAACTCTATTGAGAGGGGAAAACCACAAGGAAGATGCTCCCCCAACCCACCGACTATTAAATTATAGACTTGGAGAGTTAGAATTCAAAAATGGTTGTTTATAGATAAATGAGTTATGGAAAGGAAATAATGAAGCTTAACATTTTAGCTTTTGTCTTCAAACATATATCATGAAACCCTAGGAGATGAAGTTTTCCTTCTTTTTTTTGCTTTAGTGATGAAAGAAGAAAAATGAGACGAAGGAGGAGGGTGATTTTCACCCAAAAGAATGAAGAGAGTGGTTGATAATGATGGTTGAAATGGAAGAATAACATGATGAAGGAAAATGGAGGGAGGTGCATGTTACTGCCATGGAAGAGTGGGGGATATTAGTAATTTTAGGGAAAAAGATAATCCAAGTTTAAATTCATGCACGTTTTGGACTGTTCATGAATGAACAATTAAGATGTGAGATTGGATTGGTATGGATTGATGATGTAAAATTTTCACCAACACATTGAATTTATTGACATTATAGCCTTTTTCACTAGTAAGAAGTGCGTAACCCTTTCCTTTACTAAAAAAACAGTATTAAGAAGTGCAAGATTTAAATTATGTGAGATTGGATGGGTTTAGTTTACCAACAACTAAACCCTTGGAAATTTTCAGCAGCTTATCAATTCGTTACAAAAGGTGCATGATTGAATTTTTTGGGGATAGATTGAGTTTACTGTCCGATGGAGTTGATTTACACACACAAAAGTTGAAGGAGTCCTAAACTAGGACGCCTTTGATCGTTTGAGTGTGTCTACACACTTAAAATGGACCTCTCTGTGGTCCATATGCACATATAGAAGGTGGCTATCAAAGATACCCCCTCCAGAGCAAATGTGTCGAGGGGGATTTTGCACCACCCACGTATAGTGCAGGATTTTTTTTCGATAATTAGAATTTCATTAATATGATCTAGCTTGAGCATCACTGTGTACACACTCTACCCACCTTCTATGAAGGGTTGTAGAGGCCACAAACAACATCAGAACTCCACGTATAGTGCGGGATAACAACGTATGTCAGCAACAAAGGGTTTGTCTCGTGCATTGTGCCAGAATTTTTTGTAGAGGTTGACCTCAGTGACAAACAAAGGAGCGTGGTCTACAATTCACAAGCTAGAAAAAGGATGATAATACAACATGCAATATATGTAAACTGTTGCATTCTCTTAGCCCTTGATAGTCTCCTAAAACTCACTTGAATGTCAAAGTGCCTATGTATATATTCCCCGCTCTCAACTACATCAAAACAGAGGAAGTTGTATTCTAAATCCTTGAGTGGAGGTCACTACAACATTTTGACCCTACGGCAACGCTCGAAAAACGTTGCATAAAGCCATAAAACCGTTGCCAAAAGCTACGGCACGGTTACCAAACCGTTGTACCTGCGGGCGTTGTCTTAGCTTTAGGCAACGGTTATTTGTCCCCAAAAGCAACGGAAGCTGAAAACCGTTGCCACTTCCAGATGTAACGCAACAGTTTTAGTTTCCACTCTATGGCAACGGTTGAAAACCGTTGCCAGTTATGGCAACACTTTGAAACCGTTGCCAGGTATGGCAACACGTGGAAACTGTTGCCATAAAGTGGAAACCAAAACCGTTGCCATGTATGGCAACATGTAGAAACCAAAACCGTTGCCATGCTATGGCAACACTTTAGAACCGTTGCCATGTATGGCTACACTTTTAGAACCGTTGCTATGTATGGCAACACGTACAAACCGTTGCCATAAATCCAAATAATACAATCACATACCAAACATTGACCATTCCCTGTTTATTTTAATAACAACATCGGTTTAAAAAACATTGTTATTGATCATCCAAGCTTCTTAATCACATCACAAACTTCTTAATCTAATCAAGGGAAAAACTAAAGTTGTACCTAAAATGTAACAATTTAACAGACAAAATGTATCATTATATTGCTACTTCAAAGAGGGATCTAGCTTAGTTTTCTATTTCTATTGTAATTATCTGTCAGTTAGCTAATATGTATAGTTAAGTTGTTAGTTATGTTGTTAGTTCTGTTGTATCTAGTTAACAGATATATTCTGTTACTAGTCTGTTATTATTCAGTTAGGTTAGTTGTGTCCTATTGTATCTGTGTGCTCTGCTTGGCTATACTCCTCCACAGACTCCTACTGCCAATGCTACTTTTTGGCCTGCTCCTGTCACTATGAATGCCCCTCTTTGGCCTACTCCTACTGCTAATGCCACTGCCTGGCCTACACCTGCTACTCCTTATGTTGTGCCTTCTATTTCTCCTTTTCCTCCACAAGCTTGTGCTGTTGCTGGACCGTCATTTGCTACAAGTAATCAGCTACTAGTTTGTCTTCCAAGAACTCAAAAGCAACATAACCTAAGAACCAAAGTTTAATAGTAAAATTAGTGTGATCTGTTTTTGTAATATATTCAAATTTCATTCTCTATAATAATAACGTAACAAGATTGATATGCTGGGAGTTAGCAAATTCATATCATTATACATTATGCTACATTCCAAGTACAAATCTGAAAAGGACAATTTCGAATATCTCATTCTCATGCTTTATACTTGTTTTCTTCGTATGAAGGCTTGTCCAAATAGTTCACAAATTTTACGAAGATAAAATTATGACTTTGATTCTGCATTTAATCATATTTCAGGATCCTAGTTGTTATATGTCAGGTTGAAACTGATAATGCAGAAAGTTGAAGCTATGTGACTTAATTGGTTGTTGAAGCTTTACTAGGATTTGGAGTTAATATCTTGCTAAGGGGAGATATATATGATTATTATTTTGTTCTGGCAGCTTATAAAAACTCAGTTCAATTCTACCACACAACAAATGGCTCATGGCATTCACTCGCCCCTTATCAGTTCAATTTTAACCAAGCCTTTACCCAATTTTCACATTGTTTATTCAAAGTTCAAACTACATATATATGCTACTTGTAATGTTGTACATCAATCCACAATGGAGCCAGGCAAAGTTTGATAACAGAATATTGTATGAAGCTATATAATACAAAGCAACAACTTGACCATGAAAATATTTTCAAACAATCAGAATATTTTAAAGGTAAGTGAAATATGAATCATTATAATTACCTTTTGATTGCAACAAGAGGTAGACCCACTCATCATACTACTACTCTATGTTCTGATGCCCAGGCAGATAGTTTCCTTCGTTGTCTCAAGAATCTAAAATAGGAAAGGACGATTAGAGATCATGAAATTGAAAGTAGAGATGAACATTTAAGATGGACATTAATGTGGCCATTCTAAACTGTAAAAATACTTTAAGAGCATGGTATGATCTAATTGGTTGTTTTATATATAAACTTGTGATCTTATGATATACATGGTACCAACTACTGCCTGGAAGATGCTCGTAGTTTCCCTTTATAATCTCTAGATGACAGTTCCTTTGGAGAGTGCAATCACCTCTAACCAGGTTACTACTAAAAGGAAAATAGAATAACATAATGCAAAGAAACCACCTGGAAACACACCCTCCCTATATTACCCTTACACACATCATAGGTTCCCTTACCCCATAACCAACAACTACAGACACACACCTTCACCTCTGTTACATTACACAATTCCTTTCCCACCTCTTCTAGAGTACACGTCCCAAATTTGAGACTCGTGGTTGGACTGCATCTCTCCATCAATTGGACTGATGTATTTCCGGGCATTATATAAATAATTTCCTACCAAAACAAAAAATCTTGACTTGGCTTAAACAAGCCCCAGATGACAAACTAGTGAACTCTTGTTTAGCCTCAACCAATATATACTTGTGGACAACATTTTTGTTAAGTACCAATTCAATACTAAAGCTCCAAGGATGAATATATCAGCGAGTAACACTTACAGGACAACTACAACCATATCAATATTGACTTGCTCAACTACCTTACAATTATAAATTTGAAGAAAGCTTTAAAAGCAAAAACCCTAATAAAAACATACAAAATAATTAAAAGGAAAGAAAAAGAAGGAACCTGGAGATTGTTGATTTTGATGTAGGACCAAACGAGGAAATCTCTCAGATTTTAAGGAAGGTTTCCAAGGAAATTACAAGCATTAAGTTCCACCTAAATTCCCAAATGATTAAAAAAAATAAAAGATGCATTAACTAGGGTTTGAAATCGCAAACTATTCCAGTAGATGATGTGAAATTGAAATCTAAACCTAACTAGGGTTTATTCAAATTGAAATCCAGTAGAAGAGAACTCACCAGCAAATGAAGAAAAATGGTGTTGTCGGAGCGGTGTGATATGCAGAGAAGAAGAAGAAGGTTCGGACGTGAAGAAAAACGCCCTTGCAGTGATGAAATTGAACTCTGGATTTCACGCTGAGTTTAAGAAAAGCGCTGTTGCAGTGATGAAATCAAAATCGTTCGCGTGAGGGAGGAGATGTGAGTTCGCGTGAGTGAGTTTCTGAGATTCGAGTATGCGTGAGTGAGTTTTCTGAGAGTGAGAGTGAGTTTCGACTATGCGTGAGTTTCTGAGATTTCTGGGAACTGAGGGTGTGAGTGAGAATGAATATGCGTGAGTTTTGACAATCTTGGAACTCAGGGTGTGACCGAGAGAGTATGCGTGAGTTTTTTGTTTTCTGTGAAAGATTAAATTAAATTTTTGGTGTTGATTTTTTAGTTTGGCACAAAAAATATTGGGGGAATTCAGAATACGCGGTAGTATTTAGCGCCTAAATTTTTTATTTTTATAATAATTTTCCATATGGCAACGTTTATTACCCGTTGGCTAATGATTAAACAAACAACCGTTGTTGTAGACTATATGGCAACGTTTATTAGCCGTTGGCTAATGATTAAACAAAAAACCGTTGCTGTAGACTATATGGCAACGGTTTTGAACCGTTGCCAAAAAAAAATTAAAAAAAAATGAATCAGCAACGGCGTCAAAAAACCGTTGCCATTGATGTCTAAGGCAACGGTTTGTTTAGCGTTGCAAGATTAGGCGTTGACGTAGGGTCCAAATGTTGTAGTGGGTCTAACAAGTAGGGGTGGCAATGATCACCCTCTCTGCAGGGCACTATAGTGCCCGTACTTGAGCCTGCATATGCATGAGCAATAACTTTAGTGCTTGTCCCGATACCCTCTGGCACCAAATGCACGTATCTGTAGCCGATACCCGCACTTTAACTGCGAAAAAAACAATAGATAACATAAAAAATATCATAATTCAATTCAAAAATGATCAATTTTTTTGAAATCTATATATATGCGGGGTGCGGGGTGCGGGCTAAGTGCCATATGCTCGTACCCGAGTCCAACCACTACAAAAAAATGGTTATTAGCGACGGAAATTTCCCTCGCAAAATTACCAAATTCCGCCGCTAATGACCGTTTGCGAGGGAATTAGCAAGGGACCAGTTTCGTCGCTAAACTGCTCCTCGCTAATGGGATTAGCGAGGGAATCAGAGTCTGTCGCTAATTAGCGACGGTCCATTCCGTCGCTAATTCCCTCGCTAATGGCAGCCACGTGGGAAAATTCAGACAGCCACGCGTCCACTTTCCCTCGCTAATTCCCTCGCTAATGCCTAGCCACGCGTCACTTTCCCTCGCTAATTCCCTCGCTAATGCCTAGCCACGCGTACACTTTCCCTCGCTAATGCTTAGCCACGCGTCCAATTTCCCTTGCTAATTCCCTCGCTAAAGCCCATCTGATTGTATTTTTTTTTAATAATCTGCTTTTATACCTGTTTATTTTATTAATAAATAATAAAATCTAAAATATATAAAACAGTTTAAATTTGAAATGTTATAACAAAAACGTTAATCAACAACACTTCAATAAATAAAAATTACGAGAATGAAATTTTAATTCACAACACTTAATCTGAAATGTTATAACAAAAACGTTAATCAACAACACTAAAAGCTGCCACCATCAGACTCCTCAGCTTGCTCCTCATATTCCCAATAAAGTTTATACCCCTCATATTCCCAATATTAAGTTCCACCTCACGAGTACGCCTCCTCCTAGGAGGTTCATGGGTCATAGTCTTCTTCCCTTTATTATTACGTCTCGGTGGGTCAGAACCTCCTCCTGGATCCATATCTATGAAAAAATAGAAACGAAATGTGATACTAACAACATTAATTATATATATTTATAAATAATTTAAATAAAGTAAATTAACAAGAAAAATATTGATATATTAATGATTCTAATAAATTTAAAGACAACATTAGAAGTCAACATAAGTAGACAATATATATAAGATTAATCAAATGGAAGTTCATCATGATCGTCATATTGAGGCTCATCAAATGGCACATTCACCCTGAGACCATCACAAATCATGTTTTCCATCGACTCAAAAATTTCATTACGTGGAACACCAACACCAGAACTGCTTGAAGCCCCTACCTCAAAATTTTGACGTTGTTGTTCTCCACGGTCCACCCAAATCCAATAATTAGGCCTAAACCCCCATTGATACAAGTGCTCCCTGATTTCATTATCGGTCCTAATAGGTACACCGTCGCATTTTAAGCATGGACATCTAACCCCCTTTTCCCGTTTAGCCAATTCATGTCGCCACGCTACCACAAGAAACTGTTCAACCCCAATTACAAAAGATTCCTTCAAACCCGCTCTTCTCGGATATAACCGATCATACACTCATTCACGATTAAATTCATCTACACACATTTAAAAAACGTGTTAACATTCCCAATAATCTATCAAGTTAGTGGCATCGATATGATCTCAGTGGAGATGATTCCGAGCCGAGTATGGGGGTCAAGGACAGCACAAAACCCTTTTCCATCCAAGTAGTGAAGGAAGTTATTTCGTATAACTCCCAACCTTACTGTTGTTAGTATCGCCTCGCAATTATCTCAATGGAGATGATTTCGAGCAAAATATGGGGGTGAGGGACCGCATCACCCCACCCTTTTCCATCAACAACACATAGTCATCTAACCTAGGGTTCATGAAAACAACAATTAATTTATTTTGGAAACTAACCGTTATGAGATTGAGGTCCGGTGCGGTACGTGGTTCGGTGACGGTGCGCACTCCGGTGCGGTTGTGAGACTTCAAACACCAATAATTTCAATCCTAAACAATTTCAACTTCAATGTCAATAACTAACTTCAATTTCAACTATTAATTTCAACAACTTCAATATCAACTTCAATTTCAACTATTAATTTCAATTTCAAGCAAAAAACATAAATCAATTCACTATTAATTTCAGTTTCAATAAAACAACTTCTTCAATTTCAACAAACAATTTCAATTTCAACAAACAATTTTTATCCTACACAATTTCTATAAATCCTAAACTTAATCCTAAAACCTAAAACACAATTTCAATTTCTACCCAATTTCAATTTCTAATCCTAAACACAATTTCACTAAAACAATATCAAAAATTAATTTTACAATATCACAAAACTAACTTCCGTCGCTAATTTTCAAAAAACCGAAGACCCTTATTCCCTTGCAAATTCCGTCGCTAATGTCAGTTTTAGCGAGGGAATAAAATTCCGTCGCTAATGTCCGTCGCAAATAACGTTTTTTTTTGTAGTGAACATTTGGGCAGATAAATACCCACTGGTCATGAGTAAAATTTACGGGTGCTCAATGAATATGGGTCAAATTGGCATCCCTACCAAGAGGCCAACACCCTTACCAACCCATCATATCATTGGGGCACGATATTAATTTAATTCAGTAAATGGGAACATATTCTTCTATTAAAAAGAGGGAATAAAATCGAGTATAGATTCCACTACCTACGAGTCCTTTTAATTTGGGTCAATCACTACCAATCACTACCTATGATCGTCTGAATTATGTTCCTCTCATTCCAAACCTTTCATGCTAACGTTTGAAAAAAAATCCCCATGCATATGCTTGATTAATTGATTATACACCCACATGCATATGATGCACATGTACTATCTATAGGTGCAGCATCTGCTATATATATATATATATATATATATTAAACGATTTAACTTTTTTTAAATCAATGTATTCCCTGCATACAACTGCTGAGACTAATTTCTCGAATTATTAAAATCTATTTAAGAAGTTGACATCTCCCATTAGATGTTTTTTCATATGCACTAGTTAGGGATTGAATCATTGACCAGATAGTTAAAGAGCACGGGCATTTAGCACATGTATTACATCATGTTGGTAAACTATTTAACTTTTTGGAGAAAGTACATGGTTTGGGATATATATATATATATATATATATATATATATATATATATATATATATATATATTTATAGGGAGAGGTAGAAGCATTTGTAGTGACCTCAACAAAACAATATAGAACAACAGCAAATGTATAATATGTTTGGGTTGCGACCTTGGAAAACCAGTCTTCCATATGCTTTGTCTGTAAGTGCAACCTCTTTCTCAGTACAGTATATACATAATAGAAGGGGTGTATGCTATCAAAATTATCAAAATTAAGGGGTGTATTAAATAATTCACATACTTGTTTGATTGTTGTAGATTGTGGAACTTAAGGTGCATATGGATTGCCAAGGGTGTGAAGAAAGGATAAGAAGGGCAATCTCCAAATTAAATGGCAAGAGTTCAAACCATCCTTACATTATTACATTGCCCTACTATTTTTATTTAATTAATTTTGTCAATGAAAGACACAATGAAGGCCAATAGTAAACAAAAGGTAGACATGGAAAAGATACAATTTAGTACCAAGTTAGGACTACCTAGTACTAATTGACTAGCTTAATGAGGTGTGAAATATTTCATGCAGGTGTTGATAGCTTAGAGATAGACATGGAAATCCAAAAGGTAACAGTAACAGGCTATGTGGACAAAAGAAAGGTATTGCAAAGAGTGAGAAGAACAGGAAGAAAAGCTGAGTATTGGCCATTCCCTTATGATAGTGAATATTATCCATATGCTTCTCAATATTTGGATGAATCTACATATACATCTTCATATAACTATTACAAGCATGGTTATAATGAGAGTGTTTATGGTTATTTTCCTGATCAAGCTTACTCAACTATCCCAGATGAAACAATATTTCTCTTTAGTGATGATAATGTTCATTCACTTTGCACCATCATGTGAATGGTTAATTATTTGCATTCTTACCCTTTTAAGTTTTATATATTTGCAAATCCTTGATGCAAAATGTATTCAAAATTAATAGTAGTTTCTAGAGTGCTAGCCATGTTGGAAATTCAAGTGTAAGTAATTAGTCTCACATCAGCTAGGAATGAGCTTAATGAATGATATATAAAAGAGAGGATTCATATACCTAATGCCTTTATGTTTTCGGTGGAGATGTGACGTCCAAGTCATTGCACTTCGCTTTTGGGTTAGTGGATGTCTTGTTTAGAGTGTATGGCTTTTTTTCCATAACTACAAATTTATTAATAATGTCTAAATTATCCTCCAATTAATATATATTTTATTTTTCATTATCCACTTTATTCTTATGGAACAAATCCCTATGACATGCAATTTGGAAAACAAATTTACATTTTTTATTATTTTAAAAAAATTAAATGAAACTAACTACTTCTCTTTGAAAATATGAAATAGTATTTTTTTTTTACTTATATGTGAAACCAAAGGAAGTAGTTGCTATGAGAGGCTTTCAACACAACTAATGGTAGCACTACTATGGTGGTTGAGCTAAAGTTTGCTAAGTAATGAACAAAAAACTGGATAAGATAAAGGGTTGATTTCGTAATTTTTCCATCCCTTGCGCGTCATATATAGGCGTCATATATAGGTTTTGTACGGTAGAATTCACCTCTATATATCAACTACATACTTAAAGCGTATTTTTAGGCACAGACATCTAAGCGTTTAACTCCATCTAGAAGGTAAAGCTATTCAAAGTTTAAACAATCTATAGGTAAGACCTAGCTCAACTGACAAATACCGAAATTGTTAGGCTAGATATCCTGTAACATCCCCTAATTAGCTAATTTAAATTATTTAAATTAGCGAAGAGGTTAAGGTAAATTATTGACTAAATGTAATATTTAGCACAAGAGGTTATCATGAATCGATTAATTAGCATAATTACTAAATTATGTGATGTTGAAATAAATAATTGTAGTCATGCATAATTAAAATAAGGTATTAAGTTAGTAAGTTATGGGATTATTGTAGTGTTAGGAGTGTTTTAAGAGAGAGTTGGAAAGGAGGGGTATTCCAGTCCTTTACCTCACTTGAGTGGGGGCAGGATAGTCTTTTCCCCATCACTTAACTCACCCTCAGCTGGAAGCCAAAACAGAAACACCACTTGCATTTTTTTCAGAAACAGAAAAAAGAAACATAGAGAGAAAGAGAGGAGGGAGTCGCATGAGGGAGGGAAGAAGAGAGGAGAAGAACTCAGCACAAACCTTAGTGCATGTCTGATCCAAGACCATCACCCGTCTCCATTTCTCCTCCTCTACACGTTGGTACTAATTTCTGAACCAAAACACCCCTCTCCACCAAATCACCATTTTCGAACTAAGCCTTATATTGAGAGAAAAGTGAGTTGCATGTTGCTGAATGTTCCTTAGAAGGAGAGACCAGAACCTACCTTGTGTTGTCAAGCATTGAGAAGAAGAATCGGTAGCTAGGATTTCGATTTGGGGTGCTGTCCGAACGGGTTCAGTAGCTGGGTTCGCTGTTGGAAAGAATCCGAGGAGAGTTTGTGATTTTGGAACGGTCGGAGTCTCGGTATCTAAGTGTTTTGCGATTTTCATCGCAATCGGTGAGTTCTATAACTCGCTTAGGGATTTTGTGTGTTCTGAGTTCTCTGTTTCGAAAACCAGCGTTGTGTTCAAATTGGTCTCGAGAAGAAATAAGGTCGAAAAACTGTTTTCAGAAAACTACAAGTTTAAATTGATCAATTGCATGTGTAATTGTTTGGATGCGTTGGTTTGATTTGAATATATTGTTGTGTTATACTGTTCTGTGTGTATTCAAGTTGAGCCTCGATCGGAAGGGAAATTGGAATCGGAATGGAATGGAATTTACTCATGAAAAGTCTGTTTTCTGGAAAACTGATGGAGACGCACGGATCGTGTGCCTCTGTGCACGGGTCGTGCGCCCCCATCTGATGCCACACGAACTGACTTTTTAAACACACACGGATCATGCGCCTAGTCGCACGGGTCGTGCGTATCCTTCTGAAACTTTTATTCAAACCACGCCCGGATCGTGCGCTTAGTTGCACGGGTCGTGAGTATCTTTCTGAAAACCTTCTACAACTTTGTTCAACAGCGCACGGATCGTGCGCCTACACACACGGGTCGTGTGAGACCTTCTGATCCTCAAATTCAAAGTACCTTTTTATCCATCCCAAATGATCCCAATCCTCTTCTAATCCATTCCTCATGGTTCCCCAACAGTGTAAAGATACCGATATCATGGAATTGAACGTGTTTGATAGAAAACTTGTGTGTTATGAACGTAACGGAAAACCGTACTTAGAGAACGCGAGAGAACATAAGTCAAGAAATGTTAACGGACCTTGAGTCCAATTATGTTAAGATAACGAACTTCAAGTTCATCATGTCATGTAAGCTAATTGATTGTAAGTCTATAAAGACATAAAAACTCTCAATTCATGTAAACACGATTCAAGTTACTTTCCCTCAGGTAAAGGTAGATGGTATACCTTGTGTATATCAAGGATGACGATCCTCCAGTTATTAGCATACTAGGGGAGGGGAAGTCATGAGCCCCAGAACCTAGGCTCTCATGTTGCTCACTTGGATTAGTGGGGATGGGTTCACTGAGACGTCCTAACCTTAGCTAAGGCGGACTTCGAGGTGTTGTGCTAAGTTCATGTTAAAATATGATCCGTAGTCGCTTATTAGGGCTACATCAGGAAAAATCAAAAATGTAACGAGTAGTCGCTTATTAGGGCTACAAGTTACGAGAAAACACCATGTATTCGCGTGGTCGCTTATTAGGGCCATGAGTTCATATTCAAGTATAATAAACCGTTAGAGTTGGTCAGGTGTCTCGATAGGACTCACTGAGATAATGTTTATCTCACCCTTTATGTATTGTGGTTTTTCAGAGAAGCAAAGGAAAGCTAAGGCGAAGGTTCACGGTTAGCCGGTGTGACTCGAGGAGTCCGGAAGTCTATGTTTCATGTTTTAGGCCCTTGCCCCTTTTGTAGTACTTCTGTTATCGGTTGTATAACTATCATGTATAAGTTATAAATCGTTTCCGCTAATTTCATGTTTTGAGTATTAAAGACCAGGATAATGTATGTTTAAGTCTTAAGACTTCGGATCTTTCCGATTATGCATGGAGGTTCATTGAACCATTGATACTTATATCGAAAATTTTAGTTGTGTTCAATATTTCATTATCAGGAAGTTACTCTGATGTATGCCATGTAGTGCATTTCGGTGATTCTACATGTTAGAATTATCGGGGTGTTACATATCCTATCAGAGGTTCGAACCTGAGGCCTTATAGTTGTGTGTGTATGTAAGTTTCTAGTGGCAGATGTCACTCCATCTACAAAAAAAAAATCTTTTTTTCTTGTGTAAAAAAACCTATTTTTTTTTCTTCTTTTATCAAACAATATTTTAGTATGACACTATAACTGGACAATAAGAACTTCAGTTTTAAACTCAAGCATCACATGATCAATGTAAAGAAAGTATCTCAAACTACGGTCCTAAAAAATTGCAAGATTGCAGCATAGACTAATGTTAACAAAATAAATTGCCAATGTGCTTGTAGACAAGTGCTTGTCTCCAATATAACAATAAAAATACATTAAAAAAATTTGTGAATGAACAAGTAATAGAAAAACTTAAGTGTTACATTCCAAGCATACCATCCAAGTGTAGTACTATAGAAACAAGTGACGTACATCAATGTAAGTCCAAGTTCCTTTCAAAGTATCAATATTTTCGGAGGCGCAAGAACAGTAGACAGTAGTAATGTAAATAGGCTAAAGTGCTCCCGGGGTCCCTTATCTTTATTTAAAGTAACGATTTGGTCCTTTATCTTTTTTTTGTCCCAAATCAGTTCTTTATGTTTTAAATTTTTGACACATAAATCATTTTCTGTCACAAATCAGTCCTTTATGTTTCAAATTTTTGACACATAAGTCCTTTTTTTTGACACATAAATCAGCACTGTTAACGGAAAAGGATTTATGTGTCAAAAATTTGAAAGATAAAGGACTTATTTGAGACAAAAAAACATAAAGGACTAATTCGTTACTTTAAATAAAGATAAGGGACCCCGAGAACACTTTAGCCAATGTAAATACAATGACAAAGTAATCTCCAAAACAATCAATCATTCTCTCTGTTGGTATGACAATTTTACATCCAGATATTGTTAAAGCAGCATAATTTGTGATCCTTTGATAACCTCTGGAGGTTAGTAGGTTTCCACCAACTAAGATAATCCTTATGCAAAGATTGTTTGGTACAATCCTTTTGGCTGACCAATAATATTTTCAAGAAACATCAAAAGAGGCAGAAACCTAGACATATACAATTCTCACAGAATCAAATCATCTGTCCCCTTTGCATGTGCCCTTCCCGTGTCTCTCGAATTAAAAAATGACACATCAAAAAATACTTAGAATGTAATTTAACGGACTTTTTTTAAAGAGGAAAAGGAGGGAAACTCTCGTGGCAGAACAGGTACCTCTTGCACATCAGTGGGTAGAGCAACAAGTATATTAACTCCCTCCGACAATGTGGGTCCAATCACTGGATAGGGTCCCCCAGCACAGGTGCAGCAGTGGATGTGGACGCTCCAGCTGTAAAACGAGGCGTTGCATTCTTCCGCAAAGTCTGGATCGTTTGACCTCATCTGGATGGCGCCTCACATGACTCTGAGAGCAAGATCTTCAGAGCCCAGTGAGCCCTCAGAGACTCGTGGCAAGACCTCTTATTGAGACTACACGCGCCATTCAAATGGAAAGGATGCAGCACCTCGTTTTATAGACGGAGCATCCACATCCACTGCAGCACCTGTGTTGGGGGACCCTATCCCAGTGTTTGGACCCACATTGTCGGAGGGAGTTACTACACTTGTTGCTCTACCTACTGATGCGCAGGAGGTACCTGTTCCGCCCCTAGAGTTTCCCTCCTTTCCGTTTTGTGGTTCTTATTATTACATATACCTGAATCCTGACCATTCAACAAATCAACTACAACATAGATAGGAGCTACAGCTGATAACCTATTGCACTGGCTCTTGCAAAAGCAGTATCTAAATTATCTATTGAGAAAATGAAATGAAAGGAAGATGCCATATGGGCACAAGGAAGGTTTTTTAATTTACATAGGAAAGGAGGAAGTGGTTTGAGACATTATATTAACCAGTGCTACCAGATAAATCGCCAGAAAATGCACTTCCATATGAAACTGATCCTGTTTGTGAAGTGCTGCTGGCTCGAGCTTTCTGGTGTTGTCGTATCCGGAAAGCATCTCGGGGAAGTGGTTGGCTTTGAACAGTTGTAGTATCATCATCTCCTTGCCCTAAACATTATAATAACAAATATCAAACAAGGTGAAATTCAACTCTCATGTCAAAACACAGAATTGTACTCAAAATGGATGATGCACATACTGTCTAATTCTTTCCTTTTCCCAAATTGCCTACTATTGGTTGGTTTCGAAGACAAGCCACTTCGAACAGGGTGAGACTTGCTTGAACCCGAAAGTTCACTTGTAGCAGGAGCAGGGCCTGTTGGCAATTGTGTTGGATTCCCAGTCTTCCCACTTTGTCCAGTTAATAGGTCGCTCTGTAAACAAATTGATAGCACGATATCCACATTCGGTGTCGGACCTAAAAATTCAAAACACAGTTGTCAACGGCGTGTAGATATAATTAATCAGCGAGGAACAATGTCACTCCTGGTAACTCGTGAAAACTAGATAAGCATATATAATTCTTTTCAATAACCATGCACTTTGCTTTCAACATTCTTTAATCAATCAAAATGATAATTTATCACTTTCCTTGAAATTCTAGTTGCATTTCAATACACTCTAACAGATTGCATATAATATAGCAGAAAAATTATACGGCGGATAGGAAATCGTTAGTTGAAAGGAACATTGAAAATTACCCTCAACTGTAGGAAGGTTTGCTAAAAAGGCTACCAAAGAAGGTGGTGTAGCCTTAAGAATTTCATCAAATGCACTTGTTCCAGCACCTGTCACTAGCAATTTGATCAAACAAGGTTCTCAGTCCAAGTGTAGGTGCATCTAGGAAAGTTAACAAGCTATAACTTTTCATAGTTTAGTGACAAAAATAAAATAATAACTCACTTTAAACAAAGTAATAAATAATAACTCATTTCTAAACCTTCCTATTCAAAGCCATCTGATTTGATTTTCATTCCAAATGATTTGTGAGTTTACATAATAAGTATTTATACACGAACTCTAGCTTGTATTCCAAGCTACTAACAGGACTCAACAAAGTGGTAATCTATGAAGCACCGACACAGACACGGACACCGGACACGACACGGACACGGACACCTAGACACCGGTTTTATTTTAATTTTTTTTGAAAAATACAAGTAATTGAAGAGTCGGTGTCGGTGTCGGTGTCCGACACGATACGTGTCGGACACCCGGACACGGCATTCAGAAGAGGTGTCCGTGCTTCAGAGGTGGTAATTCTTGAATAACCCTGATCTGACACTTAACAGAAATTATGACAGAGCTTAACAGCTCATAGAATATTGTAGAAACACCACGTAAAGCCCACACATGCTATGTAATACTACCACTATTTGGACAACCAAAAAACAAATCTAAATGCATTTCTGTCATACATATTCCTGGTGAATTGTGATAAATGCCAATAATTATAAAGGCAAAAAAGACTTAAATAATAAAATGCTAGAAGCATGACTGTCAAATAATTCAAGTCATACTTTTCAGTTTAATTAAATTTATCCTAAACATGAAGGTCATTGTTGAAATCCCACATCGACTAGAGATGTGGCTTAAAACAGTCCTCATAAGGCTTCCTTACAAGCCAGTTTTGAGGGGATGAGTTAAACCCTAGGGCCCAAATTTAAAAGTCATTGTCATTGGATTTCTCAAAGATTGAAGAATTTGGAATGTTATCAGTCTGAACATGAAAGGCTATAGCAACCATACTGTATTTTTCAATCAAGAGTTGGAACGCTAGAATAAAAGAGTTAATCACCAAAATATTCATATTTCAAAAAGGACGGGTTACATACCAGGATTGAGCTTTGGATCATATATCACCATCTTTGAAGTATCGGGATAAACAACCTTTGCTGACGTAGTTGAAATGCTTGTAATAGATCCCTTATCTGCACTAATTGTGTAACATTACCACATAATAACAAATAACTTTCAAATAAGGTGAGAAAAAGAGTGCAAAAATGAATATAGTATCAGTACCTATAAGAGTTGTTCCATTAGGCATCACCGACTTCACTTTCTTATCGATATTTTTGGCAAGCCACTAAACAGGTGGAATTGAAAATTTGATTATTATTATATAAAACACAAATATAAACACAGAAGAATTGAGGATAGAGAGGCTAAGTTCGGGCAATCTAAATATAGGTTTTGCATCTAGGTTTTAATAAACTAAAGCTTGTCAAAAATAGATTACCTAACTCAATATAATATTGAGAATTTGAATGATGAAGGTGTTTTTTTGAAAACTAAATCAGTGACAAGACTAGATTATTAAAGGAGGATAGGAAAGGTTAGTGGTTTAATTACAACCAATATGATCAAGTGAATTATTAATATAGGGACACCGGACCAATGACCGTTGGCTCAATTTGCAAGGATTAACATGTGAAAAGCACAAGATACCACACTAGTTAGATACAAATTCATGAGCTTTCACCTATCAACTTCTGCTTTCAAGATAGTAAGTTGTTGACAACAAGCAACATATTATTCATTGGTTTAAAAAATATACAAATGGCGGGTACCTCTTGCCGAGATAAATGATCAAGATCATTAGAAGAGCACGGCCATAGATCCATGAAACTATACCGTGATACAACATCTTGCAGAGAACTCTCTAATGCTGCTGCTGCATCTTCACCTGCTCCAGAAAGTGCTTCTTTCCGTCTTTGCTCAACCTGTATGTGATCCAAAGGATAAATGAACAAATCGGGTTACTGCTCATCTCTGTGCATGCAATCTATTCTACTGCCGTAAGCAACTACAAGATTGCAATTTACGAATTTCCTTTAAAAACTGTACATATTATAATTGGCATTATTTTAATAGCATTGTTAGCATATTTAGAAAATATCTTATGATACCTTAAATTCTTAATTGTATCTTAAAGTAACATAGATTATCTCTTAGGAATGGTTTCCGTATTTCCTTAAATTGAATCTATAATTTTATTGTATTACTCACAAAGAACTAAACAAATATAGACAAGGGAAACAATATGGAAATCCCTCGGCTTTAGGAAATTAACTCAACGACAGCCTAGGACTATCTATGGAAACTATGAAATGCTACAAAAATAATAAAAAGAATCAACAATAATTATAAATTTAAAATAAAAATTAATAATTTAATCCTCTTGATCTCTCCCTCAAGTTGGAGCATATATGTCGGATGCATTTAGATTGTTACATGTATGCAATCCAAGGACCCTATAAAGAATTAGTCGACATATCTGTTGACTAACCCTTGGGATTACAAAATAAGTCTTGATGATGAGTATCTTTTCCCTGATGAAGTGACAATCAACTTGTGTTAATGTGTTTAGTCCATTCATAAAAGATTGGATTTGAAGAGACATGCAAGTTCTGTAGAACTTATCTCCCAAAACTTCAACTCATGATTACGAATAAGTAACAATTTGACAAGCCTAATTAACAGCATGTTGCAAAAGAAACAACCATACCTAGGAAGGAAAATGCCTTAATACAAGAAAAAAAGTGAAGGTATTACCTTCAGCATGCTAGCAAGATCACCATAAGTTTGCTCAAACTGAGTGAACCTTTTCCAGACCTACAAATTAGATTAGTTACAACCAAATTGTATATCAGCAAACAACTATGAAACATTCTCCAACAGAATAATGCAAATACAGCTTCAAACTTACTGCATATGAAGGAGAAACCATCATGCATTTTTTAAATAAGGATGTTAATGTAGCACAATATTCATTGGTTTGTTTTCTTTGCGTTTCAGCTGGTGGATGTCATAAGAGAGGCTTGTTGTCCTATATGCAAAACGTGAATTTACGCTTTTGAACTGACGTTCTTTTTACAAAGGTTGTCTTTACTTACAAGGTAGTTCAGATTCGATCCTTGTATTCTTTGTTCAATTAATCAAATAAAAACACAAGTTTTGAAGAGTAACAAAGCAAAAATGATTATGCATTCAGATGCCTAATGCTTTATAGTTTCTACCAATGAGGAGACATTCGACACTTTGCCTTAAAAAGGCCCAACATAAAGTTCTATCCATAACTTGTAAATGCCTATCGAATCTGGAGAAAGTGAGAAAATATTCTGTGACCGAAAATCTGAAAAATGTTCCTATTGTTGAATCCTAATCTGCTGAGTACAATAGATACGGAGGCTTGCAAAGCATGCTGTTCATAATTATAGAAACCATAATCATTAAATAACTGAACTATTACAAACCTATCTCGTTGTTCTCAATCCTATGGCTACACTCTTATCATCCCTCCTACAAAATCAAGGTGGTTTGAGAAGGATTCAACACCTTGAGTTACATGAGAACTAGAATGTTTGCAAATTGCAATCTAATTGTTGAGATATGTTGTAAATAGTAGATTTACTTATATATGTATTGGGCCCATTTACCAGGCCCGTTAGGTTTACACATAGAGTAGCCTATTTAAACTCATTAGTGCTTGTACTCAATACACAATATACAGTTTATAAAACGGAACTACAGCTGCTCTGTAATCGCAGACGTAGGCAAAGATTGGCCGAACTGCGTGACCAATATCGTGTCTCCTTTTTCGATGCTTCGTCTCTATTCTAATCACTTTAACATGGTATCTAGAGCCTACAGTCAGTAGGTCAGTAAAGTCCTCAAAAAAACCTAGCCGTCCCGTCAGTCCCAAAAAAAAAAAAAACTAGTTGTCTCGTCAAAAGTTCAGATTAGACGACCCTAGGAGCTTTGAAAACCGCACCACCAGGAGCGCCACCCCAAGATCGGCCTACCACTGAAGCGCCGCAACCAAAGCCTCTGTCACGCGCCGTTTCAGTTAGCACAGCCTCGCTGGCGCGTGAGGTCCACGCGCCGCCCTCCACAGCTTCGTTTCATGCGCCGCAGGTACCATTCTGCTCGGAATTCTGAGATCTTCCTGTTCTGATGATTTTTGGTCAGTGGGTCTGACGTTTCAGGTGTTTTCTCGCTATTTACATCTTCGTGAACAGTGTTCGCCCTTTTTTGGTACTGTTTCTGTCTGGTTTTTCAGTAGGTCTGGTACTGTGAACAGTGGACTCACGTTTTCAGGTGATTTTGGTGTTTACTGGTCTGTCATTCCTTTTTTTATTTATTATTGTTCTTGGTTATCTCATCATCATCAAAAATGAGTTCGTCTTCAGAAAAGGACAAGTCTGGATCCTCGGGTAAGAATCTTGTGTCTTATGTTTTCTCCGGCAATCCCTCTATAACAACAGAGAAACTCAATGGTGATAATTATTTGAATTGGTCGGCTTCCGTTAAAATGTGGTTTTTGGGACAAAGGTTTTCAGATCACCTTACTAAGAATTCCTCAGACATTGAAAAAGATCTGCGTGAAGATTGGGAACAAGCAGACTGTCAATTAGTCTCTCTTTTGTGGCAAACTATTGAACCCTCTTTGTTGCTCCATTAACGCTCATACCCCACTTGTTATGATATTTGGCAGAAAGCTAAGAATGTGTATTCTAATGATATTCAGCGTCTTTATGGTGTTATTCATAGTTTAGCCACCCTTCAAATGACAGAAGACAACATCATGACATATGCAAACAAAGCTCAGTCAGCTGTAAACGAGTTCAAGCTCCTTGTATCCGACAACGACTCAAAGAAAATGCTTGAGAAACTGGACAATGTCTGCATGATCTATGTCCTTCATGGCCTTCATCAAAAATATGAGTCAGTCCGGAGCAACATTCTTTCTGCATCAGATATTCCCTCCACAGAGAATCTTATCAGACGCCTTATACGCCTTCCTAGTCTAGAAGGATCTAGGGGCAATGTCTCCCAAACAGGCATAGAATCCTCGGCTCTTGTTTCTAATTTTGCAGGTCGTGGGGGACACGGTCGTGGTCGTGGGGGTGGTCGAGGAGGTCGTGTTGGAGGACGTCCTCAGTGCACTTATTGTAAGAGACTTGGTCATACTGAAGACAAGTGTTATTCCCTTCATGGCTTTCCAGAGAAACCAGTAAATGTGACTCAGGTTAATGATCCTGAACAGAGAAATACTAAACAAAATGTTCTTTCTGATAAGGAGTATAAGGCATTCCTGCAGTATAAGGCTTCCCAGGCTTCATCATCGGCAACAGTTGCTTATTCTGGTAATTCTACAGTCTGTTTCTCTCAATCATCACCTGTTGACTCCTGGATTATGGACACTGGAGCTTCCGATTACGTGGCTGGTAATCCATTTCTTTTATCCAAAATATCTCAGCCTAACACCCCACATTATATTACTGTTGCCGACAGATCAAAAGTTAAAGCTAGTGGCATTAGTGAAGCCACTCCTCTTCCATCCTTACCTCTTGACAATGTTCTTGTACCCAATTGTCCATTTAATTTAATTTCAGTTAGTCGTCTGACTCGACGTCTCAAATGTTCTGTAACTTTTGATGATGATTATTTTGTTATACAGGACCGGAGTACGAAGCGGACGATTGGTACAGGATATGAGTCACATGGATTTTACTACCTCCAGCCCAGCCAGCCTTCATCTACACTTGCCTCCACTTCTACTACAGAGTCTCCAAGTCTTCTTCATCGTCGGTTAGGTCATCCAAGTCTCAAGAAGTTCAAAGTTATGGTTCCTTGTTCTCCTTTTGATGTTGTTCACTCAGATGTATGGGGACCAAGTCGAGTCACTTCAGTTGTAGGACATAGATATTTTGTCACTTTTCTTAATGAGTTTTCTAGATGTACGTGGATCTACCTACTTAAGGATAGATCTGAACTTCCTGGTGTTTTTCAAAATCTCTTCAAGGAAATCCAAAATCAATTTAGTTGTTCTATTCGTACTTTACGCAGTGATAATGCGAAAGAGTATTTTTCTGCATCATTTAATTCTTTTATGGTTGCAAATGGTGTCATACATCAATCATCTTGTCCCCATACCCCACAACAAAATGGGATTGCCGAACGTAAGAACCGTCATATAATTGAAACAGCACGCACTTTGCTTATTCATGCTAATGTTCCTTTGAAGTTTTGGGGGGATGCTATCCTCACTGCAGGGCACTTAATTAATAGAATGTCATCCTCTGCTATCCAGAATAGGGTTCCTCATTCCATATTGTTCCCCAATGAACCCTTGTTCCGTATCTCTCCTCGAGTCTTCGGATCAACTTGTTTTATTCATGACCTTACTCCGGGACTTGATAAGTTGTCTGCTCGTGCAGTTAAGTGTGTCTTCCTTGGCTATTCAAGAGTTCAAAAAGGGTATCGATGCTACTGTCCCTCCACACATCGCTTCTACATGTCTGCTGATGTCACCTTCTTTGAAGACGCACCCTTCTTTGCATCTCCCGTTGAGTCTGAGTCTGTCTCTCAAGTATTACCTATTCCTGACCTTGTCCCGATAGTTCCACACGCACCCATCATTGATCAGATAAATCACCCTTCTCCTACGGAACTTCCTAGTCCTCCTCCCTTGCAAACTTATCAGCGTCGTGCCTGTCTCCCTCTTGTCGACCACCCTCCTACAGAAGATCCTAGTGACTCATCTCCTGCCCCGGTTTCCTCTCCTACTCCGGATCCGCCTACCGATTCAGACGACCCTCCGGTTGTCCTGCGTAAAGGTACACGTTCCACCCGTAACCCTCATCCTATTTATAATTTCCTCAGTTATCACCGCTTATCACCTTCACATTATACATTTGTGTCTGCTATTTCTTCCATCACCATTCCTAAGTCCACGTAGGAAGCTCTTTCTCATTCAGGTTGGCGACAGGCTATGATTGATGAGATGACAGCCTTAGAATCTAATCAAACATGGACTCTTGTGCCACCTCCTCCTGGTAAATCTATTGTTGGGTGTCGTTGGGTATATACTGTCAAAGTTGGTCCTGACGGGGATATTGATCGTCTGAAAGCCCGCCTCGTGGCTAAGGGCTATACTCAGGTTTTTTGGTCTTGATTACAGTGATACTTTCTCACCGGTGGCTAAAATGGCTTCTGTTCGTCTATTCCTTTCTATGGCTGCAATGCGACATTGCCCATTGTAACAACTTGACATCAAGAATGCTTTTCTCCACGGAGATCTAGAAGAAGTTTATCTAGAGCAACCACCTGGTTTCGTTGCTCAGGGGGAGTGTCGTGGGTATGTCTGTCGACTTCACAAAGCCTTGTATGGTCTTAAACAATCCCCTCGAGCATGGTTTGGGAGATTCAGCAGTGTCGTTCAAGACTATGGCATGATTCGGAGTGAAGCTGATCACTCGATTTTTTATAAGTTCCCCTCTCACAAATGTATTTATCTGGTTGTCTATGTCGATGATATTGTCATTACAGGTAATGATCATGATGGGATTGCAGGACTTAAACAACATCTAGTCCATCACTTTCAGGTCAAAGATTTTGGGAAGTTACGATACTTTCTTGACATTGAGGTAGCTCATTCTAAGGCAGGGATTGCTATTTCTCAGAGAAAGTATGCTTTGGATATCTTAGAAGAAACCGGCATGCTAGATTGCAAGCCAATTGACTCTCCTATGGATCCTAATGTCAAGATTATACCGGATCAGGGGGAGTCCTTTTCAGATCCAGGAAGGTATAAGAGGCTAGTTGGGAAGTTGAATTACTTGACCATGACGAGGCCAGATATTTCATACGCTGTTAGTGGGATGTCGTGGTTAGAATCCTGAGGTACATCAAATGAGCTCCTGGAAAAGGTCTTGTTTACACGGATAAAGGTGATTCAAATGTTGTTGCTTACACAGATGCTGATTGGGCTGGTTGTCCCTTTGATAGAAGGTCCACATCTGGGTATTGTGTTCTTATTGGTGGAAATCTAATTTCATGGAAAAGTAAAAAGCAAAATGTTGTTGCCAGATCCAACGCTGAAGCTGAATATCGAGCTATGGCACTTACCACTCAAGAGCTCACATGGCTGAAACATCTTCTTCAAGAGTTGCGCTTTTGTAAAATAGGCACTATGAGTCTCATTTGTGATAATCAAGCAGCCCTACATATTGCGTCCAATCCAGTCTTTCATGAGCGAACCAAACACATTGAAATTGATTGTCATTTTGTTCGTGAGAAGATTGTGTCTGGTGGCATTGCTACTTCATTTGTTGGTTCTAATGATCAATTGACAGACATCTTCACAAAAGCTCTTTGAGGACCAAGGATAACTTACATATGTGACAAGCTGGATGCCTACAATCTATATGCTCCAGCTTGAGGGGGAGTGTTGAGATATGTTGTATATAGTAGATTTACTTATATATGTATTGGGCCCATTTACCAGGCCCGTTAGGTTTACACATAAAGTAGCCTATTTAAACTCATTAGTGCTTGTACTCAATACACAATATACAGTTATAAAACGGAACTACAGCTGCTCTGTAGTCGCAGATGTAGGCAAAGATTGGCCGAACTGCGTGACCAATATCGTGTCTCCTTTTTCGATGCTTCGTCTCTATTTTAATCACTTTAACACTAATCATGAAGGATTAAATGAAGTGAGGAACGGTCAATAACATCCAAACAATTATTTAATAGAATGGTTACAAACATGACTTAAGTACCTAATTATATGAGGAAGAGTTTTTATCAAGTCCAACAAAATATTGGTGTGCACTGTGCATATTAGTTCACTATAATTATAGGAGACCGTTTGTTTTAGATCATTATAAAAAAGAGTCGCATTTTAAAAAAATTAATCACTTTTTAGGACTTCTATTTGTTTTTTTAGCTTTTGAAAATAATCACAATCTAGAAAATAATTGAATTCTGATTATAATGAGAAGCTATTTGAAGTAGCTTAAGGGTCTAGTAATTTCCTTTAAGAGAATAAGGAAAGAGGAAGCAAGGCCAACCTCAACGGATTCCTCAGGAGGAAGCGTACTCAATGCCCTCTCAAATAAAGCACGTATATTTTGGTCATCATTCAAACGTGTCAAGAAATCAGCATATCTGAAAGATTATGAAAATAATCTTAATATTTAGCTAACATTTTACGGTAGGATAAGAATTATTAATAAGAGAAATGTTGAAAACTACAACTAGAGAGAGGATAAGATATCCTCCAAAACAAAGTTCAAAGCAAAAAGCAGTTTAAGATTAAAAGACTAATCCTGTATTTTGAATGAGCGATAAGACAACACAAGGCACTAAGAGGCATAACGCACACTTTTTTTGTGTAGACATAGAAACTGATAGTAGTGGATGTATGTCAACAAGATCAATTGCAATGTACTACTCTGGACCTATTTATAAGTAAAAAGTCATTTTTTAGGTGTATATCTACCGGTTATTCAATGAACCTAAAAAGTGAATATTTGCTTATAAATAGGTCCAGAGAGAGTAATAGATACATCGAAAAGTGAATTCCAAGAATAGGTTTAGCAACTAAGTTGAACTCTTCATGGTGAGTAACACAAATATGTTTCTAACAGTTTCGCATGAAATGGTGAGTAACACAAATATGTCAGTCACACTATCAACCTAGTCATACTCCATTGGTAGCCACGGTAAAGGAGAGCAAGACAAAACAACAATAATCAGAGTTGGGAGAAAGTAGAACTCACTCAAGAATATAAACAGGCTCGTGCATAAAGCGTTTTAGTCCTGCCTCAAAAACGTTATGGGCCATCTGCATGGATAATCCAATAATGAATTTATATTTATTATTAGTTATCAAGTTTCCCGTGACAGTTTATTTGCTAGAATAAGAACCAAGTAAAGAACACCAAGGACAATAATTACTTTATTAAATCCCATAAAGAATTGAACAAGCAAGAAAGTCAATCATTGGCAATGTTTCCTTATAATTGTATATTTAATCCATTCTGAAACCCAAAATAACAACAAACAGCTTTGAGCCATTCATTCACAATTTTAAAGGAATAAATAATCCTATCACCTAAGTAAAATACACACACACGCACACAAATGGAGGAAATAGTAGGACCTTTGGATCCTTGTCAAGACAAAAGGCCACCGAAGCATAAGCGACATATACATGATATGTACAAGTTGGAGATTTGCGAGCATCCAGAAAGTACTTCCTAGCAGCTTCAACGCCTTCAGTCCTTCTTAGAAAACGAATGAACTGTAGCATGAAAAATAATATGTCACGTCTTTTGCAAGAAAATCTATTAGCAAAGATAAAATAAACTGCATAAATTACTTAACATTCTCAATAAAGAAAATTATATCAGAAAAAATTGACATTTAAGTTTTTACACACATTCAACTTCCATGGAAGAACTTTTATGAGGATGAAAGCTATGTGTGTGAATCCACAAGCAAATACAATAGATAAAACATGCAGAATTGCAGACAACAATAAAATTTTTGGAGAATTAACACCCTAAGTATCCAGCAGCACTATTGAGCATATTAAACAAAAAATTTCACGTACTTGAATATGCGCAAGTGCAGTTGCATTGACACCATCTCCCAAAAGGCTTTCATATATTTTCTTTGCAGCCTGACATAAACCACAAAACAATGAAATAGAAATCTTAAAAATTAAAAAAACCAAGACAAGCAAATTGAAGCATACACTAAAAAAGTCCAGGAAAGGTTTCTGTGAATTGTTAGAGATGTGACTGGTCAACTATTAACAGATATGATGTTCTACCACACCAAATGGAAGAATCCAGAGACTGAGATCAGAAGCAGGATGTGTTCTAAAGAATGTAACTATTTCCTATGACTTGATTAACTTGAATATTTCCAATGATACATTAACTTCCACATTTCCCGTGTCATTAATCACTATCGTTTCCATCAAATATGACCAACCTATCATACCTGGATTGCTCCACGAGATTCCTCTAGCTCTGCATAAGCATATCGTAGCATTTCTGAATCTGTTAGCCAATGAAAAGACAGAGAGCAAGGAAATTAATGGGGAAAAATGAAGAGTCAAGTAAGACACTCAGAAAAAGGGTAACACAGGAATATAATCTGTTACTCAGACTCTAAAGGATCTATTAATCTGGTCCTTGAACCAGTTAATGAATGGCATCACTATGCAGCTATCATTCTTAATATTAAGGATCTTCTTGCTAGAAAATGGAGAGTCCAGCTACTCCATACATTGCGAGAGGGGAATGTGTGTGCAGACTATTTGGCTAAGCTTGGTGCTAGGGGTTCTCGAGCGTGGTTTAACTTCCTGATGCCTCCTGATAGTTTGGTTTTACTGCTGCTAGCTGATGCTAGCAGAGTGACTTTTGCTAAGAGTTGATTGTTTTGATTCTTTTCCTTTAGTTTTTTCTCTATTTGTACCAAAAAAAAAGAAAAATGGTAACGGTGAGCATTAACAGATATAAAGTGTACCCCAAAGATTAAGACAAGATAACACAAGAAAAGGTTGTCATAGTGAAAGAATATTTATCAGAAAAATAGCTCAGAATGTTATACTCCAACGAAGTAACCATTATTTCTTACTTCAAATGAGACTTTGATGCAATCAACTGATTCAATGGGGAAATTTTATTGAAATTCAGGGAAACATAGAAAGAATCGCAATCAGCTAGAACTTCACAATTTCTTAACTACCTAAACAGCAGCATAACAGTTCCTATTTATACCTTCTGTTAGTATGGAGATTACAATTATACCCCTCTAGCTAGTATTTACATTTCCCTTTCTTCTATAGTACACCCTTTTTACTAGGGGTCTGCTATCAATACTCCCCCTAAAGCTTTCACCTTGTCCTCAAGGTGAAGGTTTGGAAAAGCTTCCTGCAGCTTCTCTGCTAATTCCCAGGAGTTCTCCCATGGTGGCAAATCTTTCCACTGTACTAAGACTTCTGCTGCTCCTGTAGAATTGTATCTGAGTTCCAACAGTTCCTCCACACATGGCTGCAATACTCCCTCTTCTGTTAGTGCAGTGGGCAGTGGTTGTGGCTGGTAGTTCCCTGGAACTGTCTTTTTCAACTTGCTAACATGAAACACTAGGTGAATTCTGCAGTGTGCTGGCAGTGCAAGTTTATAGGCTACTGATCCTACCCTCTCAATGACCTGGTAGGGGCCATAATATCTGGGACTGAGTTTTTCATTTCTTCTAGTAGCCAGTGTTTTCCATCTGTACGGACAGACCTTTAAGTACACCCAATCATCAACTTCTAGCACTACATCCCTCCTATGTTTATCTGCTTGTCTCTTCATTTGATTTTGCGCCACTGTCAGGTTATGTTGCAACTGTCCTAACAAGGTATCTCTGACCTCATATAGTTGATTCACTGCTTCCACATTAGATGGAATGGCAGGACCCTTAATGATAGGATTGGGATCCCTCCCATACAAGGCATTGTAAGGAGTCATGCCAATTGACGCACTATAGTTGGTATTAAACCACAATTCAGCCCAACAAAGCCATTTAGGCCAAGATTTAGGACAATCCCCCACAAAGCATCTCAAGTAAATCTCCAAACACCTGTTTGCAACCTCTGTCCATCTTTCTGTGGGTGGAAGGCAGTGCTATACTTCAATTTAGTGCCCGCTTGTTTAAACAGTTCCTTCCAAAATTGACTTAGGAAGATCTTGTCTCTATCAGAGACAATGGCCTCTGGAAGACCATGAAGTTTGATGACTCCTGAGATGAAACAATTTGCTACATCAGTTGCAGTGTAAGGATGCCCCAAAGGGAGGAAATGGGCACTCTTAGTGAGTCTATCAATCACCACCAGAATGGTATCTTGCTTGCCAACTTTAGGTAACCCACCAATGAAATCCATAGTAATTTCTGACCACACCTTGGTAGGCAAAGGAAGTGGCTGTAACAATCCAACTGGTGCTAATGTCTGGACTTTGCTTTGCTGGCACTGTTGGCATTGCATAATGAAATTCTTGATGTCCTGTTTCATCCCTTGCCAATAGAACACTCCCCCAATTCTTTTGTAGGTTCAAAAGAAACCAGAATGCCCTCCTTGTAGAGAAGCATGAAACTCATGTAAAATGGTGGGAATTCTTGAGAAATTCCCTGGGAGGACCAAGCTATTTTCTCTGTAGAGAAGACCTTGTTTGATGGAGAACTTGCTATCCCCTGCTGCCTGTAACACAACCTTCTGTATCAGTGCCTGCAGATATGGGCACTGTCGAATTTCATCCTCCCATTCATTCCACTCAGGCAATGTCACTCTTGAGATTGCAGCAAACATCATTTGTCTAGATAAAGCATCAGCCACCCTATTTGAGCTGCCAATTTTGTATTGGACTTCAAAGTCAAAGCCTAGTAGTTTGGAAGTCCACTTGACTTGTTCCCCACCCAATAGACTCTGCTCAATGAGGAATTGGAGACTTTGTTGATCTGTTCTCACTATGAAATGTTGACCAAGCAAGTAGTGTCTCCATTTTTGAATTGCCAACACCATGGCCATTAATTCCCTTTCATAAGCAGACTTCTGTTGTGCCCTCAGAGACAGCTTTTGGCTGAAATAAGCAATAGGCTTCTCACCTTGCATCAACACAGCCCCCACACCTTTGCTTGATGCATCAGTTTCAATGACAAATTGCCTAGTGAAATCAGGCATCACCAAGACTGGCAGTGTGCACATGGCCTGCTTAAGCTCTTGGAAAGCCTTCTCTTCCTCATTGTTCCAACTGAACTTATCTTGCTTCAGCATATCAGTCAGTGGTCTTGCAATAATACCATAGCCCTTTACAAACCTTCTGTAATATCCTGTCAGACCTAGGAACCCCCTCAAACCTTTGAGGTCCTTTGGAGTTGGCCAATCAGTCATTGCATTTACTTTCTTAGGGTCTGCACAAACCCCCTGTGTTGTCACCACCTGCCCCAAATACTCCACCTTGTCAACAGCAAAGTCACACTTCTTCTTGTTTACTACAAGGTGATTCTGGCCAAGTGTAGAAAAAATTTCCCTCATGTGCTCAGCATGCTCATTCATCCCCTTGCTGTAAATGAGGATGTCATCAAAAAAAACTAAGGCAAATTTCCTTAGGAAGGGTTTGAGTATTTCATTCATAAGTGCTTGGAAGGTGGAAGGTGCATTTGTCAATCCAAAGGGCATTACCATATACTCATAATGGCCCTCGTGTGTCCTGAATGCCGTCTTTGGGATGTCCTTAGCTTTCATCCTAATCTGGTGGTATCCAGATTTGAGGTCCAATTTGGTGAACACTGTGGCACCAGTGAGTTCATCTAGCAGCTCATCAATTAGGGGAATTGGGAACTTGTTAGGGATAGTGAGCTTATTCAAAGCCCTATAGTCTACACAAAATCTCCAACTACCATCCTTTTTCTTAACAAGTATAATAGGACTGAAGTAAGGACACTGGTGCTAGGTCTAATGATGCCTGTCTTAAGCATATCAGCCACCAATTTCTCAATCTCATTCTTTTGGTAATGAGGATACCTATAAGGCCTGAGGTTAGGGATGTTACCACCTTCCCTGAGGACAATGGCATGGTCAGTAGGTCTACTAGGGGGTAATTGGCCAGTCTCATGAAATAGGGACTCAAATTCATCAATAACAGCTTGAATTACCTCAAGCAATGTGGCTTGCTCTGTCTCTGTCAATGCCATGCTTCTGCAGTCAACAATGAACATTTCTTCTGGTTCATGAAGCTCCAACAATAGCTGTTTGGCATTCACCTCTCTCCTAGACAAAAGAGGGTCCCCCTTCAGGCACACCACCTCCCCATTCACCTTCACCTTCAGTGTCATGTCCCTGAAGTTGGCCTTGATCTCTCCTAGCTTTTCTAGCCAATCAATACCCAGCACAATGTCTTCTCCATCCAGGGGAAAAACATAACAATCTACTGTAATTAGCAGCCCTTGCAAGGTGATTTGCACCCCTCTACAAACTCTTTTAATCAAGATTCTTTCACCATTACCAATTTTTACCCAACATGGAGGGGTATCCTCCACTGTCAAGCCTTGCCTTTCCACCAATTTGTTAGATACAAAATTGTGGGTGGCACCACAATCCAACAACACCAGTATCTCCAGTAGCCCTATGACTCCTCTTAACATGAATGAACACTTAGAAGATAGCCCTGCCATGCTGTAAAGATGCAGGCCCTTCATAGTAGCCTCCCAAACAATTTCCTCCTCCTCTTCCTCTTTCTTTTCCTCCTCTTCATCAACTACCTCTTCCACATACAACAACTTCAGTACCTTATTCTTGCATACATGGCCAGGCACATACTTCTCTTCACAAGTGAAACAAAGGCCCTTCTTGCGTCTCTCCTCAATCTCCTTACCTCCCACTGATTTTGTACTCAATGGCCCAGAAATTTTTCCTGAATCAGTGCTCTTGGCAGTGTTGCTTGCCTCTGCAGTGGGTTTGTTATGAAATTCAGCTTTACCATTCTTGAATCCCCCAAAATTACGTCATCCATATCTTCCTACAGCGCCAATTTTCTCCTCTGCGAGCAAAGCTATGTCCATCATCTCTGCCAGATTCTTGGGTCGTTGGAGACCACCTCTGCCCTTATATCCTCCCTGAGACCATTGGAAAACATCCCAGTGAATAAGGACTGATCTTGGATCTTGATATGGCTCGCAATCGTCTCAAATTACTTGCTATAATCCCTCACAGTGCTTTCTTGCTTCATGTTCATCAGCATTTCGAATGCATTATTCACCACAGTGGGTTGAAAATGGCGGAGTACTGCATCCTTGAGGACACTCCACGAAAGTACCTCCGTGTTCGCCTCCCACCACTGCATCCACGCCAGCACTTCACCCTCCATCGCCATTAACGCCGCGTCTAACTTCTCTCCTTCTTCAATTCTTCGAACCTTGAAGAAACGTTCAATCTTGGTGAGCCAACCGGTGGCGTCGTCGCCGTTGAACACCAGAAGATCAACCTTGCGAAGTCTTTGTTCCCCGTCGCCGTTGAATTGCTTCTCCTTCGTTTTCGGGTCGCCCGGGTCAAATTGACCCGAATCCTTTGATTGTATGGCCGCGAACATTGCTTCCATACGAGTGAGCGTCTCAGTGAGACGTTGTTGATTGCGAGTCTCTGCTTCTTGAATCTTTCGTTCCAACTCTTCAATTTTGGATTCCATCGTGGTTGAAGATGACTTCTTGCGCACCATGAAAAAGCCGAAGATCGAATTGCTTTGATACCAGTTGATGCAATCAACTGATTCAATGGGGAAATTTTATTGAAATTCAGGGAAACATAGAAAGAATCGCAATCAAGGTAACTGGTTTAGAGTTCTAGCTAGAACTTCACAATTTCTGTTTACAATTTCTTAACTGCCTAAACAGCAGCATAACAGTTCCTATTTATACCTTCTGTTAGTATGGAGATTACAATTATACCCCTCTAGCTAGTATTTACATTTCCCTTTCTTCTATAGTACACCCTTTTCACAAGGGGTCTGCTATCAGACTTTTCTTTGTTATATCTATACCTAAGGTCACTTTTTATATCTAGACCTAGGGTATGTGTATTTAAAAAAAATCCTTAGAAAATAGCACATGTTATAAACATGCCAAAGAGTGCAATTTTCCGAGAGACGGGACTCAAGAAAATGTTGTGAATAAAAAAATATGCAGTCACTAAAAAAATCCAAAAATTAAGCAGAATTAACAAAAGAAAAGTCTCACAAACCAGGAAGAGCCTTCAGAGACCTTTGAAATACTTTGATTGCAGCATCTATTGAACCACCTTTAGCATGCCATGTAGCATAGTCATACCATATATCAGGATAATGGTACATATACATCAGACACTGAATGCCAATAAGATGCAGTAAGAAGTTCCATAAATAATATAATAAATAAATATCACCGAAGTAAAACACATGGTTGATAAAGTTATAATTTCACATCTAAAGAAGGAAGAGAAATATTTTTCTTTTTTATGGATAGACTACCTATCGATTCAAGGAAAATGAAGCCTCTTGACATATAATATGTAACAATTTAATATAATTCGATAATATAGTGCATCTAAACAGTATGGCAAGCAATCGTAGTCATAAACAAACTAGGCTAATGATGAGGAATGTTGTCAAAATGTATTCAATTCACCATAAGGAATCAGTTGGAAGTGAGCCGTAATTGCGATCACCCTAGCCGCCTTAAATCTTAATCGCAACAATTTTGGGCTGCCTTCATTTGTTGGGTGTGAGGGGGCGTGTCCAACCACCTTCATATTCACCACCCTAATCATCTTACAAGTTAGTTTTGGGGGCTGAGTTAAACCCGGATTTCTAGATGGTATTAGAGCTTATCCTAGATTCATAGTTTTACTATCTGCATCGTCCATATTGGAGGTTCAAAACCCCATAACAAGAGGGGGTGGGTTGGAAATCCACCTTAAATGCAGTACTCTTAGCTGCCTTAATTGCAACAACTTTGGGTTGTTTTCATTGTGCTGAGTATGAGGGGGTGGGTTTAGTCCCATATTGCCTAAAGATATGGTCTAAGTAGGGCTTATAAAGTTTGGACAGTCCTCATCTTCAAGCCAATTTTGTAGGGTTGAGTTAGACCCTAAGCCCAAATTTCAAGAGAATGTGTATTAGGAAATTATCATTATCAATTACACAGATAAACTTCACAAATAAAAATTGGTTTTTGTATAACTGGAATCAATGGAAGCATCATAGGCTTATAGCAATTTGTATAAGTAGGGGAAAAGATGAGAAATGAGTTTGGGAAGGCTTGAGAAATATATTACAAAAACAATACTTCTTTCTCCATATTATTGAGAAAATGATACTATTAAATGGATAAAAAAACAAGGAAAATATATTTCTTAGTACCTGCTCATAAGTAAATATAACTCGTTTGTTGGAGGAAGCGGTATCTATTCTCTGTGGGTTTCCTCTGAAATGCAGAATGATTAAATTGAAAATGTCAACAAAACTTCGTCACATATATCTATGAAGACATTATCAGAGCCACTATACCAAGCTAACAATCATTTCAAAATGAGAAGTTTGGTTAAAGATCAACTCTCCCAAAAGCTTAAGTCGAGAATTGTTTTACATCTCTATTATATAACAATAAAGGTTTTCATGAAATACTTCTACTAAGACCATTTACACCATAGAATTACAAACCGAATTCACACCCAAGATGTACAAACAAGAAAGGCCTCTAGAAAAACTGATCATTACTTCATTTATTTCACCCTAGATGTTAAATACATTCTTCAAAACAAATGAAAACTGCTTGTCATACATTCATATAGGTATGGGCTGGCGAGTATGAGCATGCACACACACTAAAACCGTGAATCATTTAGAAATGAAATTTGGACAAACAAAGCTTCTTACACATACACACATAAATAGGTAATTAGATAAACACGAGACTTCGCCGACATTTCTTCCTTAGTTTGATCAAATATAACGCAACAAAGATCTACAGTAAAACTTAATAGAAAAGATAACATATAAGCAATTAGAAGAAACACAACCAGAAGCTTATATTGTTTATTCCTAAATGCATCAACAGTTCAAAGTTAAATTTAAGAGAAAGAAAAAACGATGCATGCTACTTACTTTTCAAATGATAGAAGTCTCTTCCATGCCATCCACTGCATTTCTTCCTGTCAGAAGTAACAAACAAATAAAACTTATCATGACATTAGAGACATAAAAAGTATTAAACCATTCATTTGACTTCAGCAAACAGGTTAAGCTTTTAGGATAGTTGGCTCATAATATGATATCAGAGCTGCTGACTAGGTGGTCTAGAGTTCAATTTTCAAGTCCAATGGGCTTTTACTTGAGGGACTGAGAGATATAAAAGTTTAAAATCATCCATGTACTGACAGCTAATGTTTTTGGGATAGTTGGTGCATGTTTCTATTAGCGTATTATGAGGCCAAAAGAACTTCTTTTGGTAGCTTCCTTACAAATATTTTTGGGAAAATGATTATCTTTACAAAACAATTTGTTCATAGATATGAGCTTGCTCAATGAAACACGATAAGTAATTAAAGCATACAGCTCCATCATCCATACCAAATGTGCTACCATCTCCATATAAGATGTGAAAAAAGGTAAAAGTGCTGTTTCCAGATTATATTAAACATATTTTCCAGATTCTGACAAACAAAATAGTTTAATCGGCCTAACAGCAAGCTATGTAGCACCGACACTTCAGATTGAAAACATGTCTGGTATCGTGTTGGACACCAGACGTGTCAGACACCGACACCAACACTTCAATTACTTCCATTTTCTCAAATTATTATCAGAGTCTACATGTCCGTGTCGTGTCCACTGTCTGTATCTGTGCCGTTACTTCATAGACAGCAAGTCTTCAAAACTAAACAACCATTCATCTAAATATCGTAATTTATGTCATATATTACTTTCATACATAGCCAACTGGTGCAGACAAGCCCATGAAATCAATATCGGTAACACAAGAAACAATAACATCAAGTGGCAATTTGATTAGCATTTTAATTAGTAGAGTCCTCTTTCAGATACTTTAATAAGCCGAATTACATTTTTTTAAAGATCCTTGATGGCATGCTTTAATGTCTGAAATTATCCTCAAACAGATATCACTGGTAAGCAATATTCAGAAAAGAACAGAAATTTGCCTTGTAGGATCCAGTTGGTGGTACAGCAAGCACATTCAAATCAATTTCATCCACATACTTCTTCCGCTCCCTGTAAACTGCCCTCGCACTAGTATATTTGGGTTGATAGTCAGATATCAGTCCTTTAGCCTGCAAAACACCTTATCATCAAAATGCATGCCTTTGGGATATTCTTATATAATGCCACAGAAGAACAACTAAAGACTCGGGAATGTGTATTATCAGATCAAGTATGAAACCAAGATCAATATATTACCAACTGACGATTAACAGAATTTTCAAAATTTTCATAGTCCTTCCAAATTTGTTCAATTTGATGGGTAGGAGTAACAATAGCCTTTTGATAGACTTTTCTAACAGCAGTCATCCGATTTGATTGTTCTTGCACGGTTGCAGCCTGCAATTAAATTTGACTAAAAAAATTGAAAACTGAGACCAAAATTGCACCATGAATTGCAGAAAACACATAAGATTAACTAGACAAACCGGCAATGATTTTAGAAAGGATATGTATTCCATCCACACAGGGCCAGATGCTATATCTGCTCCTGTTGGCACATAATCAGAAATAAGTGTCAATATATAATACATCTATAGATGCATTTGTACATGCATATTATACACAAACATACAGAATCTTCCACTCCCTTTCCCTCTAGTAAATTAATCTTAGAATATCTTCAAACAACAGTATTAGAAACAAGGATGTTAGTTTTTAATGAATTCTTGTAACACAAATTATTGGGCACAGGAGACTTGACTGAAATCACGGGCATTAACTAAGACACAAAATTCATAAAAATAAGAGTTGACTTGTACTAGTCTGAAAAATTGAAAAATACTACCGACTAGATCCACCAAATGATGGATCATTAATCAAGTAACATATAAGGAATCTACAGTCAAATTATGTGTCTCGTGAGAAAAAGTATAAAATTATCCCAACCTAAAACAAAATCAGTTTATGTCTTCATGTTAAACATACAAATTGCAAAGATAGATAGTCTATCTTAACCTAGTAAAATTCAAACCTTTTGCAATTCCCTAGAGGTCCAATGCCAATCACACTTGTTTGAATCAATTTATCTCTTTAAAATTGCCATTTTTCATGTCAACTCTTCATAAAATAGGATTCCAAAAGGACTGTCCACTAAGTAAAAAGACAAGAGGCATCAAAAAATTTCCCAATACAGTCAACAACAGCAATGAATTGAAGCATTCCCACAAGGTGTAGTAGGCTACAAGGATCGGCCATTGCCATTGAGCTGTGTCATGGACTAACCATCCAAAAAACTTAAGTTGTTGGTGGAAGGCACATCAATAGGTTTATATTTATACTCTTCCTCAAACAAGAGCCTCTTGTGCTTGATACTTGAAAATGCACAAGCTGACTCTACCTTGTGCTGAAATCTAACTTTTATTTAGAAGAATGGAAGCGACAAGGACCTAACTCTGGACAACGTGGTAATAGAAGCTCCAATACTATGACATGAACCAACTATCTAAAAGCTTAAAATATTGGCGACATGAAACAACTTACCAACAAAGTTGAGCATAAAATCAAAAGCTTTTCTTGTCTCTTCTTGACCCTCTGCCCCCTTCTTGTCATTGACCTTTCTAATAAAACGAATGTAACACCGCCTATAAAGCAAGGATAAAAAATACAATGAAAGATTAAAACAGAAATGTTTGCATGTGCCAGACCTAATAAGCAGGTTATTTCATACACTATCACAAGAAAACAATCTGATAAAGTTTCCAAATGAAATGTAACGTAGGATAGAGAAGATGGAATGGAATATAAGAAGCAACAGATCAGCTACCGGGAAAAAAAAAGAGTATCCTTCAAGATCTTTTGTGATTTAACTAATTTTCCAGTGGATTTGGATCTAAAATGTGTAATTCACTTTAGAGTGTAATTTCAACCATTGATGAGAAAATCAAGGGTTGATATTACATGTATATGCATAACAAACAAACCCTTGATTTTCTCAATAATGGTTACATTATTCAATTTACACTTCACTCACTCTAGAGGATTCAAATCCTTCTCCAGTATCGTTAAATAGACTAATCCTTTTAAAGTTGACATTGCAAGGCTATGGCTATCTATATCGATAACATTTTGGGCAGGCCCCTAAAACAAGCATATCAACTAAACTTCAATTTTCCAAATTTAAAAAGTTTACTCATTTGGTCAAACAAATTTCCAGCTACAGAACTGCAGTAGGCTTGTATCCATCAGAAACCTCCCCATCCCGACCCCTAAGTGCAGTTTCTTTTTAGATCTACTAAGCCAACCTTCTTGCCTTCTTGGTGACCAACCAATGGTAAAGTATACACTATTTTTTATTAGCATAAGATTTAATTTCATTAAACATAAGAAATCAAAAGTCCAACCTATGTCATCCTGCACTATATGTTATTGATTCAAGGAGCCAAAAAGTAGAGTTCTCATATATGATCAAAAGCTTTCGAGTTTCAAGCAATATATCCAAAAGCCGAAAGAGAGTAAAAGAAATTAATAAATCAACCATTGCATTTGCATTAATAAGATTAAAAAGACAACATACCAGAGAGGAATCTGAAGACAATTCAACAAACATCGACTAAAAATCTGTTTGATAGCATCATCATTATTTACAGCCATATGTGCCTCCGCATATTGCCTCCAAAACTTGGCCTGAACACAAGATCAAATAAGCATCATAAAACCATTTCCATTAGCTTCCAAAATCACTCACAAACACAGCAGTAGTGTATCATTCATCATATAGCACAAATCAAAAACACATTTCTACGCACAACCAAAGAACTTAACAAGAACACTCACAGCTGTTGGAAACAACTGAAGAAGCTGCTCGTATATCGGTATGGCCTCTGCAATAGGCAAATGCTGAACAACAGCAAAAACAGGAAAATATGAACAAAAAAGAAAAAAAAAAGTTAGAACCAACATCAGAGGCTATAAGGCGTCTGCAATAAACAAATGTTTAGTAATCAATTTAGTCCCTAAAGTATCAATTTTCTCTTCTATTATGTTTCAAACTATAAAAGGGTATCTTTGTCCATTAAACTAGTCCCTAAAACTTTCCACTTAGGAACTAAAATGAGGGACCAAGAGAAATTGTACGAACTATTTAATTAGTTTTCATAGTGTAGGATTTAACGGGAAAAGGTGATACTTTAAGCACACTAAATTGATGGTTTATTCCCCAAATGTCAAGCAACAACATGAATTAGCAATTGAAATCAAAAGGGTAAAAAAATTTGAACTTGAAAACTGGGTCAAAACCTGAGCCTCATTTGCCAATGATTCAGCGGTTTCAACATTGTACTTATCAGCAACGATTGTCTTGTCACTGCCACTGATTTTGTCCTGCAAAAAACAAAAAAGGTGAGATTTTTATGCACATCAAGACACTAGAAAGGAGTGAAGAGGAGAAAGGTATGTACCATGTTTGAGGTTAAGAGAGAAAGACGCAAGAGACTGTTACTTGTTCATATGGGTCGATTAGAAGGAAACAGTTGAAAATGGTGCGAGGAAGTGAGTGAGTGGGAGAAGCAGCGAGCGAAAGTGTTTGTTTTGTTGCAAAGGAAATTAAGGCAGTGATCGAGTTGAAGATCTATTGGGAATACTCACAAGACCGTGAGAAGAATTTTGCCTTCTATCGGGAAAAATAATACTACTGATTTTTTTTAGGCTAAATTATAATTTTGGTCCCCCTATTTTCAAAAATTCAGATATTTGGTTCTCCTATTTTAAAACTCAGACATTTGGTCCCCAATTTTAAAAAATCAAATACATTTAGTCCAAAGAGGGACCAAATGTCTTTGATTTTTTAAAATTGGGGGACCAAATGTCTTTGATTTTTTAAAATTGAGGGACCAAATGTATTTGATTATTAGCCATAAAAAACTGAAAATTCCTCTTGGGACTAAATGTCTTTGATTTTTTAAAATTGGGGGACCAAATGTCTGAGTTTTAAAATAGGGGGACCAAATGTCTGAATTTTTGAAAATAGGGGGACCAAAACTATAATTTAACCTTTTTTTTATTACCCCCATCACATTCCATATACCCCCACATAATTTCTAAAACCCGAAAATATCCCTGTTCAACTAAAATTCACTCGAATTTACCACATCTAGGGTAAATCCGATTTATTATTTTTTCAAATCGGATTTATCTACCCAATAGGTAAATCCGACTTTAAAAATAACAAAGCGGATTTACCTCAGATGGGGTACATCCGCTTTGTTATTTTTAAAATCGGATTTACCTAGTGGGTAGATAAATTCGATTTCCCTAAAAAAAGAAAATCGGATTTACCCCACCTAAGGTAAATCCGATTTTGTTACTAAAAATCATTGTTTTTTATTTAAATTTTTAAAAAAGGTTATAAAAATGCTACTAAAAATCCGTTAAAGAGTCAAAACTAATCCAAAAATTATAAGTCAGCCCTAACACTTAAGACGCCACGTCAGCAGGTAACTGTCAGCGTGGCATCTATTAAGTTAATGGACGCAAAATACCAAAAAAGGACCAAAATGACACAAATGGAAGATGAGGAACCAAAACGAGAAAAAAAGATAAAGGACGAAAGTCAAAGATAAAGGACCAAAAGTGCAATCTAGCCTATATTTTTCTTCTTACCAACTAAGTCATTTAAGCTACTTAATGTTTACACAGTTAATCTTTTTTTATTTTCCATTTCAAACAAGCTCACGTGGCACTAACGGCGCTAACGTGTCCGTAATGGCGTTAACGTGTGCTGACATGTCAAGTCCAAATAGAATTTTAAAGTAATAATTATATTTTATAATTAGTTTTTTATTAAAAATAAAAAAACCCAAATCTTATATATAAATCTTGTGGAGTCTTGAGCTCCATTAACTGTTCAAATAGACATAGTTTGTTCCTCAATAACCTGTTTGGTGAAGTAAAAATTTCACAATAAATCTTGGGGAGTCTTGAGCTCCATTTGGCGCCAAGACTCCCACCCCACATCCCCCATCCCCCTACCCCCTCACCCCACCCCCCTACCCTCTATTTTTTTATCTTATATATAAATCTTGTGGAGTCTTGAGCTCAATTTGGCGCCAAGACTCCCACCCTCCCCCTACCCCCTACCCTCTATTTTTTGTTATATCCCCCCTTCTCCTCAATTTTTTTATTTATCTCTTTTTTTTAATATTTAAGAGTAAACTAAAATTTAGGGAAAAAATAGGATCTATAAATACGTGTAGTTTATTTCTCAATAGTTGGATTGGTGACAAATAAAAATTAATTTTGTGATAAATTATGTAAAGTGTGATGTTAGTCTGTGTGTTTTGAGCTACTTTAGAGTCTGAAAAGAAATTAGTTGTTCATATACGCAAAGTTTGTTGAAAGGAAATAGCATGCAAAACAGTGTATTTTGGGGTACTTAAGTAGTCGGAAAAAATTAACTGTTCAAATAGGCATTGTTTGTTCCTCAATAACCTGTTTGGTGAAGAAAAAATTTCATAGCATATTTATGTAAAGTACAATGCTAAGTAGTGTGGTTTTTGATGCTTTAGTGACCGCAATAGTATGTTTTTTGATGCTTTAGTGTTCGCAAAAAAATCCAAGTATTCAAATATGCAAAATTTGTGTCTCAAAAACCGGTTTGGTGAAAAATATATATAATTTCGTGACAAAATACATAAAGTCATAAAATGTGATGCTAAGCATTGCGTTTTGAGTTACTTTAGTGTTTGAAAAAAAATTAACCGTTCAAATACTCAAAGTTCATTCCTCAATATCAATTTTTTAACTATTCGAATACGCAGAGTTTGTTCCTCAGTGATCGGTTTGGTGAAAAAAATCATTTCAAAACGAAATGTGTAAAGTACGATGCTAAGTAGTGTTTTTTGATGCTTTGGTGTTCGTAAAAAAAAATTCAACTATTCAAATATGCAAAGTTTGTGTCTCAATAACCGATTTGGTGAAAAATATATATATATAATTTCGTGAAAAAATGTGTAAAGCGTGATGCTAAGCAGCATGTTTTGGGGTATTTTAGTGTGCGAAAAAAAATTAACCGTGACAAATAATAATAATTTGGTGAAAAATAATAATAATTTCGTGACAAATATGTACACACTCTATTTTAGTTTTAAAGTTTGCAATCGCCTTTTTTATTACATATTTTATTTAATTAATACTTACCTTCAATTTAAACAATATTTTCTCATGTAGTGTGTTTTTGGATGCTTTAGTGATCGCAATAGTATGTTTTTTGATGCTTTAGTGTTTGTAAAAAAATCCAATGATTCAAATATGCAAAATTTGTGCCTCAAAAACCGGTTTGGTGAACAAAAATATAATTTCGTGACAAAATACATACTGTGATGCTAAGCAGAGTGCTTTTAAGTACTTTAGCATTCAAATTGTTAGGGTATCAGCGCAATGCGGAAGCACAAGATCGAGACAATTGAGAATTAAAGAGAAGTGAGTAAAATAGCAAGAGAAATAACACACAAGATTTACGTGGAAAACTCCTCAATGTGAGAAGTAAAAAACCAAGGGCGATCACGAGCAAAGTTCCACTATGTAAAAGAAAAAATACAACAAGTCCTCTTATAGTAATAAGGACAAAGAGCAATATTTTCTCTCAATATCTCCTAAAATACTCTCTCAAATGGAACAAGAATTCTCACCAAAATACACTCAAGTGTATGTTACAAAGTGTGTTTAATTGTTTTCTCATGTCTCTGATCACAACATATACTTGCTGTATATATAGCCTCCAGTCCTCAATTCTTAATGATGAAGCAAAGCAACACATGGCAAGAAAGTAGGAGGTGTGAACCATTCAACATATGTGAGCATGCAAGCAAGTAGGAGGTGTGAATCATTCAACATATGTGAGCATGCAAGCAAGTAGGAGCTGGAGGCAATCCTTAATCACAAAGGAATAAGGTGTCGTATATTGCTAGAGGAAACTTCACAATTAAGGACTTGACCACAAATAGCTTATAGATGAAGGAATTAAATGAGAGCCACATAATCCAACAATCTCCACCTTGGTTCGAATTCGTCAAGTGCTCTTCGCCAAATAAAGCCCCGAAGGGCACTTAAGTACTGTAAAGACCAACCAAGTCCAGACAATGCTGAAACTTGGTATTTGGAAGTGGCTTGGTAAGCATATCTGCTGGATTTTCAGAAGTGTGAATCTTTTCAACTATAATTTTACCAGCAACAACAATATCTCGGATAAAGTGACATTTTACATCAATGTGTTTGGTCTTGTCGTGATAGCGATTATTCTTGGTCAAATGAATAGCACTTTGACTGTCACAAAACACAGTAAGAACACCCTGTGTAAGACCGGGTCCACTGACCAAACCTCGAAGCCAAATAGCCTCTTTAACACCCTCTGTTGCTAAAATATATTCTGCTTCAGTTGTAGACAATGCAGCAATAGATTGAAGTGTAGCTTTCCAGCTGATAGCACTATTACAGAGAGTAAAGATGTAACCAGAAAGAGATCTTCTTCGATCAAGATCACCACCATAATCTGAGTCAACATAACCTACAACATCATTGGTTGTAGCCATTTTTCTGTCAAATACCAAGTCAATACCGAAAGTACCTTTTAGATACCGAAAAATCCATTTTACAGCACTCCAGTGACTCTTGCCGGGATTATGCATATACCGGCTTACCATGCTAACAGCATATGCTAAATCTGGTCTAGTGCATACCATGGCATACATAAGACTACCAACTGCACTAGCATAAGGAACATGCGACATACGTTCTTTCTCTTCCTTTGTGTCTGGGCAAAGATCTGAAGATAACTTGAAATGTGCAGCAAGTGGAGTAGAAACAGGTTTGCAATTATTCATATTAAACCTATCAAGCACTCTCTCAATATACTTTTGTTGAGATAAGAATAGTTTACCTGCTTGACGGTCCCTGCGAATCTCCATACCAAGAATTTTCTTTGCTGCACCTAATTCTTTCATATCAAAATCATTACTGAGTTGAGTTTTCAATTTCTTGATCAAAGACTTGTCACGTGATGCAATTAGCATATCATCAACATAAAGTAACAAGTATATGAAAGATCCATTTTGTAAATTTTGAAAATAAATGCAGTCATCATATTGACTTCTGCAATAACCTTGCCCAATCATGAAAGAGTCAAACCTTTTGTACCAATGCCTGGGAGCTTGCTTAAGGCCATATAAGGATTTCTTCAAACGACAGACAAGATGCTCCTTTCCAGGAGCAATAAATCCCTCAGGTTGTTCCATGTAAATTTCTTCTTCCAGCTCTCCATATAGAAATGCTGTCTTAACATCAAGTTGCTCCAACTCCAAATCAAACAAAGCAACAAAAGCAAGCAAAACATGAATGGAAGTATGACGAACAACAGGTGAGAATATCTCATTAAAGTCAATACCTTCCTTTTGATTAAAGCCTTTAACCATTAGTCGTGCTTTGCATCTTGGATCTTCAACCCCGGGAATGCCGTCTTTCTTCTTATAAACCCATTTACACCTTAATGGTCGTTTGCCTTTAGGAAGCTCTATCAAAGCCCAAGTATTGTTTTTATGAAGACTCTCAATTTCTTCATTCATAGCCACTAGCCATTGAGAAGATTCAACACAAGAAACAGCTTCAGTATAGCTGGCAGGTTCAACACTATCATTTACCTCTTGTGCAATAGACAATGCATAAGCAACTAAATTGTCACTATTAGTATATTTGGATGGCTTTCTAATTTGTCTTCTAGCTCTGTCTCGGGCAATTGAGTAATCGTCTCCTTGTTGCTGAATAGGAGAAGTGGTACTATCATCACGATCATCATCAACACAATGATCATCAATGCTAGATTCATTCATAGAGGAAGATGGAACATCGACATCAGGAGCTGTAGGCTTCAATACAAACTCCACCTTCTCGCTAGTACTCTGCAGATTACCTGTACTAGTAGAAGAAGACACAAAAGACTGTTTTCCAGAAGATAATAATGCATCCTCATTAAAAGTCACATCTCTGCTAATAATTAATTTTTGTGAGTTTGGTTCAGAGCACCACAAACGATACCCCTTAGACTCAGATGCATAACCAAGAAATATGCACTCAACAGCTCTTGGAGCTAATTTTCCATCATTAACATATGCATATGCAGGACATCCAAAAATTCTTAAATTAGAATAATCAACAGGATTACCTGACCAAATCTCTTCTGGAACTTTGAAGTCAAGTGCCGAATGTGGAGAACGGTTGACCAATAACATGCAGTAGATGCTGCTTCGGTCCAAAGATCACGTCGATACCATAACCCAGCATTTGAGAGCATACAACGAGCTCTCTCAAGTAGAGTCCTGTTCATCCGCTCTGCAACACCATTTTGCTGGGGATTCCTTGGAATGGTTTTATGTCTAGCAATACCATGATTTGTGCATAACTCATTAAAGTCACCATTGCAGAACTCTAATCCATTATCTGTTCTGAGCTTCTTCACTTTCTTCCCTGTCTGAGTTTCAACAAGAGTTTTCCACTTCTTGAATGTGGGGAAAGTCTCATTTTTGTTCCTCAGAAAATAAACCCATACTTTACGAGAAAAGTCATCAATGATAGTCATCATATAGCGGCGTCCTCCATAGGAAGTAACTTTAGAAGGCCCCCAAAGGTCAGAATGAATATAATCAAGTATACCTTTGGTACGGTGAGTTGCAGTAGAGAAACTAACCTTTTTTTGTTTCCCAAAAACACAATGTTTACAAAACTCCAACTTACCGATGCCATGTTTACCAAGACGACCTTGCTTGCTCAGAAGATGCATGCCTTTTCACTCATATGGCCCAGGCGCATGTGCCATAATTTAGTGACATCATTCTCAGACATAGAAGATGGTACAGCTGCTGAACCTGTCACAACAGTCCCTTGCAAGACATATAAACTACCAATTCGGTTAGCTTTCAATAAAACAAGAGAACCTTTCGATACCTTTAGAACCCCACCTTCAGCCAAGTACTTGCACCCGAGAGACTCGAGAGTGCCAAGAGAAATTAAGTTTCGCTTCAGATCAGGTACATAGCGGACGTTAGCCAAAGTCCTGACGACACCATCATGAGTCTTGATCCGAACTGTACCTATTCCTGTAACCTTGCATTGGGCATCATTGCCCATCAAGACAACACCATAATCAACAGATTCAAAAGTGGTAAATAAGTCCTTATAAGGACACATATGAAAAGTACATCCAGAATCAAGAATCCATTCTATTTTACTCCTCTTGTTAGAAGAGACAACAGATAAGGTAACATCACCGTCAGAATCAGCTTCAATATTGGCAGCTTCAGGAGATTATGGAGTTTTCCCTTCAGGAGTTTTCCCTTTTTTTTTTGTTTTTCTTGTTTTTCTTCAAGATAAAACAATCAGAAATATCGTGCCCAGGTTTCTTGCAATAGCAACAGAATTTGTTGGATTTGCATCCCCTGAATTTGGATCTGGATTTTTTGTAATTGGTACTCCCTTTCTCTTGGGTTTTTCCTCTAACACTTAAACCCTCACCCTTGTCCACATAATGAACTTGAAGATCAAATTTTTCTTTGGACAATAAATTAGATTTAACATCTTCAAAGGATAAGGTATCATTATTTCCATTAAACATGATTTCTTTGAAATGTTTGTAGGTAAAAGGTAAAGAGACAATCAACAAAACAGCTTTATCTTCATCATCAATTTTAATATCAATATTTTCCAGATCCAAAATGATAGAGTTAAATTCATCAAGATGAGATTGAATAGGTGTACCTTCAACCATTTTAATGGTATATAAGCGTTCTTTGAGACGAAGCTTGTTTGCAAGGTTCTTGGTCATGTATAGAGTTTCTAACTTCAGCCATAATCCCGCAGCAGTTGTTTCATTGACTAATTCACGGAGAACCTCCTTAGACAGGCAAAGTTGGATTGATGAAAGCCCCTTTTCATCCAACTCGTCCTACTGCTCGTCGGTCATGGAAGCCGGCTTCTTCGCCTTTCCATCTAAAGCTTTCTTCAACCCGTTCTGAGTAAGAACGGCCCTCATTTGGACTCGCCAAATAGAAAAGCTTATCTTGCCATCAAACTTCTCAATGTGAAATTTAGTAGACATTTTGAAATTCCCAACTGATAGCTCTGATACCACTTGTTAGGTTATCAGCGCAATGCGGAAGCACAAGATCGAAACAATTGAGAATTAAAGAGAAGTGAGTAAAATAGCAAGAGAAATAACACACAAGATTTACGTGGAAAACTCCTCAATGTGAGAAGTAAAAAACCACGGGCGATCACAAGCAAAGTTCCACTATGTAAAAGAAAAAATACAACAAGTCCTCTTATAGTAATAAGGACAAAGAGCAATATTTTCTCTCAATATCTCCTAAAATACTCTCTCAAATGGTACAAGAATTCTCACCAAAATACACTCAAGTGTATGTTACAAAGTGTGTTTAATTGTTTTCTCATGTCTCTGATCACAACATATACTTGCTGTATATATAGCTTCCAGTCCTCAATTCTTAATGATGAAGCAAAGCAACACATGGCAAGCAAGTAGGAGGTGTAAACCATTCAACATATGTGAGCATGCAAGCAAGTAGGAGGTGTGAATCATTCAACATATGTGAGCATGCAAGCAAGTAGGAGCTGGAGGCAATCCTTAATCACAAAGGAATAAGGTGTCGTATATTGCTAGAGGAAACTTCACAATTAAAGACTTGACCACAAATAGCATAGATGAAGGAATTGAATGAGAGCCACATAATCCAACACAAATGATCAACAAATGAGACTTTTTCATATTGCAATTTTCAAAACAAATTTTAACAAGACAAGAATTTCGTATTAACTAAAGTTTTTGCCTCGTGCGACGCACGGGTCCACGCGCTAGTTGAGATGAACATCTTCATCTTCAAACCCATGAATCAAAACCAAACCCAGAAAAATTTAAATTCGTACCAAACCTTTCCCAATTTGTTTGTTAAATTGAAACCTAAATAACCAAACCCAAAAAAACTTTCCAAATCATGCCTTCATTCCTTCAGGTATGGGGTTTCTTACTTCAATGGAGGGATGGTTTGAGATGGAAATTGGGATTTTTTTTTAACATGTAAGGTGTTGAAACAGATGTATGGATGAAATAAAACAAATCTGAAACAAAAATGATGAAAAACAGGTCTCGAACGAAAACAATGAAAAACAAATCGAAAAATTAAATGAATGTGAAAATCTATAGATGAGAAAAACTGATTTGGAGCGAAAACGATCCAAAATCGCTGGTCAAAAATGTTGTATCCGAAAATGATTAAAGAACGGGTCAAAAACAAAAGCCATTCAAAGGAGAAGAGAGATTTTGGAAGAAATTGGTTTCTGTTTTAGCGTTGATTAAGTTTTGAGTTTTTGTTTCTGGTTTTTTTCTTGATTACTTTTCTGTTAGTTACCTTGATTTGTTTCTGGTTTTTTGTTTCTGAACCCTAGTTTCTAATATTTTAGGATTTTTTAGTGTGATTATTATATCAGATGAAGATGAAGAGGCGAGAGTAGTTTTTTTTTAAATTTCCGGGTTTTGTTTTTTGAGGTTGAAGATGAAAATGATTGTTCTAGTAGTTGAAGACATGTCAGCTCCGTTATAGCCAAGTCAGCGTCGTTTATGCCAACTGAGCTTTTTTTGTAACGGAAATACTAAAAAAGGGTAACAGTGAAGACGTTATTAAACTTAAAAGACTTAGCTGGTACAAAAAAACATAAATGACCAACTCGTTACAAAAAAATAACTTAAAGGACCCGTGGTGTAATTTTGCCTAGGATCAGGATCCTCCGCTGCGGCAGAATGGTCCTGTGACAACAGGACCGTTGGATCTAAGGAGAGAAATTTTCTCTCTCTAGATTTAATGGTCCCTGCTGGCGCAAAACCATTCTGCGCGCAGAGGATCCGTCCTAGTCCATGTTATTGTGAATTTATGAATATGGATCCTCTCCTTCTCGCTCCCCACACATCTCGCTCCATCCTCTCTATCTCTCTCTTATTTTCACTCTCTCTCATCATTAAAATTATAAATAATGATGAGAGAGTGAAATTAAGAGATAGATAGTGAGGATGGAGGGAGAGGTAGGAGAGTGAGAAGGAGAGGATCAAAAGTGTTTTTTTCGATAAGCAATGATTCATAGATGGAGCACAAGGGGTGCTCAAATTCAAACAACAAACCGAAATCAAAAGTTGTTAATACATAAGAGGGCATTATGCAACCAAGAAGAAGGGGAATAATCGGATTTACTACCCACCCTATGAATGACCAAATCCAAGACAAACACTTGATATGAGCAAAAATGGAATCAATATTAGCTACCTCCTCCCTAAACAAATTGTGATTCCGCGTTAGCCAAATGCACCAACAAATTGTCAACCAAATCATATATTTTACCTTTGCACTCCCCCATCCAAAGAAAATGCTCCTCAATATTCTGGCAGTGTTACAATTAAAAAATAGATGCAATATATCTTTATGATCCTCCCTACAAAACAGACACACTGCTTCCTCTTCTGAGCTAATCACATGCCGCCTTAATAACAGATCACGAGTTGGGAGGGAGTTGGTGAAAATTCTCCAACCAAATATAAGGATCTTGGATGGTGTTGACGTCCTCCACAACTCGTTAAAAACAAAATTTGATTTGTTGGTAGCACCAGAACTCAAACACATCTGTGTTATATTAGAGTAGTAGGATCTCACTGAAAATAATTTGGTGTGATCACATATCCATAGCCAAGGGGTCCTCTTTTCCTCGGACCAAAGAAGCATCCTGCAAAATAGAAATTAAACAATTCGCCTCCTCCGCAATAGTTTGGTCAGCCCCTCCTCCGCAATATAATAATTAATTACTATTTATATTGTACTGCATTTCGTAATGCATTTCATAATTATAGGTGGTATGAGTTATCAATTAAGTAATGAGTATGCTATCTTATATGTTGATATGCAACATCGTTGTTGTTTTGACTATATGTTGATATTTTGGAATATTGATATTTTGGCTATTTGTTGTCTTGCATTGGTTTTATGTTGTTCTGCTAAGTTTTGGGTTTGGTCGGATTCGGGTGTGGGATAAATTTTGGGTTTGGGGGCGGCTTCGGGTTTGGGACAGGTAAAAACTATTTTTTAATTTAAAAAATTTATTCCACTGCAGGGACAGGGTTGGGGTGGGGGTCCCCGAACCAGTTGGGTACGGGGATGGGGATCAGTAATTCACCTCTGTTGGGTTTGGTTAGGGGAACGGTGAACTATATGGGATTCAGGAATGGGGTGAGGAATGTAAAACCCGTCCCCGCCCCATCCCATTGCCATGCCTACATCAAAGATATGTCTTCTCCATAGAAAAGCCGATTGAAAATTGAAAATGACATTGGGGATAATCTTCTTTAGTCTACTAGTCAACACATTTGCTAGAATTTTATAAATACAATCGATCAAACAAATAGGTCTATACTCACCCAAGCTTCGAGGATTATCATTCTTAGAAATCAGAGAAACAAAAGAGGCTAAAAACGCTTTATGCAAAGCGGACTTGTCATGAAATTTTGTAAAGAAAGCAATAATATCTAATATCTAATTTCAGCTTTGTTCGATTAAATAGATACCAATGACTTTTGTAATCACTATTGACAACAAACTGAGATCCATAGAGATAACGCCTCCAAATCCCTAGAGTACAAACTACAACTGCTAATTCCAAATCATGAGTAGGTAACTCTTTTCATGTGGCTTTAGCTGTCTTGAAACATAAGCAAATACTTGATTGTTCTGCATTAAGACACAACATAAACCTTTCTTTGATGCATCTGTGTAAATCCGGAATCCTTGGGTAGGATATGGAATAATTAAAATCGGATGAGAAGAAGTCAATCAGACTTTTAAATCCAATAAGCTGCTCTCGCAATGTTTATCCCAAACAAAAGGTTGCCCTTTGAGGGTCAATCTAGTCAAGGGTAAAATTAACTAGAAAAATCTTTGATAAATCTATGATAATATCCTGTAAGCCCTAAGAAACTTCTTACTCTGACCTTTGTCGGTCTTTCCTCTTTTCAGTGGAATTCTATTTGTTGCACTTTTCTGTTATAAGTAAAACTGTAGTTTTTTTGAATACATGCATTGAATAACACATTAGAGTTGACGCAAGCACACAATGGTCTCGTCCACACTTTTGGATCCATGTGGCTCATCAATTATCTCATCAGTCTACTTTAGCAACACGGCGTAAACGTCTATAAGATCAGTGGTAGGATAATCATAGAATAAGGCAAACATCATTTATATGTCGTTGTTGTGGTTGCGAATAGTCATTTGTACTAAACACTTCTTCAAACGACAGATACATGACGTCAATAGTAGTTCCTACCTACTCGACGTGATCCAACTCCAAGTTTTTGGTAAATATTTTCCTTCAATTTTTCAATGGTGATGTCTTCCTTCATCTTGATGGCTTTGTTGTGTTCACATCACAAAGGAGATCTTGAACACATAGAAAATTTTGTAAGTTATGACTAACTTTATTTATTTTATGCTATATATGTTTGTTTTTAATATGAAGTTTCTTACAGCCATCATTGTATTATTACTTTTTCAAATCCGAAGCCGACCACTGGGCTATACGTGTCGGCTTTGTTAACTGTTATAAAATATCAATTATTAATACAATAAAATATAAAATATTTGCTTTTGTTAACAAATTCAATTAATAGTGCCATGTAGATTAAAAATTGCTTATGTGTACCCAAAATGGTCAATAACAATCCTAGTTGCTTGGAAATTTCTTCTCCCTACGCATCAACAGAAGAGAACTAATTCACATTTCCAACTTTCTCATTTTGAGGGAAAATTTCATTCCATCAAAAGTGAAAGCTCCCATTTTTCTCTTCATCACCCTCCTCAGCTCAATTTTATCTCCCTCTCAATAAGGTAATTTCATTATCATATCCTTCTTCTTCTACAACGTTGTGCCGCACTTGAATGGTTATTGTATGAGTGACTTCATCATATGATTGTTTCCTTTTAAAAACCCGCATCATGTAATGGTTTTTGGGTTTTGTATGGCTTTAAAATCCACTAAGTTGAGTTATGGTTTTTTTATATGTTATAACTCACTAGTTAATATTGTTGAACATTCACATTATTAATTTGACAGCGAAAAAACTGGAAGCATTGAATTCTAAATATTCAAAGCAAAGTTTTAAGGCTTAAATACGTTTTTACACCCTACAAATATAGAGTGTTTTGTTTTTACCCCCTACAATTTTTTTAAAAAAAACACCTTGCAAAAACAACTTGTTTTAAAAAAGTCGCTCTGTTAACCCACTGTTACAAAAATGCTTATGTGTCAAACGGAATTGTGAGATGTAATTTTATTTTCTTTTATAATTATTTTATCTGTGACATGGCTTGCCACATAATTTTATTTTCTTTTATAATTATTTTATCTTCTCCACCACCACCACTCACACCACAACCACTCCCTTCTCTCTCTCACCCACACCACAACCACTCTCTTCTCTCTCTCACCCACACCACAACCACCAACACCACCACTCACACCACAACCACTCTCTTCTCTCTCTCACCCACACCACAACCACTCACACCACCACCACAACCATTCACACGGCCACTCCCCCCCCCCCACTGTGCGTTTCACCCATCTCTTGCGTCACTCTCTGCGCATGCCAAACCTTCATCTTCTCTCACTTCTCATCACTCTCCCTCATTACCTGTGGATTTAAGCTTTGATTTTGAATCGGAGAAAGAGAGGTGCTTTTGTTCTTCAATGCTAAACCAAATCCCCATGAATCTTGATGGGAATCAAAACTGCGTTCAGAGACATTCTGGGTTTGGAAAAAAAATTGTCCAATCTTCTCTCCTCTTCGTCCCGTTTCTCTTACTCTTTCTGGGTTTGGAAAACTGTTCTTTTGTTCGTGATGTTCTGATTGGGGCGCGTAAATGGATGATGACAGTGGTGCTCATGGGGAAGATGGGTTCTGGTTTGAGATTTGGGGTTGAAGATGATTGTAAATTTACAGATTCCAGAAAATGTTGAACAAGATTGAACAACATTCAACAACAACATTCAAGTGTTTGATTCACGTGGTAGTGGCGGACTGCGGCAGTGGTTCGCCGGAGTTGAGTGTGGTGCTCACGGGGTGGTGGTTCTGTGCGTGAGAGAGAGAGAGAGAGAGAGAGAGAGAGAGAGAGAGAGAGAGAGAGAGAGAGAGAGAGAGAGACGAAGAAGATGGGTTCCTGGGAACAGAAGAGAAGAGAAGATGGGTTCCTGGGAAAGGAGGTGAAGAGCTAATTGACTAAAGGCTTAAATACGTTTTTACCCTCCGCAAATATGTGGTGTTTTGCTTTTACCCACTACAAAATCTGACTCATTATCTAATCACTAAAAAAAATAAAAGAAACAGTATTTAAAAATGCCAACTCAGATATAAAACTGACACGTAGGCTTTTTTGTAACAGGTAAGTAACAGAAGGGTTAACGCCAAAATGGAGAAATTTGCAAGGTGTTTTAAAAAATAAAAAAAATTGTAGGAGGTAAAAGCATAACAGCCCCTATTTGCAGGGGGTAAAAGCTTAAACATAAAAAATTAGTTATTTTATTCGGTCATAAGTTCATCCTAAATGTTAGGGTACAATACTAGTATCATTTTATTTTTATCCTTACCTTATTTCTGTACAGGTATTAGGTTTCAACAGAATCTTTGTTTTAATCTACTTTCACCGTAATAAAAACATATGGCCACGTATTCAATTTTTTGGACATTTTAGACATTTCACACTAAAAAGCTACAAAAGCATCTGATCTACTTTCACTATAATAAAAACATATGGTAGCAAAATGACATTTTTAGACATTCTACTAAGCCGCCACGTATTCAATTTTCTGGACATTTAAGACATTTCACACTAAAAAGCTACAAAAGCATCTGAAAAGTAGGAAAAGTCAGAGAGAAAAAACAAAAAAAAAAACAGTAAAAGCTGCAAAACCAGCATAAAAAGTTGACAAAAAAAATTAAAAACAACAAAAAGCTACGTAAAGCAACCTGACGTCAACGACATTAGAATTTAAAAAAAAAACAAAAAATTCTTTTTTTTAAATCACTTTTCTTAAATTTAAATCACTTTTTTCCATTTTTTAATCATTTTCTTAAATCATTTTTCCCTGAATTTTTTTTAAATTTATTTTTCAAAAAATACATTTTTTTTGTTGGTTTGTTACTAAAAAAATATTTTTTTTTTCAATAAAAAAAATTATCAAATAACTATTTTATAATTACTAAAAATGAGTAAAATGCCAATGAGAGTGCCAACGGGAGTACCAACTTTTTTTAAACTTTTTCCAAACACAACTATTTTAAAAAAAATTATTCATTTTTATAATTTACTCAAACTACTAAAATTAATCAATTTAACCACTATTAATTGTCAGAAAAACCTATACCTTTAACAAAATTTAACCACTATTAATTGAACCTATACCTTTAACAAAATTTAACCACTATTAATTACCAAATAACTATTTTATAATTACTAAAAAGGAGTAAAATGCCAAGGGGAGTGCCAACGGGAGTGGCAACGACAGCGCCAGCGGAAGTGGCAACGAGAGCGGAAGTGCCAACAGGAGTGGCAACGAGAGCGCCAACGAGAGTACCAACGGGAGAGGTAACGATAGCACCAACGAGAGTGCCAACGGGAGGGCCAACGGGGATGGAAATGGGAGGGTCAACGGGATGCCTATTTTACCTCTAATGTCCAAATACATTATTTTGGATAAATGTAATTCTGATTGTCAATCTCCTTTAATTTCTTCGACTCAATATAATTTCTTCGACGCAACTTTTCAAAAAAAAAAACTTTTTCTGCTCAACTGACGCGCTGTCAGTCTCACGCGCTGACGCGTGTCAGTTTTTTTAAAGTGTTTTATTTTTAAAAAACTGTTTTTTTAAATTTGGTCAAAAAAAACTGTTTTTTTAAAATAAAAAAAAACTGTTTTTCTTCCTAATTTTTTTTCACTTTTTTTGTCAAATATATTAATAATTTTTTCCATTTTTAGTAAAAAAAATTAGTCACTATTTTTACAATCTACTCAAACTACTAAATTAATCACTATTTCTCAGTTTTTGCTTTTTTTTTCAAAAACTGTTTTCTTTAAAAAAGCAGTTTCTTTTATAACAGTTTTTTTTCATTTTTTGTTAAGAAAATAATTTTTTTTCAGTTTTTTTCTGAATTTTTGTTTCATTTTTTTAAAAAAAATAATTCAATTTTGTTGTATTTTTTTTCTAAAAATATATTTTTTTATTTATTTATTTTTATAATTTACTCAAACTATTACAATCAATCAAACTATGCCAATAAGTATTTTATAATTACTAAAAGGGAGTAAAATGCCAACGGGAGTGGCAACGAGCGTCAACAGGAGTGTCAATGGGACTACCAACATGAGTGCCAATGGGTCAACGGGGATGCATATTTTATCTGTAATGTCCAAATACATTATTATGGATCAATGTAATTCTGATTGTCATTCTCCTTTAATTTCTTCGACTCAATATAATTTTCCACTTTGAATTTCAAATCATACATTTTGGACATTGTTCACAACTTATAATTATCTTTCAAATTACTATTATGACTTCATGACAATACACCAATTATACAGTATCACTCGTGCGTGCATATGCACCGGTAAAATACTAATTAACATTATATAATTGGTTTTTACATGGATAGTACAAATACATTCAAGGAGGGGGTGGTAGAGTTGATGGTGAAGGTATAAGAATTGATTGCTCTAACGATAACGGGTTATTCATTAGTTCTTATGATATGTTTGATAATTTAAAATATTCGCAAATAGCTCACGTACAGGATAACAACATCGATAACTTCATACTTAGAAGCTCAAATTTAAATATCAAACATATCATAAGAAGGGTTTTTTTCTCTGCCCTCGCCATATCCCTATATACCTCCACAGACCTTGCAAAAAGACGAAAATACCCTTAAATTTTTACAAATTTACAAAACACTTACCATTTTTCACTTGCATCCGTTTGACCAGAAAGTTTATCGAGAGAATCGGATTTACCCTTGAGAGAGCTATTTCCGATTTGCCATCAGATTTACCATCGGATCTACATAAATCCGATCTTCCTCAGAACACGCAGAAACAGTAAGTCGGAACTAGCTATATCTGATTTCGCATCGTATCTACCTATATCCGATTTCACATCGGATATAGCTAGATCCGATTTGTGTTTTTTGTGTTTTTTTTTAATTTGTTTTTTTCCAGTGTTCAATAGGTATCGAGGGGAGTCCTCGGGTCAGGCCTCGCCATCTGCTCCCAGTACACGCACCCGCCACAGGATTGCGGGACATGCGTCTACCCGGCGTAGCCGACAGCAGCAGTATCAGCAGGTGGAGGAGGCCTCAGCCCCAGACTATCACTATGAGGAGGGCCAGCAGGGGCACCCTCTTAATGAGCATTCTATGTCTGAGGACCATTCTATGCCTGAGGACTACTAGCAGCAGTAACAGCAACAGCAGCAGTATCAGCAATACCAGGAGGAGCCCTACCATCAGCCTCAGCAGCATGAGGAGCAGCCTCCTCTATTCACTGGGCTAGCATCTCATGTTTGTTCCGTTATATTGAGAGACCCGGTAAGTTTAATTTAGGCTAAATATATATTTTGGCCCTTTATCTTTGGGGTTGTGGTCACTTTGGCCCTTTATCTTTTTTTTTCTCATTTTAGACCCTCATGTTTTTTGTGTGTGTCATTTTGGCCCCTGCCGTTATCATTTTGGTCCCTTATGTTTTCAATTGATTTCATTTTAGTCCCTTATGTTTTTAATTGATTTCATTTTGGGCCCTTATGTTTTTAATTGATTTCATTTTCGTCCTTAAAAATTTGCTACAAAAAACATAAACATAACGGCAGGGGCCAAAATGACACACAAAAAACATGAGGGTCTAAAATGAGAAAAAAAAAAAAGATAAAGGGCCAAAGTGACTACAACCCCAAAGATAAAGGGCCAAAATATATATTTAGCCTTTAATTTATTTACATAGCCTTCTTAGTTTAATTTATTTATATAGTCTTATTTCTGATACTTTTATAATACAGACATATGAGCGGAAGTTGAAGGTTACCAACCATGGCAACAAGTTGGCTCAGAGACTGCTTGGGTTTTCCCAAAACCACCGGTTGTGGGATTTTATCACAGGTTCCAGATTAGCCCCCCTCGTCTCGACCGGACATACAAAGGTGACCATGAGCTGATGTCTGCTTTTCTTGAGAGGTGGCACTCAGAGACATCGTCATTTCACTTACCATTTGGTGAAATGACGATTACTTTGGATGATGTCTCATGTTTGCTGCATCTACCCATTACGGGAACTACTACAGAGCTCCACTTTTGTCACCACTGACCAGGCCATCCACCTAGCACATGTTTATCTAGGTGTGACTATGGAGGAGGCGGGGCTGGAGTGTCGAGTTTCATCTGGCCCATATTACCGTTTTGAGTGGTTGCAGGAGATTGTTAGTAGAGGGTCCATAGAGAATGACCAGTTGAACTACTCCTGCTTGGACCAGGCGCATCAGTTAGGAGGGTATGCGACCCTCTTACAGGTAATAATTTTAAGTTAATTTTTTCCGAGTTTGGTTAAATTTCTGTTAAAAAGTTTTTAATTCACCATGTTGTTTATCTTCTTTTTTTCAGAGCTGGATTTTATGGTATTTTCCTCAGCTAGTGGAGAGGAGGAGTGGATTGCCAGCTGCACCACCAGTACAGCCAGATTTGCTAGAGATTGTGGAGGAGGAGATTCGGAGGGGGCTTCGGAGCTGAGACATTAGGATGGGTAGTCAGACATACGCTCGTCTCACCCGATTACTGGATATGCTACCGGGGCGTGACTAGGGGCTTTTGTGTGATTGTATGCTTGAACTATTTTTTTTATGACTTGATTCTTATTATTTCTGGTTTTTATATTTGTGGAGTTTCATTAAAATTTCGATTTCATTCATACGATAAAAGATAAAACATAACCAACTACAATAACAATAGGCAGATACATTTTCCTAAAATTCTGGTCGTCGAAGACGACGTAAAATCTCATTCACACTCCGTTGAGTTTCCACGTATAGCTCCAACGGCTTATACTCCTGAAGCGTGTCATGGATGTTTAACATGTTCACCACGTCTTCGTCAGTCTTGATTGTCATGGACGAGAAGGAAACGCGGCCATCGTCTCCAAGATAGGGTTTGCGATAAGTGATACTAGTGACGTCACGGTCGTCACCAGTCACTTGAACTTTGGACCACACTTTATCCTTCAAACCCCATGCCGCGGTGGATTCTGCATAACACCGGCTGAGGACTCCAGAAGTGGACACCATCTTCTCTCATCGTGATTTCGCCCCGATGATGTATACCGCAAAGCCTATTGTCATCTGAGCGTTGTGTGAGGCATATCTCCATTTTGGATGAGTGAAATAAGCAAGTGAGAGTGAAATTTTTGATTGAAAAGAATGGGTTGGCAATGGGTATTTATAGAATTCGTCAATGATTATCAACCGTTGATATTGTCGGTGTAATCTACACCGTACGTTGATCAACATTGACAGACAAATCCTACCCGTCGAATTTAGTACAAATCGGATTTACCTATCAGGGAGGAAAATCCGATTTGAATTTTAACAAAACGGACATACCCCCACTGATAGGTATATCCGCTTTGTTAATTGCAAAGCGGATTTACCTACCTGATAGGTACATCCGCTTTTGCAATTAACAAAGCGGTTTCTGTTATCAAAACCGCGAACCGAACCAAACCGCGCGGTGCAATGAAAAAAAGAACCGAACTAAACCAATAAGAAGCGGTTTTTTGCGGTTTTCGGTTTGGTTTGGTTCGGTTTGCGGTTTTCTATTGGTTTGGTTCGGTTTTGAACACCCCTAGCGGATATACCTCACTGAATGGCAATAGTGCCAAACCCAAAGATCAAGTGACAAATTCCTAACCGTCCTGCATCACCGTGGAACAGTCACCGACAAGCACGATGGTGTGTTTTTTTCGTTCTTGCAATCCAATCTTCTGTAGGTTGGATAAGAATATAACATTCAGACAGTTGAAGGAAAAGGCGGAGAGGAAGGTTCGCCAAGAAGGAGAGTGGCGTAAAGACATAAGTCGTTTACGTTACCGCAAGTGCAGTTGTGGAGATGACGGGACTGTCCGCTATTCATCTATGGAGATCCAAAGTGACGATGATGTTCGCGCAGTGATGGAAGCTCGTGCTAATGTTCCATTGGGACGTCAAATCCTGGAGCTATTTGTTGAAACAATGCGCACATCGAAAGAAATCATTTATTTTCTAGAACACGGACTTCCCAAATAATCGCTAGTTTCTTAGTTGTTTTGTTATGTTGTTTTTTATCGTTTTGATGTCTTTCGTGTTTGATGTACGATTACGCTTTCTAATAATAAATTTGTTGTTTAATTTAAATACGACCGAAATATAAATTACTCATTACTAAATAAACATGATATCCATACAAATAAATATCCTACTGTGTGTTGCAGCTCCTCCTGCTATACACACAACCATACTTCCTAAGCCTACGGAATGGCTTCACGAGGGTCTTCAAGCCGTCGAGTACTCTCCATGGCTGGGTCTCTCGTGGAACGTTACCATCCAAGGCACGCTCCATCTCATCCACCATTCGAACGAAATCTGGCACCATCTGTGAGACCAAAAAATTAAATTAAGTACATATTTTATAAACTAATAAAAGTGTAAAAGACATGTATCTGTCTAGTATCAGGCTCATCCTCGAGTTGCACATAATTAGACTGCATAAAGAATGGGTGTGAGACCTTCCTAAACCAAGCAACGTACCATGGCACAGTGTCTGGCTCACCCGGCCTAGTATAGGGCCCCCTCTCTATCAAATGCTGATCAAATGACCCCCACATCTCGTCAGCCATCTCTCGTGTAACCATAGCTCTAGTGGGGGGTTTGGGGTCCTCTGGTATCCCCTGTACATGCCAAACTGTCTCAAGACACGATCTGGCATGTAGGGCACCATGCAACCAGCATGCCGTAAGTCCCCTCTAAATAGACTGATGAGCTCAAAGGGATAGGCAGCTCTATGCCCAGTGTAAGGTTCCCAGGTGACCTCATCAGGGTGCAGCCTATCTAGGGCTAGTCGAACAAGATGCCTGGCCAGCGGAAGTGTGGTATCAGCAACCCACCTCTTGGCACACGGCTGAGTCTCAACATAATCTGGGTCCACCGTCTTGAGGCCGAACGGATCTCCCTGGAAGTGCTCAAATATCCATGCCTGTAATGAATATATCAATGCATTTAGTAACCATACAGACACATAAAAAAACTTAACAACTTAAATATAATAGATACCTGAAGTAGAGCAATGTAGCCACCCATCTGCTTATTTTTGGGCTTGTTTGCGCCCCGAAGATGGTCATATAGATGGGCCAGGGACATCCCCCCCCCCCATGTGTAAGAACCAGTAAGGTCGAAGTCAATCAGAGCTCCCAGATAGCCCAACTTCACCTTGTTTACTGACTTGTCGGCGAACAAGCCCCAGCCCAACAAGTAAAGCAGATATGCCCTAGCAACATGCTCCCATCGCTCCTCCGCTATAGCCCTAGGGTACACCACCTCCCTCAGCCACCTGAGGGACACAAATAACCCTGGGCATGTGCCTGAAGAGGGCATGCACCTAAGTAGTGAATCAACAACATCTCTCCCTGGTCCTTGCTGTAGTCCGGCATATCATAAAAAGCCCCCATAACGGGGATGTGGAGCAATGCTGACACATCATCAAGAGTGATAGTCATTTCACCGATAGGGAGGTGAAATGATGATGTATCCGGCTGCCACCGCTCTATGAATGCATTGGCGAGCCCACCAATGATAGTTGGAAATCCAATGTCCCTCAGAGGTAGCAGTCCAGAACGCTCCACAAACTGAATAATGTTTGCACGAGGGGCTATCCGTGGAGCTTCGTGTGAAACAAGCTTTAAGGGCACGATCCTGCATTATGGAATGCTATATTAAACCAAAGTATTGAAAATAACTAATGATCAAATTATTTAGAGAAATAAGTAACTTACAGTGCCCTCCTATAGGGATCTAGCAAAGTGAGACCCGTAAGTGGGTAACACAGATCTATCCTCCGGGCCACCAGGAAAAGGGAATGTGGCAGGAGGAGCAGCAGTGGAAGGAGCTGCAGGATCCTCAGCAGGAGCAGCCTCCTCAGCATGAGCAGCACTCATGCCCTACGTCCTCCTCCTGTATAGCTGGGGCCTGCTCAGCACGCCTACCCCTAACTCTGCTAGGCCCAACAGCAGCAGCACGTGCTTCCTCCTTCCTTTTACGGTTTGAAACCGTCATAGGTGGCCTGGCTCCCCGAGGCTCAGGCTGTGACTGATAATGCGCACCTCTAGTCTTGGCCATAACTGAAAAAAAACAAACAAACACATTATAAAACAATTTAAAAATTAAAATACAAATTTTTTCAAAATTATAACATTGATTCAGTTGGGGCTACCCGAATGCACATTCGGTTGACCCCAACCAGACGTATAGAATACGTTTCAGCTTTTACACTATTCGGTTGACCTCAACCGAATCCATTCGTTGTCCTTCGTCCCAAGAATCATTCGGTTGGCCTCAACCGAATGCGTCGCAAACCCAGCAGAAACAAAAACGCAGGGGAAATGCAAAGAGAGGAGAGTGAGGAATCGTGTACCTGATGCGTAGATTACGAGATTGACACTTGAAATGTGTGATTGAGAGGGTTTGGGAGAGGGAGAAATCGAAGGGGTGTTGAGAGGGTTTAGGTTTCGGTTATGAGGGTGTTGAGTGGGTGTGAGAGAGGGTGTGAGGGTGTCTGGGAGGGAGATGGAGTGTTTTTGATTTAAGGGTATTTTGGGGATTTAAGGGCTTTGGGGGTGTGGGCTGAGTAGCAAGGGGTGTGAGATAAGTCTGGGCCATTTTTAAATGTGGGGTAAGTTGTGTAATTTGAGGCTTTAGAATTATTTCTGGATGAACTATTTCTAGTTGAGATATTGGGGGAACTAAGTATAGGTGTACACATCCATTAGACTTAACTCACTTAGACCATTTTCATGACTCCATGGTCATTCTCCTGCAACTTCTTCACCCCAATAATATCATACGACATCCCTATTATGCCAACATATCCCATCTCCTTAATAATGTATATAACCTCAAAGTATGACCATCTATCAGTATCACATTTCCGACTAGTCACTTCACTAACATATGTTGCCATCATGTGGTCCACAAAATTAACAGCATGATCGAATTCCACATTAAATATGTCCATTTTCCTAACACAATAAAGAAGCCGAGAAAACAACAAACAAACAAGAATGCTCCACACTCAAAACAAGCACAGAAAACAATAGCCATGAGAGAAAAGGTACATCATACCCATGATAAACAAAACACAATGGCCCCAATAAACAAACCACAAAGGAACATACCCCACACACAAATCATAGCTGTCGAATTATACCCCACACACAAACTAATTCGAACAAACCGTAGACCCTAATAGACACCTCATATTCTACAAACAACATATAAATAAACACAACAAACAACTCAAAGTAACCCAAAACAATATTCAATAATATACAGTAACTCCAAGAAAGTAGTTCAATTGGCGAGCAAAGACATGGAGGAGTTTGAAGGAGGAAGTTTATAGTTCAAATCCTGGAAACTAACATTTCATCACCCCTAATTAATTACTAACCACTAACATTTGCCTAATAAAAACAACTATAAACCCCAATGTGTAAAAACCCTTGGAGAAATAGGTACAAATTCACGAGATGTGAAAACCCTAACTTCCTCTTCTTCCAAAAATGTGTGTTCAGAACGATATGTGTTTCATTTGGAGATTTAGGTTCAATTTGGGGTTTTCAATTCGGCTTCCTCTTCATTCCCTCTGCTCTCTATCCACGATTCCAAATTTTGTTTTTCTTTGCGTTGCAATTTTGATGAATTGCCATGTCATTACTCCATTTACATTCACTTATGCTAGCTAAGCAAACCACGTCATAGCTTAACGGACATCTCAACATCAACGGGTCTAGAATGAAAGTTAAAAAAGGATAACTTCGTTCTAAATTTGAAACATAAAGAACCAAAAGTGAGAGAAAAAAAACTTAACCAAACTGAAATTTAAATAAACCTCAAGAACCAAAAGTACAATTTTTTCCATAATATTTTTATGATTGTTGTCTGGTGAGAATATTATTCTTTTGTCACAATTGCTGGCCAGGTGAGAATTGCTTTCTGAATGTTGTCACGCCATATACCCAATTATCTCCTTATATGATTCCCCAACCTTAGTACCTTTTGTCAACCAAAAATAAAACCTTATAACCTATCATCCATGTCTATAGGTTGGATGCATAATTGTTTCAATACATACATATGAATATACAGCATGTCTAATGTATAATGAGTAATGTGTAGTATTGACTCTTTTTTTTTATCAGAATGTGTAGTATTGACTTTGATACTACGTAAACAATTTTTGATGTGCTAATTAATATATATTCCATTCTAAAAGATTGTGCTTCTGCTGATAAGTTATTTGTGTATTTACCAAGCAATGTCCCCTGTTCTCATTACCGGTCCTTATTCAACGTGCACAATAGCTTTTGTGGGGAGTTGCCTGACTTATGGAAGCACTTTTGACCCAAAAAAATTCCTTTACATACAAATATAGGCCATCAAGGGCGTTCCTCCACGTTATCTTCTCTATACCCTTTGGCTTTCTCAATGGATTCCATGGCTTCTTCAAAAGATTTCTGAGTGCAAAATAAAATTATAAAAATGCAAAGGAACAAGTTAGTATAGCTGCTCAAAAACTTAACATGGGAAACTTGAAAAATTATTTCCCAGAAAAAAAAATCATAGCTAAACTAACTTAGAGAAGCTATCAATGACATGAAACGAGGAAGTGTATATCATTTATATTTATATTTCATGTTTTATCTTTCATTTATTTTAAGTTAAATATAAGGTTAGTCGCAGTAAAGGTAGTTTACGACCTTTAAAAAACTAGCAGTCTCTGTAATTTTCTATTGTCAGTTTTTGTGGTGTCCAGTTTTCTGCCATGTAATAGTGGGTTTCTATCAGGCAGTAAATGTTCATGTGGACAAATTTGAGGCTTTGCATGGAAGGAGGTGTTCAGTTTGTTTACAGATGCATCAGGGAGAAGTTAGAGAAATTTTGTTACAATGGAAACTTTTTGCAAGAAATCTACTATTTTGTTACAATGGAAATGTACCACATTGTAATATAATGGCCTAGTCAGTAGCTAATTTTTCTAGACAAGGTGATCTTAGTATTTTACTAGAAGGTCTGCCAAACTTTATTCCATCGTTTTTTTAGGCAGGATTTATCATTTGAATAACTATTACTGAGAACAAACAAAAAGCTCGTGCTTATGGACCAGCTTTTTTACAGGGTTATAACTTGTAATACATGAAACAAAGACAAGGATTAAGCTGGAATGCGGTACACTTAGATTGAAAAATTAAAGAAAAAAACGCAACAAAAAATGAAGAGATATAATATCAAAAGCTTACCCCAGAATTTTGCATCTTCCATATGGATTCTCCGCTTGCATCAATGACAACTATCCCACCTAATATTGCTCTGGATGAAAATTTTCCATCAGGTTAGCAGCAAAAATATTTCAATCTCAGAAGCTAAAAACTAGATAGTTATTCATAGATACAGATTAATGAAGATAAACGAGATATAGAAACAAATTCTGTATAGTGCTTATGCAGCATCTTCTAAAATACTGTTTTGCATGATGTATGTTGTAACAGACTCAAGAATATGTTTTGTTCTTGAGCTCAATATATGATGAGGTTCATCCAAATAGCTGCATGAGAGAGAAATGTTCGAGTCATGCATATATCTGGATATAGATTAACCGTGTTTGGATACAAATAGCTTTTGGATCATTTCTATCAATCACATATCCGAGCTTGAATATCTAATGCCTCCAGACCGACAATGATGGACATCTTCCAGTAGCTTCTTTCATATACTATCGGACACGGACCATCTTTTCACATAAGAGCCAATTTAGTGGGAAGAAAAGAGAAACCTAAAATAACTCGGTGCTATTAAACATCTACCATGACATAATCGAAAAAAGGGCTGGACCCATTATGGATTTATTGGAGGCAATCTTACCTTGCTTTCTTGCAAGAAACTAAGACCACAACTCGAACCTAAGATATCCTAGTTACATGGCATCAACTCCAGTCACTACAACAAACTACACTTCAAAGTAAGAGAAATCTATCCTCCATAAATTTTTAACACTCTTTCTCTTTAGTTCTTTACCATTAACCCACTTAAAATGAAAACCTCGCCAACAACAAAAGCACCTTTCATTCTCTCACCCTCTGTATATGTTAATAGAGAAAGAAACCGCATACACCACACGAACAGACACACACACACACAAGGTATAATCGAAGCTTGGAAAATGCGAATCCGGCATGGTATGAACATGGTTGTAGTCATTTTGAGTCACAAACAGACACATAGACAAACACACCGGCGCGATCTAATAAAAGCTTAAAAGATGAGAATCCTACAACATGGTTGTAGTGATTTTTTAAGACACAGACGCACACATGCGCACAGACATGCAATGCATAACATGGATATCTCTTGTATGCAAACTAAATGAGATTGGGAACAGCAAATTATGATCAAGTTTCAAATATCCGTCATGCCATGTGTCATTTCTTATATCTGCTTCTGTATTCTGTGATTTTGAGCCATCACATTGAGCAGTTTATATTTATATTGTATATAAAAAATCAAAAGAAACCAGAATCTCCACATAAATCCCTAATTCGAAAAATTCAACTCTAACAAACAGCAATTAAGTGATTAAAAGAAATTAACAGTAACAAAAGGAAAGTGAGTTACGCTGCAAAGCCAAGATTAAGAAGAGAAGATCGCGCCGTCAAAATCCGAAAAAAGATCTCAAACTTAGATGCAAATCCACCACCACCACCACCACCATTGAATCCAGACCTAGATTTATATTCATAGTAGCTTCCATTTCTAGCGTATCCATAGCTATACTGAGAGTAATAGTTATTATTACCAGCACTTTGACCACCAGCACCGGAGCGCCATCGGTAATTATAATCGGCGCGTTTACGATCGTCCATGAGAATTTCGTAGGCCTCAGAAACCTGCTTGAATTGAAGAGTGGCGTTGTCCCTCACGGATTTGGGCGATTGGGAATGCTTATCTGGATGAAATTGAAAAGCTAATTTCTTGAATGCTGATTTGATTTCTTCTTTCGAAGCCGTTTTGTGTAAACCTAGAACCTTGTAATGATCCATGTATTTTCTGTGAGTGAGTGTGTTGTGTTTATTTTGTTTGGGGTTGGTTTTCTTTTACTTTCTCGGGTGAATTTTCCCGGGAAAGTGGTGGAAAATGAAAAGGGTGGAGTTTGCCTTGTCGGCGAGGAGGGAGTCGGAAGAAGAGGTTATTCATGGCGCGCAGCAACATGTCGTGGCAGAGTTGTGGCCACTACGTACTAATAATTATAATTAAATTTAAAAATTGAAATGATTATGGATTTTTTTGGTAGTAGTTAGTATTATTAAGGGAAAATTGCTATTATTATTATTAGAGTAAAAGGAAGTGAATTTTACGTTCAATCACGAAGAGATTATTTTTATGGATTTTGAAGGGAAGTATAATTTCTTGTTTGTTTATCATAATTAAAATCATTTAGTTTAATAATTTTTCATCTATCGAAAATAATTTTCAAGAAAAACTACTCACAATAGCTCCTCACTTGAGTTAGTTTTTTTTATTTTTTTTAAGATTCTTATTATTTTTTAAAAAACTGCAACAGTCAGAAAATATACTCTTAAAAATGATTTTTTTTTATGAAAAAACTTTAGCAAATTGGCTTTAAATTTAGTTCATGTTCAAAAATTATTCAAACATAATATAACTTAATATCATACGAAAATTGTTTTCCATGCATCACAACGTGTGTTTGGTTACATAGAAAGTAATTGAAAAAAGAAGAAGATGGAAACCAGGTGGTGAAATGTTTTAATTTAGTTAGCACCTTTAATTAGTTAATAGATCTGTTTTAGGTTTTATTTATAAATGTCTAATGTTTTATTTTAAGGCAATTAGTAATAAGTAAAAAAAAATATTATGTTTATATTTTTATTTTTAATCATATTCCATTTTTCCTTAAAGATATTTTTGGTAATCTTCAAACATCCACTTTGATTCTTTTAATCATATTTCCTACTTGCTTTCCCTTTCCCATCCAAACAAAGTGATGATGTTAGTAAGGAATTATGAGAGAAAATATTTTCAGCGTACAGTTGCACATATTTCACTAATTGTAAAAGGCTTATTTTGAATAATGATCACCTAATCCCTGGATTACAGAAATAGATTACTTTGATCATAAAATTTCATAGACCATGTTATATGAAAGGTTTCGGCATAGTTATCAAAATCGCGATTTTAATCGCAAAATCGCACGATTTTACGATTCTACCGACCCCCAACGATTCGATTTTGATGCAGAATCGAAAAAGCAGCTAAATCGTGCGAGTTTTGGTGGAATCGTACGATTCTATGATTTAGATGCGATTCCACGATTAAAATCGCACAGAAATGGTGATTTGGGGAAACGCAGAAAACGGGTCGGGTTTGCGACCCGGTTTGCGTTTTTACCCAAATCTACGATGCCAACCCTAATTTTCTCACTTCTCTCTCGCTCGTCTCTCTCACTTCTCCCTCACAGTTCGTCTCTCTCCACTTCGCAAGCTCTGCTTCTGCTTTTGTGCGTCGCTCTCCAGTTCGTCTCTCTCGCTTCTGTGCGTCTTGCTTCTGCTGATGTTCAAGTTCAACGATTCGATTCGCAAGCTCTCTCGCTTCTGTGCGTCTTGCTTCTGCTGCTGTTCAAGTTCAACGATTCAATTCGCAAGCTCTCTGCTTCTACTGCTGTTCAAGTTCATCATCAATATTGAGGTAACTATTTCAGTTCAGTTACTCTCTGTTTGTTTCAGTTACTCTCTGTTTGTTGCATTTCAGCTCTCAGACTTGGTATTTAAGTTTCCTGCATTTCTATTACAGTGTTTGTATGGCTGGAACGGGCAGTAGTAGACCTCCTACTTCAACTGCATCAACCCCAAGTGTTGGGACGACTTCTAAACACCGAAACCCGCCGGAAAATGCTCCCGGGCAGCAACAAGATGTAGGTTGGCAACACGGTAGACTTGTCGAACGCAACAGTATTGAATGAAAATATTGTCGCAAAGTGTTTACTAGTGGGGGAATATACCGATTGAAGCACCATTTAGCTTGCACAAAGAAAGATGTAGGAGAGTGCAAAAGTGTCCCGGATAACGTTCGGGAGCAAATGTGGAATCTTGTAGTTGAGTTGCAAAGGAATTTGATTGAGAAGAGAAATCCAACTCCACTTGAATCAAATGAAGTAAATTCAGTAGAAGAAATTGACACTGGTAAAAGAAAAATGGTTGAACTCCGGCAACCACATATTTCAAATATTTTCAAGAAGGGTGTCACTTCTCAACCAACACTCAACAATGCATTCAAGCGAAGGGAGAAGGAAATACTGGATAAACAGGTTGGAGAATTCTTTTATGATAATTGTATCTCGTTTAATGTTGCAAACAATGATAAATGGATACAAATGGTAAAGGGTATTTCTGCATATGGAAATGGATATCAACCACCGTCCTATCATGAGATTAGAGAGTCATTGTTGAATGCAAAAGTTAAGGATACAAATGCCATCATGGAGGAACATAGAGTGTATTGGAAAAAGTTTGGGCGTACGATTATGACAGATGGCTGGACAGATCAGAGGAAGAGGACTCTCCTCAATTTCTGCGTACATAGTCCTAGGGGGACATTCTTTTTAAAATCAATTAATGCTTCTGGGATTTCAAAAACAGCTGATAAGATTTTGGAGATGTTGGAGGATGTTATTGATGAGGTCGGGGTAGAAAATGTTGTCCAGATTGTGACAGACAATGCTGCTAATTATAAGTTGGCTGGACAGATGCTGATGGAAAAGAAGCCTTACATTTACTGGACACCTTGTGCGGCTCATTGCATTGATTTGATGTTGGAGGATTTTGAGAGCAAGTTGCCAGTTCATAAGGAGACCATTGCTAAAGGTAGGAAGATCGCAAAGTTCATATATCTTCGGTCTGGCCTTGTAAAGTTATTGCATTACTATACGGGTGGAGGTGAATTGATTAGACATGGTGCCACACGTTTTGCCACATCTTATCTGAGTTTGGGAAGTCTGAATGATAATAGGGGATCACTTCTTCAAATGTTCACTTGTACACAATGGAAGGGAAGCCAATTTGCAAAACTGCCTATGGGAAAAGAGGTTGAAGAAGCAGTCTTAGATAATAAATTTTGGCTTAATTTAATGATGTGCATAAAAGGTGCTTTTCCATTGCTTAAAATTTTGCGAATGGTGGATTCCGATGATAGTCCAGCCATGGCTTACATATATGAAGCAATGGATCAATGTAAAGAGCAGATTCAACAAGCCTTCAACAACAAGAAAACGAGGTAGACTATTGATTTATTGCAAAATTTAGTTTAGTATTTTACCACAAACTAATTGAATCATTTTTTTCATACATTAGATATGTTCTGGAGTGGACCGAGGGGTCCCATCAGCAAAACCAGGAGGTGCATTTAGCAATTGGAATGGATTGGCCCAATCAATCCAGCCCATGTCCACCTCACGCGAGCCCAACATGCTTGGACGATCAAGATCGACTCTACCAATCCAACGATCCACGAAGGGGCACGATTTCCTATCAATACAGGCATACTTTGCCCTAAAAAAGGTTCAATCTCTAATCCTTAGTACCTTCACTCATATATTCTATATACAGACTTGAGCGTCGGAGTGGCTTGCAGGTTACCCCCCCCCCCGGGCGCTCACTGACCTCCTGCCAGGGCAGCAAGAGACCTACCAACAGCAGCCCACCAAAAAGCTGCTCGGTACAGAACATTGGCGACCACAGTGGGAGATTTCTATCTTTCACATCATCACTACTCGAACTTTTGTCTTGCTGCTCCATGGCTCCCAGAGGCAGACCCCGGGTTCAGAGCGTTGCCATACCCGCACCCCAACCAGAGGGTATTCTTGAGGGCAACGTCACAACCCTACCTGACGAGGGTACCAGTTAGTCTGCCCAGCCTTTGAATGTGAGTCAGCTTTTGGATCTCCTGGTCAATCGCACTCAAGCTATGCTGCATCAGGAAGACCAGCAGAGTGCTAAGACATGCCCATCCCAACGCCCATGAGGGCGCCTGACAGGGCGCCAAAGAGGAGCAGCCAGCGCCCATGAGGGCGCCAGGCAGGGCACCAGGGCAGCATCAGACAGCGCCCATGAGGGCGCCTGGCAGGGCGCCATGACAACATCAGGCAGCGCCCATTAGGGCGCTAGGTAGGGCACCAGGGCAGCATCAGACAGCGCCCATGAGGGCGCCTGGCACCCAGGAGGGCACCTGGCAGGGAGCCATGACAACATCAGGCAGCACCCATGAGGGCGCCAGGTAGGGCACCAGGGAAGCATCAGACAGCGCCCATGAGGGCGCCTGGCAGGGGAACCCTTCCTCCAACAACGGTGACACCGAAGACACCACTGGGTATCATCATCGAGGAGATCCCCCGACCGACGTAGGCATCAAGAGTTTGACTAAGAAGACACTTCCCCCCGAAACTCAAGAAGGTTTTTGGACGAAGGACCTTTCACTCGAAGAGTGGATGAATGCCAAACCCCAAGGGCCTTGGAGAAGCTGTCAGCCCTCAAGACGTATGATGGAATTAGATATCCAGACCGCCATCTGGCACACTTCTCCCCGATAATGAGCCATAGAGGCGTCAGGGAGCCTGTTCACTGCAAAATCTTCCCCCTCACTCTCGAAAATTCCGCATTAGAGTGGTTTCAAGAGCTAGAGCTGAACTTCATCTCCTCATAGGGGCAGCTGGCGAGAATGTTTACAGCTCGTTTCACTGCCTCCCGGCTGAAACCCAAATCTGAAGAGATTCTTAGAGCAATCAAGCAGTGAGAGAAAGAAACACTTAGAGAATATCTGGAAAGGTTCAACAAGGAGGCTACCAACGTCAGGGACCTTGAAGACAAGAGGAGGCTCTTTTGGATGAATGATGGCCTCAAGAAGGGAAGCCTATTTCAAAGGGACATGGGGGTTAACAAACCCCGAAGCCTGTACGAGTTCCTTCGGAAGGCACAAAAGTACATGCACTACCAGAATTTCGTGCATTTCCGGCGGGAAATTTCCGGCGGATTTAGTCCGCCGGTATATTACCGGCGGATTCTGGCACGTTACCGGCGGATTTGACAAGGTTACCGGCGGATTTTATTCCGACTGTTAAAATACCGGTGGATTTGGTATATTTACCAGCGGATATATTTTACGCAAAAATTTAAAAGCCAATGCGCCGGTAAATGCCATTACCGGCGGATATTTCCGCCGTTTTTTTTAAAAAAATTTCAAAAATCCGCCGGTAATATACGCCATATCCGCCGGTAAAAAGTGTGCCAAAAATCCGCCGGTAACGCCTTGTACCGGCGGATATCATTTAAATTTTTAAAAAAAAAACATCCGCCGGTATTTTTAAAATCCGCCGGTACCTTCTGCCCGTTGGGAACTACTCGTTGGGATCCGCCGGTAAGCATCATTTCCGGCGGATTTTCGAAACTATCCGTTGCACGCCTTTCCCCTATATATTCCCACCGCTCCTCACTTCTTCTTCACTCACTCTTCACTCTCTACTCCGAAATCTCTCTCTTTTCTCCTAAATCTCTCACTTTTTTTCCTAAATCTCACTCTTTTCTCCCAAATCTCACACTATTTTCTTCTCAATATCTCTCGATTCACTCTTTTTAAAGTCAGTTTTGTTTAAGGTATGTTTTTTAACTAAATTTTGATTGTTTTAGTTAATATTTAATTTTTAAATATGTGTTGTCTAATGTTGTTTTTGTTATTATTTGTTTTGCGGTTGATTGGAGTTGCCACTTTGGACTTGCCACTTTAGAGTTGTTAGTTTGGAGTTTAGTCACTTACGGGTTAGTTAACAAATTTATTCGTTATTAAATGTATTTGTTGGTGTTATTATAAATTATAAGTTTTTTACAAAAATAAAATAAATTTTATTTATTCTGTAATAATTAAATTATGTTTACACTATTTGTATAATAATAATTATCTCAAAATTTTGAGATTTTTAAAATACGAATTATTTTATTTATTAGTTAAAAACCGAAAAATTATTAGTTATTTTGTAGTAAAATTAAATACAAATTATTTTAATGTTATTTGATGTTATTAGCCGAAATTTTTCATGAAAATAAGATAAATTTTATTCATGGAAATTATTGATGTTATAGAAATTATTCGAAAATAAAATAAATTAAATTGTAATAATTGTTTGTTATTTGCATTTTTTGTAAAAAAATAAATTTTTTAGTAAAATAAAATGTTACTAAAAATATATTATCATTTATATATATATTTGGTCAAATATAAAATATCCATACTAATGTGTATTATTCTAATACACGTGATATATGTTGGGTTGTGTATGTTATATTTAAGGAACGTACCCAAAAAAATGGATCGTAGTTGGATGTACCAACAGCAATGCCAGCTGGGTCTCACCAACATCTGGTGAAGACCCACGTTTAAGAATCGGTTATTTTCTCAACCGTTGCAAAGAAAAAGAAGACTCACCTCCACCTCACTGTCTTCCACTCCATTTTCCCATCTTCTCTGAAACTTGTAAAAACATGCCAATAGAAGTAAGATACAACGGATGGCGAGCACCACCAGACGAATGGAAAACATGGGTCCAAAAATTACAACCCAGGTAAATGACATTTCCGGCGGATTCTGCCTTTTGACCGTTTGACTTCGCTTCTTCTATATAAATCTCTTCTCCAAATGTTGTGTTTGATATGTTCGGTTGCAGGTATGAACCAATTCGTTACCCTCATTGAACGAAATGCTGGGAGGATTTCCATTCCAAATGAGATTTGGAGACTAGAGTTGTCTGGTGACATTTTATGGTTATTTTGTTTATCAATAATTGTAATTGAACGTCACTGATTTAGTAATGAATAAAGCGTTATTCAATTCTCGTTTAATTAACATTTATATTATAAATTTAATTTAATTTTTATTAATTGAATAATAGATTTTTTAATTAGCGAATAATAATAATACTATTTTTTTTAAATAAACGAATTAAAAACTGTTTTAATATGAATTAAAAAAATATTTTAATTAACAAATAATAATAAAATTATTTTTTTAAAACAAACGAATTTAAAACGTTTTTTTAATATAATAAAAGTAATTACCGGCGGATATGATATATTACCGGCGGAATTTGAATTTAAACGGCAAAAGTTTACCGGCGGATTTGTGGCGGTAACCGTTACCTGCGGGTGAATTACCGGTGCCTTTTCGGCGGAAAAAATCCGCCGGTAATGCCCAATTTCCGGCGGATTTTGGCCGCCGGTTGTAGTACCCCAATTTTGTCCCCCCAAGTCAAAAAAACATTTTTCAGAAAAATGGAAGCAATAAGGTAATTCATAATGTGTGGAAAACAGTGGATTGGTGCATTTATGTGTGTTCATCCCCTATTTCACATTTTTATTTGAATTACGTGCGCGCGCCAGTAGTAACTGCGTGAGCTGCCCTGTGCCCCCAAAAACAAGGCACATGTCTGTATTTTAATAAAAAAAAGGGGCTATTTATTGATCATTATTAATTTTTGGCACCCAAAAACATTTTTCTTAATTTTTAGGAATTTTAGGAAATAAAATAGTGCATATTTTTACATTTTTGGGCATTTAAATAAAAGCGAATTAATTATTTTTGGACCAAGACCAGGTCAAGGACGTGGCATACATGTTACTCTACCAAGGGTAATTTTTGTATAATTTTTGGAAAGAAAGTCCTAGTCCAAAATAATTAAAAATGCATTTTTCCCATTTTAGTGCATAAAAAACCCAAAAAAGACCATTAAGTATTCCCCAATTACTAAATGACAATTTTTATTGCCTATAATAATTAGAGGGAATATTTTATGGTGCTCAAATATATATGACACTTTTTAATAGGTGCACCTTCACTTCCATGCCCAAAAATTCAAAATTCAAATAAAAAGTACAAAGTGTCCTCAATAAGACAAAAGACCAAAAAGGAGAAGCAATTTTCCCTCTCTCTCTCCACAATTTCGAATTCCCTCTCTCTCTCTCCACAATTTCTTCCACACTCTTCTATTGTACAATTATTCCTTAAGAATATGCTTTGTACTATCCTTAACTTTTCCCTTTTTGGTGACCATCACTCACTCCCACATAGATTTATGCCCTTTTTTGTAAATTACCCCACCCATTTATACTCACCTCTTCACAAGAAAATACAAAATTACTTCTTTGGTAACATTCCATCTCAATTATACCCTTAACCCTATTTTTACCTCACATCACATATGAGCCTCCATTCCCAAAATATGACAAGTTTTCCCTCCCTCACTCTCATTTTTGTGTTTTCTTACTACCCACAATCCAAGTGATCTCTAATCCTAGCCCTTCATTCAAATTTAAAACCCAATCCTAGAGCACCTAGTAAAGAGCAATGACCTAATTACCCCTAGACCTAAAACAACTCTATAAATACCCTCTCATTTCCACACATGAGCATCTTTTGCTTCTCATTTTTCCTACACTAAAACCCTAGCCCACAAAAATCTCTCCCTCTTTCCTCTCAAGGCCGTAGCCTCCTCTCCCTCTCCTCCATCCATCTTTTTCATTTCCTTTCACCCAAACACCACCACCCCACCTCATTTGCATCCCTCTTTCACATACTCCCTCCATTTCTCATTCAAATTTCAAGCATCATCACCAAGTGGGTTTGATCATCATATTTGCGTGGGTATTTCTTTGAAGAACCTTGGAGTTTTGTTGATTTGTGTCTAGTTTCATCTTCTCATCTCACTTTCTAACTTGGAGTTAAGGTAAAATCCTTAAAACCTTGCATCATATTTGAGTTCTTGCCTCAAAATGTAAAATTATTCATCCTATCATCTTCATATCCTCATATTATTGATTGATGTTGGTGAGAAGTGTCATAAGCACTTTGACAAGCACTTAGGGAGTCTTGGGTGCTTATGGTGCTTCTCACCCTTGAATGATTGATGATTTGTGTTGATTTGGATCTTGACCCTTGCATTTCATGAAATAAAATGTTGTTTTAAGGCATATTATGTTTCGCATACTTGTAGAAAAATAGGGTTCATGTTAGTTTTGTGCATTTCTTTGCCTAATCACATGAACCTTTACCAAAAATTGTAATCTAGCTTGTTTTCTCATATTATCTCACTTGCTTTCAAAAATAAATGGATTCTTGGTTAGTAGGAGAGCACTAATCCTCTTGATCAAGTCACCAACAATAACCTCAGCAATACAGCTTCCTTCTTCTCCTTGAACTCGCGAAATCCTCCTCTTCTTCTCTCTTGGATGTGCGCCAAATCCTCTTCTCCTCTCCTCTCTCTCTTCGCGACTCCTCTCTCTATTTTTCTCAAGCAAAATCACAAATGAGCAAAACCCTAGCCTAGGCGCTTCACCTATGCGCCTAGCTAGTGGGCTTTTGGATCACGGGCTTTCCTCCAGCTTAAGCCCGATCACTAACACCATCCCCTAATATCCAATTATACACCTCTTAATCAAATGCTAATATAATTACACCAACTGAAATAAATAATTAAATAAATGGACACCTAAATATTTAATTAAATAATTTAATTAAATATTTGGGCGTTACATATGAGATTGCTTATTCTTATGAATTACTTTATAATTTGTCTTAGGTTGATGATTGGTAAAGTGACTCTCACTTGCGCCTAGTGCACCTCGATCTAAGTGAGGAGGATTACCTAGAAATGATTCAATCTCTCTTTTATAATTCTTAATGAGTAGGAAGATGCAAATTTAGGTTTCCTTTTATGATAGTTAAATAATGCGTGAATGCTTGAAGGCCAATTTGGCCTATGATGGCATTCACCTTGAAAGGTTTGTGTAAATGTAATTTAGGGTTCGTGTAGGTTTTGTAAAGGATAGGTTGTCCTAATCTTGATGCATCCTCACTTGCAATTGTGGAGTTGGTTCTTGGAGTTTGTGTAGGTTTTGGCAAGGGATGGACTAACTCTAGTCTTGATGCATTCTCACTTGTTAATGTAAGTAATTGCAAAGGATAGGCTAGCCCCCTAGTCTTGATGCACATGTGCTCTTATTCATTTATACTTGTTTTTGTGCTTGTTATGTGATTAAGTATTGAATTGGTGTTCACGATTTGCTTGCTTGTTTTGATGATCGCATTGACTTTGTAATCCGACTTCAAAGTTCAAAACCTTTGTTACTCGTTAGTAACACCTCAAAACCATGTTTCATTCAAATTATACTACAATTTGTTACTCGTTAGTAACATTTACAATTTCAAATCTTTTTCATAACCAAGAACACTTTCAAACATCAAAAAGCCATCTCACAAACCAAAAATCAATTCAATTGCGAAAACCCTTTTGATTACCTAAAGTAAGAACCAATTATCATTAATGATCACCCGCGCCGTTGCCGTTTGGTTGTTAACGATAATTTCATTTTCAAAGGAATTAGTAGGGTAACCACTCTAAACCGTTGTTGTTTGGTCTTCATGAACACTCCAACTTAAATAAAACCAATTGTCATCAATGATCACTCGCGCCGTTGTCGTTTGGTTGTTAACGATAATTTCATTTTCAAAGGAATTAGTAGTGTGACCACTCTAAACCGTTGTTGTTTGGTCTTCATGAACACTCCAACTTAAATAAAACCAATTGTCATCGATGATCATTCGTGCTGTTGCCGTTTGTTGTTAATGACGATTGCATTCTCAAAAGGGTTAGTAGCGCGGCCACTCTAAACCGTTGTTGTTTGGTCATCGCGAACACTCGAATCAAAAGCAAAACCGATTATCATTAATGATCACTCGCGCCGTTGCCGTTTGGTTGTTAATGATGATTTCATTTTCAAAAGAGTTAGTAGTGTGACCACTCTAAACCGTTGTTGCTTGGTCATCGCGAATCCTCATTCCTATTGCGAAAACTCACCTAAACGAGATAAAAGACAAAAACATTTTTTCAGGACAAACAAGAACTACGTAGCTTTGAATTCTCCATCGCACCAGGAGATACGTAGGAGCGAGCGATTAACTCTCGTCAAGCGCCAAAAATAAAAATTTTCATTAAGTCTTCTCATTCCCTTTGAGGCAAATTTAAGTATTTTCCAAATCAACACTTAAAACCACACGTTTAATTAAAGGTTCCCTTTCGGTAGAAAGGAGGTGTGGGGTGCTAATACCTTCCCCATGCCTAACCGACCCCCGAACCCAAATCCTCCGGTTTTCCAAAAGGCCATCCGCTTTCCAAAAAGGTTTTTCTTCAATATTTTCCTTATAAAAAATATTGGTGGCGACTTCATTGTTTTAAAAAGTTGTAAACGAAGAAAAATCCCCTCAGGGACCTTTTCGGGTGCAACAGCTGGCGACTCCACTGGGGACGTTTCCTTTTTAAGTGGGTCAAGCCTAATTAATTAAATGTGTGGTTTGTGTTATTGATTTGATTTGGATACCTTGTTTGCTTCTATCCCTTTAAGTTTCCTTTTCTTTCTTATCATGTTGTATGCATGTGCATTTGTTTTCTTTTCTTCCATGTTTGTTTTTCCTTCCTCCTCCTTGCTTATGTGCTTAGTACCCTCATGCATTTCCCCAATCCCAATCATGTTCCCTCCTTCTTTGCTCCCTTTCTTCAAGGTAAGCTCATGCATTTCTCCCAAATTATATCATGATCCCCTCTTCTTTGCTCCCTTTCTTGAGGTAAGCAATGCACTTGATTGTTGTTGAAACCCTAGGCTAGCTTATTTGATATTAAACCCTAGGGTAGACAACATGTTATGGCTTGCTTTTGTTTGGACTGTTCTGGGTTTTCATTTGCAGGTGGGGTGATATGTGTTGGGTAGTTTTAAGTGGTATGTCCTTGCCACACACACTCATACCCTTATGATTATGTGCTTTGAGAGGGGCCTAAAACCCAAGGTCTGACAAAACTTAAGAGAGTGGAAATGAGTAATGACTGGCAATTGGACCATTGTCCTTCTGACTCTCACGAAAGTTTCAGCCAGAGTATGCTCTTTTATGGTACCCCACACCAGATGGCATTCCATCGTTGTGGGTGTTATCATGAGAGAGATTTAGCTCTGGTAGCCATTGTGAGGAAGTGTTTAGAACTACATGGGAGGATCCCTTTTGAGTTGCCTTAGAGCCTAGGTTCCCCCACCTTTTGTAGGACACAAGGGCATACAAATTGTATGTTGCATTGTAGTTTAGGCATGTCTTTCCTAAAAGAAAAAAGAAGAAGATTTTCAAAAGAGAAAAAGAAGAAAGAGTTGCCGTTGTAGCCTCTCTTTTGCCGGTCCGTACGAAGTGGCATATGGCCCACTTTATTTTCAAAAAAGGGAGAAAGAGTTACCGCTGTAGCGTTTCTCTTACCGGTCCATATGAAATAACGTACGACCCGCATTTTTCAAAATTTTTTTGAATCACTGCCAATAAGGACTTTTCTCTAAGTTGCATAGGCATAAAACATCATCATCATTTGCATACATCCTTTGCATAAAACATACATTTTCGACAATTTTCGCATGCATCTTTGCATTTCATCGTGGTTTGCTTGCTGAGGATCATAGGTAATAAGAAATCTTGTCATAGATACGACATGGAATCCAGAAGAGAAACGGTGTATACTCCAAGGTACCCAGCTGTAAGCAAGGTAGATGTGACTAGTCTGAAGAAGTGTGTTGCATTGATGGGACCGATTGAGCGGGGATCTTTTGATAGTGCCTTTGGGAATCTCCGGAAGTTGTTGTTGCTAGAGGTGCAGACTGAGGCTATTGTGGCTCTGAGTAGATTCTATGACTCTGAAATCAGGTGCTTTCTTTTCAAAAATTTTCAAATGGCTCCCACATTGGAAGAATATCAGCAGATTTTGGGGTTTACTCAGACAGAAGCTGTCCCTTACCGGTATCAAGAATAGTACTACACAGATGAGAGGTTTGCTGCATTGTTACAAGTGAGTGTAAAGGATCTGAAACTCCAAAAGCAGAAGAGAAACAATGTGATAGGTTTCCCGCAGAGCTACCTTGAGGGTTTAATGGAAGCCTATGCCAGAAGTAAAAATTGGGTTGTCTTCAAGCAAGTCCTAGCCTTAACAATCTTCGAGGTTGTTCTCTTCCCGCAGATCGAGAAACATGTGGATGTGACTGTCATTGGCATCTTCTTAGCTTTTCAAAATGAAAAGAGCCCTATCAATCCAATTCCTGCAATCCTTGCTGACACCTATTCTGCTCTTACTCATCATTGTGACTTGAGAAGGAAGAAAATCTCTTGCTCTTCTCACCTGTTGTATGCCTGGCTTCTTATTCATGCTTTCACCAATCCAATACGAGTGGAAAAGTTGATTGACTATGCTATAACTTGTGAGGTGAAAGCTATGAGTATTCAAGAGTGGATCCGAATTTTAGGGGGCCTAGATGAGCACTCAGTCCGTTGGTATCTTCCATCATGCTGGGGGGATAGACCTGAGGTAGTCTTCCGTTGCGGTGGTTTTCAGAATGTTCCACTGATGGGCACTAAAGGATGTATCAACTACAACCCGTCTGTGACTCTGAGGCAATTGGGATATCCGATGAGGAATTCGCCTACTGAAGAGATGTTATTCCCGTTTTACATCTTTGAAGGAGGTCCAAAAGATGACAGTTTGCTTAGAAAGGTCTTGCAAGCATGGGGTACGGTGATTCATAGGGGAAAAGTAGAGCTTGCTCAGAGGACTAGTGGTATTACCTTCACTCAGTGGCTTGGAAAAAGGATCCAGAGTGTTCAATTGCCTTACCAAAAAGCATTGCAAGTTGAGAGGGAAGACACTAGTGTTCCTGTTGTCGAAGAGTTAGGCGAGGTCAAGTTGGCTCTGATGAAGGCAGAGGAAGAGAAGAGATCTTTGCAAGCGGAGATAGAGAAGATGGCTCTGAAGAACAAAAGATTGGAAGAAGAGAGTGCTCTCAAGTCTGCTGCTATTGAGGAGTTCAGTCAGAAACTAAAAGGGGAAGAGAAGAGTAAGTTAGAAGTTCAAAGGTATCTGCAAGGAGCCAAGGAGGAAATTAAGAGGCGAAATTGGAAAGAGAAGAAGGCCATTGAAGAAGCCAATCAGTGGAAAGAATTATGCGATGAGGCAAAAATGAAAGGGAGAACTGCGAAAAGCTTGCTTGCCAAGTCAAAAAGAGAATCCCGCATGCTACAAGCTGAATGGGAGAGTAAGTTAGACAGTGTTGTGCAAGAGAGAGACTCATTTGAGAACATCCTCAGAGAATGTCGGCGGGCCCTGAGAGCAGAACAAGAGGATTCTGATGAGTTGAAGAGGAACCTTCGTTACATCAGCGATGCATACCGGCAAGCGAGGGATGAAATTCAGTATTGCGAACATCGCTATGTTGAGCTGCTCAGTAGGATTGAAGAGCAGGCAGTCATCATTGAGCTGAGGGATGAAGTTCAACACTGAAAGGATAGGTTCTCCAAGCTATCAGAGTTGGCCAACCAGGCTCTTGCGGATGTGCCCAAGAAATTAGGAAAAGCTGAAATTGAGATGCATCCCCTCAACACCCCGCTTGAGGTGTACAAATTTGTGGAGTACTGGAGAGCCCTAGTTGAGGAAGCCAAAGAGAAAACCAGAAGTACCTCTACCAACAACAAAAGGAAAAGGAGTGGAAATTTCAAAGCTCTTTGTATTTGAGCTTCCTTATTGTAATTTTCCATTCTTGTTTTTATTGTACTTTTCCTTTTTCAATCGTTGCATCAGAATATTGTGCTTTTGGATTCAGAATTTGAAGCATTTTTACAAATGCATGGAATACACCTTGTTATACCCTAATTTTGCCCGGTCTTTTAATCATAATTGCTTTAGCCCCATGTCACAAGCCCCTGGCATTTCGAGCGCTGTTTTGTTTAAAGTCAGACTGAACTGTCCAATTGGGCCTATGTCCAACCTTTTGGGCCTGATTTTGTTAGCTTATCTTATTGGGCTTACGCTTTTTTTTGAATTAGTTTTTAATGTTTTGGGTTGTTTGGGCCTACATCTAACTTTTGGGCCCGTTTTGATAAATGGGCCTGTGGCTGGTTTCTTGGACCTAATTTAGCCTTTTTGATCAAAAGCCATAAAAAATTGATAATAAAATAAAATCAGATTTTAAAAATATTACAACAGCCCAAAATATAATAAAAATCAGAATTAATAAAAATTAATTTACAATAATCCCAAAAATCTTAAAAATGCCAAATTGTACAAAAAGTCCAAAAAAATACAAAATAATAACACAAAAATCAGAAAACGAAAATACAAAAATATATAGCAGCAGCAGATCCATGGACCGTTTCTTGTTGCCCAAGAGCCCAAAACCTGCAAAATAGGAAACAAAATCAGGTTAGAATCAGGTTTTTAATCTCCTAAACCTAATTTTTACCTATAAAAAAGACAGCAATTCACACAGACAAGACGACACAGTTTTCAGAACTAAAAGATTAGGGTTTTCACATTGTAACCCTAATCGCAAAACCCTAAAAATCCTGAAACAACCACACAGAACAGAAGCATCAACAGTAATCAACAGCAACAACAGAGCAAGCAAAAGGTGAATATCAGAAGCTGGAGTAAAGGTTGGTCCTTCTATAAACTAATATTAGTTTGCTAGTTTTTTAGAACATATGAGCACCCCCTTCGTTAAACCCTGATTTTGTTGAAATATGATCCCTAGTTGAACATATAATCTGTCCAGAAAAAAATCGCAAACAGAATTTGTAGATGGTGATTTAGGGCTTTTAAAAATCACCAGGCTTGTAAATACGAGATCAAGAGCAGAATCATGGCTAAGGAAAAATTATTAGTGTTAAGGTTTAGTTGGTTCGGAAAGACAGGAAATTAGTAATAAACTGAAATAGGCTGATAACATTAAACCAGTTAGCATTCTGTTTCCTCTAAAAATTAGGAATAGTTATAAAATCCGGAATAAGGAGATTTAGTCTTGTGTTACTAATAACATTCACAGAAAAATTTTAGGAAGATTGAAATAATAGTGTTATGGCTTAATTTTCGAAAGCAAAACCGAACCTATCTTCGTCAAAATAAGTGAAAAAAGGGGTAAAACCGAACCTGTCTTGTGAACCCCACCGTGCATCTTCACCGGCGACGGTCGCCGTCGTCGAAACACCCCTGTAACATCGTCGTTGTTACTGGCGCCCTCGTCACCGGCCATGGATTGGCCAGTCAGCATCAGTCTTCGCGCCCTGGCCGTCGTCACACAGCCACCGTCACGCCGTCGTAGCTTCATCACCATCGTCCGGTCGTTTTCGTCTTCGCCCCCACCGGAGAAGTCGCCGTCACCTCTGTCTCTGCCGGTCAAGGAACGGCCGGCCGTCGTCGCTTCCTCCTCGTTCGTCCACCATCGTCTTCTCTCTCTCTTCTCCTCCGGCGATCTCACCGTCATCGACCTCCCCCATTCTCCCACCTTCGCGAAACTCTTCTATCCCTCCCTCACAGAGTAAATCTCTCCCTCTCTCCGCAAATCTCTCTCCGCGAACCCTCGCCTCCTCTCTCGCCGGAAATCTCGCTTTTATCTCTTTCCCTATTCTGTTTGTTGCGGCGCAGCTGATGGGGAAGAGAAGAAGGGAAGATTAGGTTTAGGTTTTCATTAGTTGCCTTATATACCAATTCTATTTTAATTTTAATTTTTACAATCAGATTCAGTTTTACACCCCAACGTTTACTTCATACCCTCCCTAAGCATAAGCCCAGCTTCATAAGTAACCAGCCCAGAATTCATATAGCATGGATTGGAGTTCGACTAACTGCACCCCCAGTTTTTATAATACAACCCTCTTCTGCAAACTGCACCCCATTTTACTATTTCACCCTCTTTTTCGTTTTATTTATTTTCTTTTCAAAAAAAACAATTTCTTTTACAAGAAACCTATAAAAATAAATAGATGAATATTTCATTGTTAAAAAATATAAATAGGGGACTAAGTCGACTGTACAGTCGGGTTAGTCTGCTTTTTAGGTCACTAATGAACCGTTACGGATCATGGCCTAAAATCCCTATTTAAAACAAACAAATTTCTAAATTAAAATAAACACAAACGCGTTTCTTCCCACAAATCAAATTCTCAAATTAGGGGACTAAGCCGACTGTACAGATGGGTTGGTCAGCGTTTTAGGACGAATGAACCGTACGGATCAAGAGTCCTAAAACCCCTATTCAAATAAAATCAAACCAACACACTTCAAATCATTTTCCAAACTCCAAAAATTCTATTTTTACAAAGTAGGGGATTAAACCGGCTGTACAGTCAGGTTAGTCATCGTTTTAGGACAAATGAACTGATCACTCAGGAGTCCTAAGATCCCTATATTAAAAAATACCAACAAACAAACATTCTTCTACCAAGAACTACGTGTGATTTGATTCTCTACCAAGAGATACGTAGGAGCAGATGGGGGCCCACATCTGTCAATTGCACTAATAAAAAACCTTTTTTAGTCTTTTCCTAAATTCAAATAAAATATCAATTTTCTTCTTTCTTTTAAATTCACAATAAAAGGGTAAAAATAAATGTTTTCAAAATTAACTTTCACTCCTACAACTAATTAGCAGGTAACCTTCCTTAGGAAGGATGTCGTGGGGTGCTAATACCTTCCCTACGCATAACCGACTCCCGAACCTTAATCTGGTCTCAAGGACCCTTATCCATTCAAAAGGGATTTTCCAATATTTGCCCTTAAACTAAACTTTGGTGGCGGCTTCATTTTTGAACCTTCGAGGAATCCTCTCCCGGATTTTTCGGTCGCTACACACCTGTTTCGCTTCCAGATTCCAATTTCATTATGATCCAAAAAAGTAATATAATGATAAAAATAATCAAAGATCTACCTGCGTATCTATGACAAGACATAATACACTGCGATTCTCGGCCCAAAACAAATCAAACATGCATTCATTCGCATTGCATTCATTTATTCATTCTTGTGTTCATAAGCGTGTTCCGTCAAAAGAAAGTCAGGCAAGCTAGTTAGTCATCACTATTGGACGCGTCTGCAAACAAGAAACATGGAAAACAATCAAGGCGACGCTGATCAGGGCAATCCACAACCACATCAGAATGACGGAATTCCAGGAGGTCCGAATCCTAATGGTCAGGGTCAGCATGGTCAGAATCAAGGGAATCAAGTCATTCAAGCTGAGATGGAAGTCATAAAGGCTCAAATGGCGGAGGTCATAAGAGTGCTGGGTGCCTTAAGAGATGCTGGCACGGCTGAAGCTACTGCTGCCGGGGTAAACAATCCTCCTCCCCCTCCTGGGTCTGGGATCTCTCAAGCCCTTCAAGCTGTGCAATGGCCTCCCTATGGTCTCCCACTAGGCTATACGCCTCCTGCTGCTGATGCAAACCCTGGAGGAGATCCTTCAGGAACCGCGGGGCAAGCTCAGCCTTACATAGTTGTGAATGAAGTTGGAACGGGGACGCCTCAAGCCCAGATTCAGATCCCAATCCCTGCTACTGCTCCAGGAACTCCGGCGGGTTTCAGTTTGCCAATAACGGTTCATCCACAAGTACGGGGCCCAATTCCTCAGAATGTTGCTCACCCACACATGACTCCGGCCGTGGTATCAATGAATAACCCTCACTATGGTGCCGGTGGTTTCCCACAGAATTACCCTGCGCTAGAAGTCAGTATCAGATGCTAGAAGAGCGATTAAGAGCCGTTGAAGGAGCAGGTTCCCAGGCCAGAAATGCCCATGAGCTGTGCTTGGTCCCTAATCTAGTCCTGCCTCCCAAGTTCAAAGCACCAACTTTCGACAAATACAGAGGGACGACTTGCCCAGTCAGTCATGTGACAATGTACTGCCGGAAAATGACTGCCCATGCCCGTGATGATAACCTGATGATGCACTGCTTTCAGGAAAGTTTAGCTGGAGCTCCCCTTGACTGGTACATGCAGTTGGAGCCAACCAATATCCGCTGCTGGAAAGACATGGCAGATGCTTTTATTCGTCAATACCAGTACAACAATGATTTGGCTCCGGATAGGACTCAGCTAATGCATGTCTAAGAAGGATAATGAGTCGTTCAAGGAGTACGCTAAGGTGGAGGAACCTCGCTGCTCAAGTTAAACCCCCTCTACTGGACAAAGAAATGGTCCACATGTTTATGGAAACCCTTCCTGCGGTGTATTATGATAGGTTGGTTGGCAGCGTAGCCTCGAATTTCTCTGAGATGGTCGTCACAAGAGAAAGAGTAGAGAACGGCATGCGCAGCGGAAGAATAGCTCATGGCCCAACACCTCCTTCCAGTCAGAAAAAGCATTTTTCTGGATCCCACAAGAAAAAAGAGGGTGAAACCAATGCAATTATCGGAGCCAGTGGTCCATCACACAGCAATCCTCCGCAAGCTATTCCGGTTCCTTCCCAGGCACCACCTGCACAGCCATTTCAGTCAAACCACCAGTACCGGAACTACGGTGAAAGGAAGCCTGTTGTCTTCGATCCTATTCCCATGTCCTACACGGACTTGTTCAATTATCTCATCACCAATAAAGTAATCAATACTCGTCAAATGAAGCCATACCAGCCTCCCTATCCCAGAGGATATAATGCAAATGCTACCTGCGCCTTTCATTCCGGAGCAGTAGGTCATGTGGTGGAGGATTGTAAGGCATTCAAGTACGTGGTGCAAGACTTGATTGATGCGAAGAGCATATCATTTCAGCAACCCAATGTAACCACCAATCCGTTGCCAGGGCACGGAGGATCTTCTGCCAATGCCATTGACGATCAAGGTGGTCAGTGTTTGATTAAAGAGGTTGATTGCATTCAGATGCCTCTGGATGTCATCCATGCTGAATTATGCCGTCTTGGTGTTATCAAAGAGGGGTGTGCTAAGAAAGACACCTGTGATAATCCTCGCTGTATTGGGACATGTGAAGGCTTTAAACCAATTCTCCAAGATCTCTTAGATAGACACCTGGTCCAAGTGGGAATTCAGGAAAAGGAAGAAAGTGCATCTACCTTGCAATCAGGCAACGGAGGCTTCAGGAGACCGATTGAAATCCCCTGTAGTCTGAATTCCAGCCCAGCTGTGACGAGACCTTCGACTGTTGTTATTCCAGTACCCGCTGTTACCCCTAGTAGAGAGACTAGGATGAGTCCATGGAGCTGCAATGTACAGATGCAAGCGGAGGTCCCTAAGGGCACTTTGGATATAACTAACATCACTGGGAGTAGCGGCATTACAAGGAGTGGAAGGTTGTATGCTCCTGAAAACCTCAGGGGAGAGCAATCAAAAACAGATGAAGAAAGGGCCCGTAAGGGAAAAGACAAAGAAACTGTAGAAGTCAGAAGGGTATCAGACAAAGAAGCTCAAGAATTCCTGAAAGTAATGAAACAGAGTGAATATCGGGTGGTAGATCAGCTGAGTCAAACTCCATCCAATATCTCAATGCTCTCTTTGTTGCTTAGTTCAGAGGCACATCGTGCTGCTCTGTTGAAGATCTTGAATGAAGCCCACGTCTCCCATGACATTACAGTAAACCAGCTTGATGGTATTGTTGGCAACATTGTAGCATCCAATTACTTGACTTTCTCAGACACTGAGCTTCCTCCGGTGGGAAAGGATCATAATCAAGCTCTTCACATCTCAGTCAAGTGTGGGGACTATATACTTGCCAGGGTGCTCATTGATAATGGCTCATCCTTGAATGTGCTGCCTAAGTCTACAATGAATAAGCTGAATGTAGACTGCTCATATCTGAAGCCGAGCTCTACCTTGGTCAGAGCATTTGATGGGTCAGTAAAGGAAGTTTTTGGAGAAGTAGGAGTGTCGCTTCAGGTAGGCCCCGAAGTGTTTTATGTCATCTTCCAAGTGATGGACATCAGTTCCTCCTACAGCTGCCTGCTAGGACGTCCTTGGATACACGCTGCTGGGGCAGTGCCATCCTCGCTTCATCAGGAACTCAAGTTTGTGGCTGAGGGAAAGCTGATAGTGATCTACAGAGAGGAAGAAACATTGATAAACCGATCACCACCTGAATATTATGTGGAAGCAGCGGAAGAGTCCTTTGAGACTGCCTTCCAAGGATTGGAGATCTCAAACGCTGTCTTCGTTGAAAGTGAGCCTCTGTGGAAGCCTAAGTGGTCCAAGGCTGACATGATGATTGCAAAGGTGATGCTACGACATGGGTATCAGGTCGGTAAGGGCCTAGGAGAAGCTGCTCAAGAAATTGTAACACCTGTCCAGTTGAGAGGAAACATTAAAAGGTTCAGTATTGGGTACATCCCAAGTTTTGTTGATCGGGAGAGGCTGGCATCTGACAGGAGGGAGAAATGGCTGGCCAAACTCAGAGGAAGGGCACCCAATCAGGGAAGGATGGTCATCGCTAACCTTAAGAACAACTTCCGGAGTGCCGGCATGCTAAACCCTGACCAGGTTAATGTGGTTGAAGAAGGATCAAGCTCGAGTGGCTGTGCTGTCAGCATGGTGCGCTCATCTGCTGTGCTGCTGGAGAGAAGCCGCAAAACTGGGAGATCATGGATTTCCCCGTATTTTTCAATTTAAAGTAATTATCGTTGTAATATAGATCCCTCGGCTCTGCCCAAGGCCTTGGAATATTTCATTCGGGAACGCATGTTTTCGTCAAAACTCATCAATCAATAAAGTGTTATTTTGAATTTTCAATAAAATTTCTGTCTTCATCTCTTATTTGTGTGCATTTTCTTTGTTTTTATTCGCCGCTCCATTTTAATGCAGATCAAAAATAGTCTCTGAAAGTAATAATGCCCATAACTCATACTGTGACTTTGATTACCCGGTTAATCAAGCCGAGGAAGATGTTGAGGATGATTGGGATACTCCTCCGGAAATCATGAGAATGGTAGAACAAGAAGAAAAGGTCATTGGGCCCCATGGGGAGTCTACAGAAATGGTCAATTTGGGTACTAAGGAAGACAGAAAAGAGGTCAAGGTTGGTACTGCAATGGAGGATAGAGAGCGCAAAAAGTTGATTCAGCTCTAGTTGTCCACCAGGTAAAAGGAGGTTGGGAAACAAGAAATTCTGATTTGATTCCTTACTGTGACTATATTCAAGAATTAATCAAGCCCTTTGAGGAAATCACTTTCCAGCACATACCCCGCAGCGAGAATCAGTTGGCAGATGCCTTGGCAACTTTGTCTTCTATGTTCAACGTCAACTGTGACAAAAGTTTGACGACTGTCAGAATCCAGCACAGAGGTCAACCTGCTTATCACTACTGCATGGCAGTCGAAGAGGAATCAGATAGTAAGCCTTGGTACCATGACATCAAGCAGTACATCACAAACAGAGAGTATCCTCCCGGAGCTACAGAGAATGACAAGAGAACACTCAGGAGGCTATCAGCAGGTTTCTTCTTGAGTGGAGACGTCCTTTACAAGAGAAACCATGACTTGGTACTCCTCAGGTGTGTAACAAGAGAAGAATCAGTAAAGATTATGCGAGATGTTCATGAGGGCTCGTTTGGGATTCATTCCAGCGGGCACGCAATGGCTAGAAAAATCCTGAGAGCTGGTTACTACTGGTTGCAGATGGAATCAGACTGTTACAATTTTGTGAGAAGATGCCATAAATGTCAAATCTATGCAGATCACACTCATGTACCTCCAACTTCTCTGAATGTCTTGAGTGCACCATGGCCATTCTCAATGTGGGGCATGGACACCATTGGTCCCATTGAACCCAAAGCTTCAAATGGCCACCGTTTCATTCTGGTTGCTATTGACTACTTCACTAAGTGGGTGGAGGCTGCTTCTTATCCCAATGTAACGAGCTCAGTGATTGCTAAGTTCATCAAGAAAGATTTGGTTTGCCGCTACGGCCTTCCAAACAAGATTATCACAGACAACGGCAGTAATTTGAACAGCAGAATGATGAAGGACTTGTGTAAAGACTTCAAGATACAGCATCACAACTCTTCTCCCTACCGCCCAAAGATGAATGTGGCAGTTGAGGCAGCTAACAAGAATGTCAAGCGGATAATACAAAAGATGGTCGTGACCTATAATGACTGGCCTGAGATGCTCCCCTTTGCCCTGCATGGTTACAGAACCTCAGTGCGCACCTCAACAGGGGCAACCCCCTACTCACTGGTTTATGGGTCAGAGGCAGTCCTCCCCATTGAAGTTGAAATACCATCCCTGCGGGTGTTAATGGAGACAAAACTTGATGAAGCAGAATGGGTTCGGTCCCGTCTTGACCAGTTAAACCTCGTTGACGAAAAACGGGTAGCCGCAATGTGTCATGGACAGTTGTACCAACAGAGGATGATAAGGGCTTTTGACAAGAGAGTCCGTCCTCGTGAATTCCAAGAGGGAGATCTTGTGCTCAAGCAGATCTTGCCGATCCAGACGGACCCCAGGGGCAAATGGGCTCCCAAATATGAAGGACCTTATGTGGTGAAGAAGGCGTTCTCAGGAGGAGCTTTAATTCTGGCGAACATGGACGGAGATGAGATTCCAAATCTAGTGAACTCAGATGTGGTCAAGAAGTATTATGCCTAGAAAAATAGACAAAAAAAAGAGAAAGATAAGCCAAGGAAAAATCAGCTCGCTAGGTTGAAAACCCGCAAAGGGCGGCCTAGGCAAAATCAGAGCGATCCGGTGGATTGAAAACCTGCAAAGGGCAATCCAGGCAAAAATTAGGGTCAGAAAACTTGGACTTGAGAAAAGAAAAGGCAATCAGCACTCCCAAAGGTTCGGATAAGGGGGTGATCAAGGTTATGAGTATGGACGGTGGGCACCGTTACTTCAGAGATGAAATCACGAGATCTGTTCCTTTTTCTTGTATTTCTTAGTTTAAAAGAAAGATTGCAATGCACTTTCAATTGGCGTGACTTTCTGCACGTCCAATTTCTATATCAATAAAAGTCCAACTTTTCTTTCATATGTGTGCTTTTCGTGTCTCTGCTTTCGTCTATTCAGTTTCTTTCAAAATAATAACTTTTATGAGCATTACAGGATCATTGCGAAATCTTTGAAAAATACAGAAAGAAATGATTTCCTAAGTGAATAAAATTGCGAAAAAAAAACAGTCGTGACGAACCAGTGCGCAATCCTCGCGTGATCATCGTCCTGGAACAGCCTCCGTCCGGCAGATCGATCTAACCAGCAAAAAAGAGTGCCGAAGAAAAAAAAACAAATAAGCAGAAAAAAGAAAGCTGCTTAAAGAAAACAAACAGAATAAACAAAAACAAAAGAGAAGAAAATCACAGAAGACGGAACATAAAAAGAACACAACATCTTCATATCATTCATCATTCTCATATTGTCCATGCCATTCGTCACTCCATGGCATCAAACAGTAGTGCATTACACTTTCAAGTTCGCATCTCAGAAGAGCGAAAGAATAACAAAAGAAAAAGAAGAGAATGAAGAATCAAACAGAAAAAGCATCCCACCAAAATCAATCATTGCATTCATGTGCACCCAAATATCCAAGTGCATGCATTTCATGCACCATCCAAGAGAAAAGTTACTTTGGACCAGAGAGTCCCAAAAATCTCATTTTTAGAAAATCACCGTGACACTGAGTTAGTAAACTCCATCAGCACAGAGTTAGTGAACTCCCACCGAGTTAGTGAACTCCTTCCATAGATCACAACATCGTGTACGAGCGCGCGATGGATCCATCCGACTTCGTTAAATCCTTCGGATTAGTTGTGTCAGCCTAAGGCATAGCGTAAATCCATTGATCGAATCAGTTCCGGACCTGATGTTGATCGGCCGCTCGAAAAGGCCACCCCCAGAGCTCAGACTCGGCAAGAGTCCGTTAGAAGGTTTTAGGCAACCTCCGAATTCCCAATTTACCGCTTTTCCCAATTTACTGCTTTCCCGTTAATGCAACAAGTGTTAACCCCCTTTCTCTAAAGGAAAATAATAAAAAGAAAATTTGAACTTTTCTGAAGCGGACAAAATTAGTATTATTTCTATATCTTTATTTCCATTTCACCAACAAATATGAAAAGGCCAATTCATATTTCTTGGCGAAATGTGAAATAAAGAGGGGCAGCTGTAATACCCCAATTTTGTCCGCCCAAGTCAAAAAAACATTTTTCAGAAAAATGGAAGCAATAAGGTAATTCATAATGTGTGGAAAACAGTGGATTGGTGCATTTATGTGTGTTCGTCCCCTATTTCGCATTTTTATTTGAATTACGCACGCGCGTTAGTAGTAATTGCGTGAGCTGCCCTGTGCCCCCGTCATTTGGCACGTGTCTGTATTTTCATCAAAAAAAAGGGGGGCATTTATTGATCATTATTAATTTTTGGCACCCAAAAACATTTTTCTTAATTTTTAGGAATTTTAGGAAATAAAATAGTGCATATTTTTACATTTTTGGGCATTTAAATAAAAGCGAATTAATTATTTTTGGACCAAGACCAGGTCAAGGACGTGGCATACATGTTACTCTACCAAGGGTAATTTTTGTATAATTTTTGGAAAGAAAGTCCTAGTCCAAAATAATTAAAAATGCATTTTCCCCATTTTTAGTGCATAAAAAACCCAAAAAAGACCATTAAATATTCCCCAATTACTAAATGACAATTTTTATTGCCTAGAATAATTAGAGGGAATATTTTATGGTGCTCAAATATATATGACACTTTTTAATAGGTGCACCTTCACTTCCATGCCCAAAAATTCAAAATTCAAATAAAAAGTACAAAGTGTCCTCAATAAGACAAAAGACCAAAAAGGAGAAGCAATTTTCCCTCTCTCTCTCCTCAATTTCGAATTCCCTCTCTCTCTCTCTCCACAATTTCTTCCACACTCTTCTATTGTACAATTATTCCTTAAGAATATGCTTTGTACTATCCTTAACTTTTCCCTTTTTGGTGACCATCACTCACCCCCACATAGATTTATGCCCTTTTTTGTAAATTACCCCACCCATTTATACTCACCTCTTCACAAGAAAATACAAAATTACTTCTTTGGTAACATTCCATCTCAATTATACCCTTAACCCTATTTTTACCTCACATCACATATGAGCCTCCATTCTCAAAATAGGACAAGTTTTCCCTCCCTCACTCTCATTTTTGTGTTTTCTCACTACCCACAATCCAAGTGATCTCTAATCCTAGCCCTTCATTCAAATTTAAAACCCAATCCTAGAGCATCTAGTAAAGAGCAATGACCTAATTACCCCTAGACCTAAAACAACTCTATAAATACCCTCTCATTTCCATACATGAGCATCTTTTGCTTCTCATTTTTCCTACACTAAAACCCTAGCACACAAAAATCTCTCCCTCTTTCCTCTCAAGGCCGTAGCCTCCTCTCCCTCTCCTCCATCCATCTTTTTCATTTCCTTCCACCCAAACACCACCACCCCACCTCATTTGCATCCCTCTTTCACATACTCCCTCCATTTCTCATTCAAAGTTCAAGCATCATCACCAAGTGGGTTTGATCATCATATTTGCGTGGGTATTTCTTTGAAGAACCTTGGAGTTTTGTTGATTTGTGTCTAGTTTCATCTTCTCATCTCACTTTCTAACTTGGAGTTAAGGTAAAATCCTTAAAACCTTGCATCATATTTGAGTTCTTGCCTCAAAATGTAAAATTATTCATCCTATCATCTTCATATCCCCATATTGTTGATTGATGTTGGGGAGAAGTGTCATAAGCACTTTGACAAGCACTTAGGGAGTCTTGGGTGCTTATGGTGCTTCTCACCCTTGAATGATTGATGATTTGTGTTGATTTGGATCTTGACCCATGCATTTCATGAAATAAAATGTTATTTTATGGCAAATGAGCAAAATGTAAAATTATTCTCCTCTCCTCTCTCTATTCACGACTCCTCTCTCTATTTTTCTCAAGCAAAATCGCAAATGAGCAAAACCCTAGCCTAGGCGCTTCACCTATGCGCCTAGCTAGTGGGCTTTTGGATCACGGGCTTTCCTCCAGCTTAAGCCCGATCACTAACACCATCCCCTAATATCCAATTATACACCTCTTAATCAAATGCTAATATAATTACACCAACTGAAATAAATAATTAAATAAATGGATACCTAAATATTTAATTAAATAATTTAATTAAATATTTGGTCGTTACATATAAGATTGCTTATTCTTATGAATTACTTTATAATTTGTCTTAGGTTGATGATTGGTAAAGTGACTCTCACTTGCGCCTAGTGCACCTCGATCTAAGTGAGGAGGATTACCTAGAAATGATTCAATCTCTCTTTTATAATTTTTAATGAGTAAGAAGATGCAAATTTAGGTTTCCTTTTATGATAGTTAAATAATGCGTGAATAGTTGAAGGCCAATTTGGCCTATGATGGCATTCACCTTGAAAGGTTTGTGTAAATGTAATTTAGGGTTCGTGTAGGTTTTGTAAATGATAGGTTGTCCTAATCTTGATGCATCCTCACTTGCAATTGTGGAGTTGGTTCTTGGAGTTTGTGTAGGTTTTGGCAAGGGATGAACTAACTCTAGTCTTGATGCATTCTCACTTGTTAATGTAAGTAATTGCAAAGGATAGGCTAGCCCCCTAGTCTTGATGCACATGTGCTCTTATTCATTTATACTTGTTTTTGTGCTTGTTATGTGATTAAGTATTGAATTGGTGTTCACGATTTGCTTGCTTGTTTTGATGATCGCATTGACTTTGTAATCCGACTTCAAAGTTCAAAACCTTTGTTACTCGTTAGTAACACCTCAAAACCATGTCGCATTCAAATTATACTACAATTTGTTACTCGTTAGTAACATTTACAATTTCAAATCTTTTTCATAACCAAGAACACTTTCAAACATAAAAAAGCCATCTCACAAACCAAAAATCAATTCAATTGCGAAAACCCTTTTGATTACCTAAAGTAAGAACCAATTATCATTAATGATCACTCGCGCCGTTGCCGTTTGGTTGTTAACGATAATTTCATTTTCAAAGGAATTAGTAGGGTGACCACTCTAAACCGTTGTTGTTTGGTCTTCATGAACACTCCAACTTAAATAAAACCAATTGTCATCAATGATCACTCGCGCAGTTGCCGTTTGGTTGTTAACGATAATTTCATTTTCAAAGGAATTAGTAGTGTGACCACTCTAAACCGTTGTTGTTTGGTCTTCATGAACACTCCAACTTAAATAAAACCAATTGTCATCGATGATCATTCGCGCCGTTGCCGTTTGTTGTTAATGACGATTGCATTCTCAAAAGGGTTAGTAGCGCGGACATTCTAAACCGTTGTTGTTTGGTCATCGCGAACACTCGAATCAAAAGCAAAACCGATTATCATTAATGATCACTCGCGCCGTTGCCGTTTGGTTGTTAATGATGATTTCATTTTCAAAAGAGTTAGTAGTGTGACCACTCTAAACCGTTGTTGCTTGGTCATCGCGAATCCTCATTCCTATTGCGAAAACTCACCTAAACAAGATAAAAGACAAAAACCTTTTTTCAGGACAAACAAGAACTACGTAGCTTTGAATTCTCCATCGCACCGGGAGATACGTAAGAGCGAGCGGCTAACTCTCGTCAAGCGCCAAAAATAAAAATTTTCATTAAGTCTTCTCATTCCCTTTGAGGCAAATTTAAGTATTTTCCAAATCAACAATTAAAACCACACGTTTAATTAAAGGTTCCCTTTCGGTAGAAAGGAGGTGTGGGGTGCTAATACCTTCCCCATGCCTAACCGACCCCCGAACCCAAATCCTCCGGTTTTCCAAAAGGCCATCCGCTTTCCAAAAAGGTTTTTCTTCAATATTTTCCTTATAAAAAATATTGGTGGCGACTTCATTGTTTTAAAAAGTTGTAAACGAAGAAAAATCCCCTCAGGGACCTTTTCGGGTGCAACACCGGTAATCGCAGAAATTCTTGTAGTGATGGACTATGAAGAAGACAACATGGCGTACCAAGAGGACGCCAAGGTTGGCAACAAGGAGGAAGAGGATGAAACTCGTGACTCCAAATAGGGAGCAAGGCATCAGGACCTGAGCCTAGGGCTAGATCTAGTTATGAATTTTGTTGTTTAAGCACAAAAGCATAATGTATGGCGCTAGCTAGCATCAACACTTGTTACAAAGAAAAATTCCTTAAGATCAAGAAAGTAAAAGGGCCTAACTTCATAGTTAGGAGTGGAACGAGGCAAGTGTGACAAGCATATATGAAGAGGCCCGAGCCGGATGGCCACGAGGTCTTGGCCTAGGATAAGCGAAACCACTAGCAAAGCATGAGACCACGAGGTCTTGGATAGCAGGCATCGAGAAAGGCGCGGAAGTCAAGCAAATGACGAGACCGTGAGGTCACAGACACCAGAGATACCTACCTACAAGGATGACGTCTATTCTACAGGCCATAACCTCATCTGTGTTTATCCGACGAAGACGTGTAAGCATGCGTTGGAAAGCTAAGAAGCAGAGGTACAATTATCATGTTAAACTCGAAATCCAATTCATACGTCTCCACACCCAGGAAGGGAAACAAGCTGACGGCACCATAACAAGGCCTGTGCAACCCAGCACCCAGCGCCCAGGAGGGCTTAATTCAAGCGTCCGTGAAGGCTGCCAATGCATGGCAAACCAGCACCTGAGGCGCCCAAGAGGGCGCCAAACCCCTGCTCACAAGCTAGCATTCAGCCTAGCGCAAGACGACATCCAGGCACCCGGGAGGGCGCCAAATTCTGCTTTGAAGGCAGCCAGCATGGAGCACAAGACAAATAACTAGTGCATGAGCACATAAGAAAATTAAAGGATGCATGAGCATGCAAGTGCACGAGTCTGTAAGGAAATGACATAGTGCACGAGCACGCGAGCAAATAGAGAGTGCACGAGCACGTGAGCAAATAACATAGTGCACGAGCACATGAGAAAATGAAATGGTGCACGAGCACCTAGGAAAGTAGAACGATGCATGAGCATCCGAGGAGATTAAATAGTGCATGAGCACGTAAGGCAGCACACGGAAGGACGCCTGGCAGGGCGCCAAGGCAGCCACAGGCAGCATCCAGGAAGGCGCCCGGCAGGGTGCCACCAACGAAAGAAAGGGAACCTCCCCCTACTTGCACATGGTAGAAAACAATTGCTCCAACAGGATAATCACTGTGATCTGCCGACAAACTTAGCAGGTCCGACAGCAACACGAGCCGAAAGGGCGACCTAACCTACAAGGGCATTCTAAAAGACAACGTCAAGTCAGGACCATTCCCCAGGATAATCTCGACTTAGGGGGCAACGGTGGAACCAGGTCAATATTCACCAGAGACACCGCCGGGGATCACCATCGAGGAGACCCCCCGACCGACGCAGCTCAATACCAACGCAGGACGGCAGCAAGAAGGATGATCTGGCTTAATTAGGCATAGCAAATGCAACACCCTCAGGGACGACATTAAAGAGCAGATCCATGACACTGGTCCCTAGCAGTAACACTTATTCCCAAAGGAAACTTCCCCAAGATCAAAAAAAAAGAGAGAAAGGGTCCAACTCCATAGGAAGGAGGGGGCAATGCTAGTTTGAGATCCTACCTACCTGGCAGGGAGGGACTGCCTGGATCGCAGGGGCACGAGTCGACCTACTCGGTTCACGAAGCGGCTATCAAGAGACGTCGCAACCTCTGATGGGTGAGTTAAATTCAGATCGATTCTGATAAACTCCTGTCAGAGTCCCTAGATGGGCGAAGCGGCATCGCAAATGTCGCAACCTCTAATGAGTGAGTTAAATTCGGATAGATTCTGATAAACTCCTGTTAGAGTCCATAAGGCGCGAAGCGGCATATCGAAAAGGTCGCAACCTCTGATGGGTGAGTTAAATTCGGATCGATTCTGATAAACTCCTGTCAGAGTCCCTAGATGGGTGAAGCGGCATCGCAAATGTCGCAACCTCTAATGGGTGAGTTAAATTCGGATAGATTCTGATAAACTCCTGTTAGAGTCCATAAGGCGCGAAGCTACATATCGAAAAGGTCGCAACCTCTGATGGGTGAGTTAAATTCGGATCGATTCTGATAAACTCATGTCAGAGTCCCTAGATGGGACGAAGCGGCATCGCAAATGTCGCAACCTCTAATGGGTGATTTAAATTCGGATAGATTCTGATAAACTCCTGTTAGAGTCCATAAGATGCGAAGCGGCATATCGAAAAGGTCGCAACCTCTGATGGGTGAGTTAAATTCGGATCGATTCTGATAAACTCCTGTCAGAGTTAACATTGCCACGAGGTGATATGGGATTATACATTCAGATGCACAAGGCAAGGACTGGCGCCCGAGCCCACCTCGCGCATGCTAGTCATAGGAATGAGAATCAAGCCCGACAAAGACCTCATGATCAAATCAAAGGAGGCTCGACTCTAGAACGGCTTCCGGATATAAAAAAACGAACATGGCCAATCACTTTGTCGTAGGCAGCATAGAAGAATCTCCACCACCTCATGCTCAAAAAGCAAATCATCATTAGAAGAGGTAACGACGAAGCCAGGGAAGCCGGCTTCCTTCGAAGGGACGGTATCACTCACCATCTCTCAACCTGCAGGACAGGGGGCAGAACAAGCGGTTACAAGACAGACAGCAAAACTTGCAGACAACCCCCTCCCCTGAGGTGGGGGACGTCAACTAAACTTGCAGACAACCCCCTCCCCTGAGGTTGGGGACTTCAACAAACACCCCCTCCCCCTGAGGTGGGGGACGTCAACAAAACTTGCAGACAACCCCCTCCCCTGAGGTTGGGGACTTCAACAAACACCCCCTCCCCTGAGGTGGGGGACGTCAACAAAACTTGCAGACAACCCCCTCCCCTGAGGTTGGGGACTTCAACAAAACAAGACGTGCTCAAACACAAAAAAAGCTAGAAATATAAGCTGAAGGACATCCCAAATCACCTTGGTAGTAATTTAGAAGCGGTAAAACTCGTGGAAATGTCAGCAAGAAAAGTAGGCTAAGAGACAAGATGAGCAGCAAAAAATAAAGTAAAGTGCCAAGCACACGTCTGTTGAACCAAGAACAAACACTCGTAGTTTTGTATGATAACAAATTACATATTGTCTACTAATGGTTCAAGTTGAATGAAGTACAGGACGGAAATCAAAAAGCAGGAAATATTAAAGTGGAGCAGCTTGGAGAAGAAGCCGCCGTAGAAGAATCAAGACCTAATTGTTTATCCGCTTTCTTTAGGACACAATGTAAGGTCCTATCACTTAAGGTCTATGACATTTAGAAGCTGGGAGATGATTTTTGAAAACATGCATGATGCATCAAAATTAGGGTTTGAAAAAATATTTTTGCATGCATGCATAAGGTGGCACCTAAACCTAAAAACGATTTTGTGGAAATCAAAAAATCAATTTCTATTTTGTTCCAATGGCCAAGAATCGATTTATACTAATTTATAAAGGCTATGAAATCGATTTTAGGCTCACCTATAGGCCAAGAATCGATTTCCTTATCCTATGTTTGAAACAAAGAATCGATTCACACCTATACATAAGCCAAAGCCATGAATTGATTCTTACTATTTTGCAAAGGCCTTGAAATCGATTTTCAAGCTATCCTATAGGCCATGAATGGATTCCTCCTTGTTTTAACTAAGCTCAGAATCGATTTTCACCTATTCAGGATGTCTTGAAAATCGATTCCCACTTGTTTTCAAAGAACAAAGAATCGATTCCCATGTTTTCTAAATGCAAAGAATCGATTCCTCCTCATTTTAACTTCATCAAACAATCGATTCATCTTTGCAATAAATGTTTTTTTCAAATTTGTACATCTTCCTAAGCCTATAAATAGGCAGGTGTGATTCTCATTTCAACACACCACAAATCACAACAATTCTCTCTTCTTCTCTCATTCGAATTTCTAGATCTGAGAAAGAGAAAAATAGAGCTATCACTTTCATATCATTTTCTATAGATCTAGTCACTCATCTCTCTCAGCTATTATATTGTCATACTATCTGAAGTGATTAGATCATAGCTTCTATATTGTAATCTACTATTGTGGGGTCATTTTGAAATCCTGGGAAGTGTTCTTGGGTCGTTCAATCGGGGAAGATTGAAGCGGTAGTGAAATCCTGGGAGGTGCACTTGGGTCGTTCAATCGGGGAGATTGAAGCGGTATTGAAAGCCCTACGTCCTTAGCGGGGACGTAGTGGTTGTCAGCAAAGTCCAAAGGTTGCAAAGCCGGAGGCCGAGGACGTAGGGCTTTTATCCCGAACCTCGTAAAATTCCTGGTGTATCTCTATCCCTCTCTCTTTACTTTATTTACTTTTTATATCTGTTTATAATTATACTCAATATCACTGCGCCGATCTGTTTATTGCTATCATTACGCTGCTTATAATATCTGCCTATCCTGAACTCTGATAATAGCGTAATATTGCACTGTACCTGATCTGCCTGTCTAGTTATAAATGTCTGGTTATAGTGAATATTGAAAATAGTAACATTAGAGTAATACCTCACTGTGCCTAATCTGCCTGGTTACATACATCATATAAGTTTAAATCTCAGATTCCGCATTTGATTTAAACAAGCATTGCAAAAGTTTTTGAAAACCGAAAAAGAATTCAAGTTTTGCACATAACCTTATTCACCCCCCCCCCTCTAAGGTTATCATATAGTCCAACAAGTGGTATCAGTAGCTAGAAATTGCATATAGAGCTTAACATCTCCCAATTTTATTTTATTTATTTATCTGTGATCATGGGTTCTTTTATGAAAGAGGGGATGTCCTTCAATAGGCCACCCCTGTTTGATGGGACTAACTATGACTACTGGAGTAGTCGAATGAAGTGTCATGTGCAGGCTATAGACTTCACCCTTTGGAGGATTATTGTTGATGGACCACTGATTCCTATGAAGATCAAAATTACAAAACCTGGTGGTGCTGACCGAGACACTACAAAAACTCAAGCTACCGGCAAAGCAGAAGAAATTCCAGTTGAAGACATCTACACCATTGATCTGAGCGGGCTGAGAAAGTCCGAGTTAGACAAAATCTCTCAGAATGCCAAAGCTATGAACATTCTTCACCTATCTCTATGTGAAGAAGAATATGGAAGGGTAAAAGGGTGTCAGACAGCTAAAGAGATCTGGGATTGCTTGGAAGCTACACATGTCGGTACAAGCCAAGTGAAGGATACAAAAATCAGAATCCTCACTTCTGAGTATGAAGCCTTCAAAATGAAGGAAGGTGAATCTTGCAGCTATGCACCAGAGACTGAATCTGATAGTGAACAACTTGAGGGCTTTGGGGAAGAAGTATTCTACAAAGGATATAAATGGGAAGATTCTTGCATCCCTGACCAGTGAGTTCTTTCCAAAAACTTGTGCAATCACTGAAGCCAAAGATATTGGCACTCTGCCCCAAGAAGACTTGATTGGGTCACTTCTTGCATTTGAGGTAGTATTGGCTGCTAAGAAGGTTCAAGAAAAGGAAGTGGTAAAAGAAAAGAAGTCTCTTGCCCTTGCTGCTAAAACCCCTAAGGTAGCAAGGAAAGAGGTTGAATCTGATGAAGAAACTGATGATGAAGATATGGCTATGTTTGCTAAGAATTTCAAAAGATTCATGAGATTCAACAAGCTTGGAAAGGGGGACTTCTCAAAGAAATCTGGGTACAACAAAGAAGACAGGTATGAGAAAAGAGATGATCAACTAAAGTGTTTCGAATGCAACAAACCGGGTCACCTCAAAGCAAATTGTCCAAAGCTGAAATCAAAATACAAACAGAAGAAAGCCATGAAGCCTACATGGGACAACACAGATACTGATGGTGATACAGAAGAAGAGCAAGTCGCAAATGCGGTTTGTCTTATGGCTAATGACACACCTGAAGCTACATGGGACAGTCTTGGCACTGATAGTGAATCAAATGAAGATGAGAAGACTGACAATGTTGTCTGCAATATGCCAAATGACGCATCTAAGGTAATCCTTAATTCCTATAGTCTTTCTGATTCTTCTATGCATGATGATTTATTTGATGATGCGTGTAGCAGTCACGATTTGAGTAAGGCTTTTGAAGCTCTTTATTTTGAACATGAATCTCTCTTGTTAAAATCTAAGAAATTGACAAAGAGCAACAAAAGCATGCTTACTCAAATTGAGACTCTTGAAAATGAGGTAGTTAAATTGAAGAATGAGCTACATAAAACAAAACCTTTCAACCTTGAGTTTCTTGAGCTTAAACAAAATTTTGAAAAAGCCAAGGTTGAAAATGAATTTTTGAAAGAATCTTTAAAAAAGTATGAGGTAGGTGAAAAGACCTTAACCAAGATACTTCACTCCCAACATGAATATGTTGATAGGAGAGATATTGGGTATGAAGGTAATTCCACCTCCTCTGTTCTGAACAAGAAAATAACTTTTGTAGCTGCTACTTCAAGTTATACACCTACTGTCTTCTCATGCACCTATTGTCAAAAAGGGAACCATAGCTCTCTTAGATGTCCTATTCGTAAATTATGTGAGCTTGGTACCCTTATACCTGCCTGTAAGAAACCAAGGTGAATTGTGAAAGCAAACCCCTTGACGACTAACCCCCAAGGACCCAACAAAATTTGGGTACCTCGTACTAGTTGTTAAATGTTCATTTGCAGGTTGGTCCTTCATCTAAAAAGAAAAACGTGTGGATGGTTGATAGTGGATGCTCGAGGCATATGACTGGTGATGCTTCACTATTCCTGAAATTGAGCAACAAAGCTAGTGGATCTGTAAAGTTTGCCAACAATGAATCTGCTCAAGTAATAGGTAAAGGTTGTGTGGGTAAGGAAAACACAATTAAAATTAAAAATGCCTTATTAGTTGATGGTGTTAAATTTAACTTACTAAGTGTTAGCCAATTATGTGATAATGATTTTGATGTGCATTTTTCTGTTGATAAATGTGTTATTACCCATATGACTTCTAAACTCTACATTACTGGCTTTCGAGAAAACAATGTATACTATGTTGACTTTGACAATGTAAGTGATGATATTGTATGCATGCCTACCTTGATTGATGATGTGGATCTGTGGCATAGACGTTTAGGACATGCTAGTATAGAACATCTATCTAAGTTAAGTAAGAATGAGCATGTTAGAGGTCTACCTAAGTTGAAATATGAAAAAGGCCAATTAAGTTGAAATATGAAAAAGGCCAATTATGTGATGCATGTCAGCTAGGTAAGATGCATAAATCCTCTTTTAATTCTAAACCTGTTATTTCCACAAAAAATGTGCTTGAACTGCTCCATCTTGATTTATTTGGTGAAATTGATGTTGTAAGTCTAGGAGGGTCTAAGTATGTCTTCGTAATTGTAGATGATTATTCTAGGTATACTTGGGTCATTCTACTTGCAAATAAAAGTGATGCTTTTAACGAGTTTGCTAAGTTGTGCAGAAAGTTACAGAATGAGAAAAGCTTAGCCATCAAGGAAATTAGAAGTGATCATGGAGGAGAGTACGAAAATTCATCATTCAGGACTTGGTGTGAAAAATATGGTGTTCATCATAACTTTTCAGCCCCAAGGACTCCTCAACAAAACGGTGTGGTAGAAAGGAAGAATAGAACCATACAAGAGATGAGCAGAACAATGCTGAATGAGCACAACCTTCCCAAATACTTTTGGGGTCATGCAGTGGATACAGCTTGTCACGTGCTAAACCGAGTATACTTAAGGCCATATCTCAACAAGACGCCATACGAGCTGTGGAATGGTAGAGCTCCTAATATATCATATTTCAAGGTGTTTGGAAGTAAGTGCTTCATTCTCAACACAAAAGATAAGATGGGTAAGTTTGATGCAAAATCAACCGAAGGTATTTTTTTGGGTTATTCAAGTCATAGTAGAGCATATATTGTTTACAATAAGATTGATAAAAATATGCTAGAATCTATACGTGTCTCTTTTGATGAAACTAACCCCTTTGATAAGAAAGTTGATGATGAGGATGAAGTGATTGAAGTGATAAAAAATAGAACACCTGAATCAGACAGTGAAAGTGTAGAAGAAGCCGAGGTGCAAGTAGAACCTCAAGAAGAAGTTGAACGAGAGCCCCAAGACATCGATGATCATCTCCATGGAAGAACACATGATCTGCCCAAAACTTGGAAATCAGTTCGAGATCATCCCATGGAGCAAATTATTGGTAGTCCTTCAAAGGGGGTAACAACTCGCTCTTCTCTTAATCTTTTATGCTTTCATAGTGCTTGTGTCTCTCAAATAGTTCATAATAATATCAAGGAAGCTTTAACTGATCCAGAATGGGTTTTGTCAATGCAAAAAGAACTTGAACAATTTGAACGGAACAAAGTTTGGCACTTAGTTGAAAAACCTGCTGATAGAACTGTTATTGGAACTAAATGGGTTTTTCGCAACAAACTTGATGAAAATGGTACTATTTTATTAAAAAAAAAGCCGTTTGGTTGTTCAAGGTTTTAACCAAATCGAATGGGTGGATTTTGAAGAAACTTTTGCTCCAATGGCTAGGTTGGAGTCCATTCGTATAATATTGGCATTTGCAAGTTACATGGACTTCAAACTACACCAAATGGATGTCAAGAGTGCCTTCCTAAATTGTCTTTTAGAAGAAGAAGTATATGTAAAACAACCCCCTGGTTTTGAAGATTTTAAAAACCCAAACCATGTTTTCAAACTTGACAAAGCTTTTTATGGATTAAAGCAAGCCCCTAGAGCTTGGTATGAGAGACCAAGCAAACATTTAACTGCCAATGGTTTCAAAAAGGGTAAGATTGATTCTACCTTATTCCTTAAAACCAAGGGAAAACATATCATTGTAGTTCAAATTTATGTTGATGATATTATCTTTGGGTCTACTAATGATGATCTGTACAAGGAATTTTCTGAGATGATGACTAGTGAATTTGAAATGAGCATGATGGGGGAGCTAAGCTTCTTTTTGGGACTTCAAGTAAAACAAATGAATGAAGGAATCTTCATATCTCAAAACAAGTTCTCAAAAGAGATACTAAAGAAATATGACATGAGTGATGCAAAGGAAATTAGCACTCCTATGGCGACCGCAACAAAATTGGACAAGGATGAGCAAGGTAAACCGGTAAATGAAACTATGTATCGAGGTATGATCGGTAGTCTATTATATTTAACTGCTTCTCGTCCTGATATTATGTTCGCTGTCTGCCTGTGTGCTCGATTTCAAGCATGTCCAAATGAATCACATTTAAAAGCTGTAAAATGGATTCTTAGATATGTTAAAGGAACCATAGACTTTGGTTTGTGGTACCCGAAATCGAGTATGTTTGATTTAGTTGGTTTCTGTGATGCTGATTTTGCTGGTTGTACTTTAGATAGAAAGAGTACTAGTGGAACTTGTCACTTCTTAGGTCCTTGTTTGACCTCCTGGTCTAGTAAGAAACAAAACAGTGTTGCTTTGTCCACCGCTGAAGCCGAATATGTGGCGGTTGGAAACTGCGTTGCACAAGTTCTGTGGATGAAACAGACTTTGGAGGATTTTGGTTTATTATTTGAAAATGTGCCCGTTTTATGTGATAACACTAGTGCTATAAATATTGCTAAGAACCCCATCCAACATTCTAGAACTAAGCATATAGACATAAGACATAATTTTATTAGAGATCATGTGTCTAGGGGGAGCATAGCATTGAAATTTGTAGGCACTGATGACCAACTAGCGGACATCTTCACTAAACCCCTAGCCGAAGCTCAATTTTGTAAAATCCGTAGAGAGCTAGGGATGCTTGACTTTGCTAGTTTATAATGTGATTATGTTTGTATGTGCTCACCCCCCTCCTTTTTTGATGAAAACAAAGGGGGAGAAAATATATGCATGGGTGAGAAAATATTTGCTGCTATCTGTGCTTATACTGTGATTAATTACATGTGTGGTTTAGTTGAATATTTTTATGCTTATGCTTAGGGGGAGCTCTTTGAAAAATTTTCATTTTTATCACCCTTATGCATAATGTAATTTGTTATCATCAAAAAGGGGGAGTTTGTTGAACCAAGGACAAACACTCGTTGTTTTGTATGATAACAAATTACATCTTGTCTACTAATGGTTCAAGTTGAATGAAGTACAGGACAGAAATCAAAACGCAGAAAATATTAGAGTAGAGCAGCATGGAGAAGAAGCCGCCGTAGACGAATCAAGACCCAATTGTTTATCCGCTTTCTTTAGGACACAATGTAAGGTCCTATCACTTAAGGTCTATGACATTTAGAAGCTGAGAGATGATTTTTGAAAACATGCATGATGCATCAAATTTAGGGTTTGAAAAAATATTTTTGCATGCATGCATAAGGTGGCACCTAAACCTAAAAACGATTTTGTGGAAATCAAAAAATCAATTTCTATTTTGTTCCAATGGCCAAGAATCGATCTATACTAATTTATAAAGGCTATGAAATCGATTTTAGGCTCACCTATAGGCCAAGAATCGATTTCCTTATCCTATGTTTGAAACAAAGAATCGATTCACACCTATACATAAGCCAAAGCCATGAATCGATTCTTACTATTTTGCAAAGGTCTTGAAATCGATTTTCAAGCTATCCTATAGGCCATGAATCGATTCCTCCTTGTTTTAACTAAGCTCAAAATCGATTTTCACCTATTCAGGATGTCTTGAAAATTGATTCCCACTTGTTTTCAAAGAACAAAGAATCGATTCCCATGTTTTCTAAATGCAAAGAATCAATTCTTCCTCATTTTAACTTCATCAAACAATCGATTCATCTTTGCAATAAATGTTTTTTTCAAATTTGTACATCTTCCTAAGCCTATAAATAGGCAGGTGTGATTCTCATTTCAACACACCACAAATCACAACAATTCTCTCTTCTTCTCTCATTCGAATTTCAAGATCTGAGAAAGAGAAAAATAGAGCTATCACTTTTATATCATTTTCTATAGATCTAGTCACTCATCTCTCTCAGCTATTATATTGTCATACTATCTGAAGTGATTAGATCATAGCTTCTATATTGTAATCTACTATTGTGGGGTCATTTTGAAATCCTGGGAAATGTTCTTGGGTCGTTCAATCGGGGAAGATTGAAGTGGTAGTGAAATTCTGGGAGGTGCTCTTGAGTCGTTCAATCGGGGAGATTGAAGCGGTATTGAAATCCTTAGCGGGGAGCTCGGGTTCTCAGTTCGAGGGAATTGAGATTTGCTATTTGAAGTTGCCTGTTTGTAAAACATTCTTCATATAGTGGTGGTCAGCAAAGTCTAAAGGTTGCAAAGCCGGAGGCCAAGGACGTAGGGTTTTTATCCCGAACCTCGTAAAATTCCTGGTGTATCTCTATCCCTCTCTCTTTACTTTATTTACTGTTTATATCTGTTTATAGTTATACTCAATATCACTGCGCCGATCTGTTTATTGCTATCATTACGCTGCTTATAATATCTGTCTATCCTGAACTCTGATAATAGCGTAATATTGCACTGTACCTGATCTGTCTGTTTAGTTATAAATGTCTGGTTATAGTGAATATTGAAAATAGTAACATTAGAGTAATACCTCACTGTGCCTAATCTGCCTGCTTACATACATCATATAAGTTTAAATCTCAGATTCCGCATTTGATTTAAACAAGCATTGCAAAAGTTTTTGAAAACCGAAAAAGAATTCAAGTTTTGCACATAACCTTATTCACCCCCCTCTAAGGTTATCATATAGTCCACCAACGTCTACACAAGTCGGCACCCAAGAGGGCGCCTGGCAGGAGCAGGGGGCGCCTGGCAGAAGCAACCAGCGCCCATGAGGGCGCCCGGCAGAAGCAACCAGCGCCCATGAGGGCGCCTGTCAGGACCTGGAGGGCGCCCATGAGGGTGCCTGACAGAAGAAACCAGCGCCCATGAGGGCGCCTGGCAAGAGCAAGCAGCTCCCAGCAGAGGGGCGCCTGGCAGGGGGCAATCTGAAAGCAAATCCTTCGTAACGGGGTCGTCAGCACAATGCAGTAAGGCACCCGTGAGGGCACCAAACCCTGTCTCGCAAAATTAAAGGATGCATGAGCATCTGAGTGCATGAGCACGTGAGAAAATAAAAGAGTGCATGAGCACGTAAGAAAATTAAAGGATGCATGAGCATGTGAGTGCATGAGCATGGAAGGAAATAAAATAGTGCACGAGCACTGTGAACAAAAAAGCAGAGTGCCAAGCACACGTCCACACAAGCCAGCGCCCATGAGGGCGCCTGGAAAGGAAGCAACCAGCGCCCATGAGGGCGCCAAGCACCAAGGCAGCTCCCATGAGGGTGCCTGTTAAGACTTTTGGCAAGTGTACCAAATGTCGCAAGTAATATAATTTTACGGTAAGTACCGGTCGTATCCACGGGGATTGTGATTCATTATCAATAGGCAAGTTGTTAATTCTAAGTCGTGATACTTGTGATAGAATTGGTTTATTGTAACAACGAAATAGAAAGTGCAATAACATAAAGTAAGATAGAAGCGAATTGGGATCGACTCATCTCCCCTCTACTCTTATATGACCTTCAGCCACTCTCAAAGTAATTATCCAAATTATCCGATTCAATTCACTAAATTAGGCTAAGAACAATCCCTTGTCTCAAAACCCCTATTACCCTAAGAGTTACCCTAATTCCTTAGGTGATTCATGCCAAAGGGTAAAACATTAAGTTCAAGAAATAAAGAATTCACTCACACAAATTCCCACTCCTACGATCATCAATGGCGACCGAATGAAATAAGAATTCACGAAACCCAATTACATATTCCTATGATAATTCAAGTCGTGACCTAAGCCTCAATTTCCAGCGAACAACCCACATTCCTATGGTGATGATAACCTAGATCGATACAAATATCATGTGTACTTGTAAAGCATTAAGAACATAAGGCATAGGCAATGGATAAAATGAATAAAGACTTGACTTGACCATAACAAAGCATTCATACAAGGGTTTAAGGAAGAGTCATCTCTCCCAAATCAAAACTATCTAATTACATGGCATAAAAGGGGTAAGATTAAAGAGTAGAAGAAGATTACATAGAGATGGATCCATGAGAACCTCAAAACCCTTGTTCCCAAGGTGTTGGGAAGGCCCCAAAATCACCTCCAGCTGCTGCTCCAAACCCTAGAATCGTTCCCCAGCCGAAGAGACCTCAGAAAACGCAAAAACTGATCTTTTAACCCAGCCTTCGTCCAGCCATCGTGACGCGATGCGTGACTGGTCGCGACGCGATATAAGGCAGAATTGCTTGATTGCGGCGCGATCGTTCTTGGCTCCTGGTGCGAAAGTTGTCCGATCTTTTTCCTTCCTCCTTTTCTTCGTTTCGTCACTAGGCAAGTGTCTGGTTCGCTAGTAGACGCCACATCAAATTGAAGGTTTTCCATGCATTTTGTTACAACTCCACACTTATTACATAAAACTAAAATTATGCTAAAACACTTAGCAATTGGCTGAATCAAACAATAAACCATCGACATTTTTGGTTGCAAACTGAATGAAAATCATCATATAATAATGACTCAACAGTGCCTGGCAAGGCGCCAATGCTAGAGTAGCAGCGCCCATGAGGGCGCCTAGCAAGGCGCCAAGCACCAAGGCAGCGCCCATGAGGGCGCCTGGCAGGGGAACAATGCAAATCCTTCGCAAGGGGGCAGCCAGCACTGCGCAACAAGGCGTCCAAGGCACCCATGAGGACACCTAACCTTCTCTCGCAAAACCTGCTCCACGAGGAGACACCCGACGTATGGCGCCCTAGAGGGCCCCAAAACATGTTTCGCAGGATGGCGCCAAGCACATCCAGGTTGGCACCATGGCGCCCTAGAGGGCGCCAAAACACGTTCTGGCGTTCTGCAGGATGGCATCAGGCACATCCAGGCTGACACCAAGGCGCCCTAGAGGGCCCCAAAACATGTTTCTGCAGGATGGCACCAAGCACATCCAGGAAGGCACCAAGGCGCCCTAGGGGGCGCCAAAGCATGTTTCGCAGGAGGGCGCCAACATCAGGAGTCCTGGCACAAGGTGCCCAAGGCGCCCATGAGGGCGCCAGATCCTGCTCTAAGAGGCGGCAGCCAAGACAACAGGACAAGGCCCCCATGGCGCCCATGAGGGCGCTGAATCCTGCTCCACGAGGAGACACCCAACACACGCACGCAGGGAACAACACCAAGGGCACCCAGGAGGGTGCCAACTCTTAGGAACAAACAAGCGTCCAGCAAGGCACCCAGGAGGGTGCCAGCAACAGAACTTAGCACTTTGGTTCAAGGCGCCCAGGGAGGCGCCAACACCAGGAGATGAGTCACGGTCACGACAAAGAGATATTGCACAATTCAACGAGCCAAAAGAAAGGGTGAATACAGATAAAATCATGTATGGCATAGAAGTCATCATCGAAACAGCAAAATCCTATAAGGCAAAATCCATCCATCCAGCAAATAAAAGAAAAAGTACAGGTGAAAAGCAAATCAACCAAAGAGAAATGGTCAGGGGGCAAGGACATCAAAGTCAACACTATTGGGATGATATCTGACAGTCCCCCCGCCTAGAACCCAGGAGGGCGCCTGGCAGGAGGGCGCCTGGCAAGAGCACTTTGACACAAGGCGCCAACATCGGGATGACTTAGCACTCCGGCACTTTGGCAAGCGGTTTCCAACGCTGAAGCCTGAAGCCAATTCTTATCCAAGATAAGCCGATCCCCCTCTTCATTCACTCCTACATAGTACAACAAGATTAAAAGACCACCTCAAAGAATAAATTAAAAGTTCCAAAGAGATCACCCAAAAAGGACTACCGGAATGAGGTCGACACCCCATGTGTCAAGGCTGTCTCCATCATCCTCACCATCTCCCAACCTGATAGACAGGGGGCAACACAAACAGTTAAGTACCAGTCAAACAACACCCTACCCCGAGGTGGGAGGCTTCAAAGAAACGAGACAAACTCGAAAGCCAAGAGGCTAAGAAAAGAAACTAAGTGTCACCACAATTACCAAGTGATAGAGAAGCAGCAAGATCGGGTGAACAATCGGGAAAAGGACAAGTCCCCTTGATGGCAGAAAGCCTGAAAATATCAAATCAAAGAGCAAGTCAAAACAAGCAACAAAACGAGCAACAAAGAAGGAAGTACAAAGCGAAACCTAAGATCGAAACTAATACCCAAGGGGGCACCCGGCAGGGCGCCAAGTCAGAAAACGCTTCGCGCCCAACACAAGGCGCCCATGAGGGCACCAGTTCCCTTATCGCCGATCATCAAGCGCAAGATGCCCCTGAGGGCGCCACTCCCCTAGGTGTGCGATTCACCAAGTGCAAGGCACCCACGAGGGCGCCAACCTCTCTGGTGCAAATCATCTAGCACGTGGCACCCACGAGGGCGCCACTCTCCCCGATGGGCAATTCATCAAGTGCAAGGCACCCACGAGGGCGCCAACCTCTCTTTTACAAATCAGCGAGCACGAGGGCACCACTCTCTTACTTGGGCGAATTACCAAGTGCAAGGCACCCATGAGGGCGCCACTCTCTTACTTGGGCGAATTACCAAGTGCAAGGCACCTATGAGGGCGACAACCTCACTAGTGCAATACATCAAGCACAAGGCGCCCACGAGGGCGCCACTCTCTTACTTGGGCGAATCACCAAGTGTAAGGCACCCATGAGGGCGCCAACCTCACTCATGCAAATGATCGAGCACGAGGCGCCCACGAGGGCGCCACTCCCCCATCCTTGCACATTGCCAAACAACAAGGCACCCATGAAGGCGCCACTCCCATGTTTGCAAAATACTAAGTACGAGATTCCTATGAGGGGGCCAATTCATCTCGCAGACCGCCAAGTGTGAGGCACTCCTCCTCAAGCACCTGTCTGGCGCAAGGCGCCCATGGGGGCGCCACCCCATGGCTACAAATCGCCCATACAAGGAACAAAGCGCCCAAGGGGGCGCCTCCCCCCTTCTCACCAAAACAGCGCCCAAGGCGCCCACAGGGGGCACCATCAACGAAAAGGATGCAAAAAACTTACCAAGGAGATTCGGTGTCAGAGCAAGAGGATCCGATCGTCTGTCTTCTCTCCAAACCAGTGCTTCGAGGAATAGATTTTCCTCTCCAAGCTGGCGCCCCAAAGAGATTTTTTCTTCACCACGCAGCAAAGTTTCTACATACCTATTTATTAGGTTAAGTCCATGAAGAAGGGGACCTCGAAACGCAGTCATCACTGAGGCCGCGTACCTCGCCACATCACAAATCCGACAAGCCGACGAAACTCCGTCAAGCCAAGACCATCCACCAGAATAATCTCGGCTTGGGGGGCAACTGTTCTGGAGTGGACCAAGGGGTCTCATCAGTAAAACCAGGAGGTGCATTCAGCAATTGGAATGGATTAGCCCAATCAATCCAGCCCATGTCCACCTCACGTGAGCCCAACATGCTTGGACGGTCAAGATCGACTCTACCAATCCAACGATCCACGAAGGGGCACGATTTCCTATAAATACAGACATACTTTGCCCTAAAAAAGGTTTAATCTCTAATCCTTAATACCTTCACTCATATATTCTATACTGACTTGAGCGTCAGAGTGGCTTGCAGGTACCCCCCCGGGCGCTCACTAACCTCCTGCCAGGGCAGCAAGAGACCTACCAACAGCAGCCCACCAAAAAGCTGCTCGGTACAGAATAAGATACATGCCTTTGTGGAAAATTATTGATCATAGGTGAGACAAACAACTCCATAGACCTTTGCATGCTGCAGGGCATTATCTCAATCCAGTGTTGCATTACCAACCCAACTTCACACCTGATGCGGAAGTGTCCAATGGGATGTATGACTGTTTGAAAAGGATGTTGAATTATGATTATGACAAGATAGGTGAATTTTTTTGAGCAGCTTGAAGTTTTCAAGGCTAGAAAGGGTTTATTTGGTGATGAAATAGCTAGGCATGCTCTAAAAACGAAGACACCGGCTCAATGGTGGGAATCTTATGGTGATTCAACACCATTGTTAAAATGGTTTGCTATGCGTGTCTTGAACTTGACATGTAGTTCTTCAGGTTGTGAGAGGAACTGGAGTGCATTTGAGATGGTATGATTTCAAATTATTAGTATATTTATTTCTCATAATTGTTATGTGATAGGTACTTCAATTTAGTTTTTCTAAATTGTGTAGGTCCATAGCAAGAAAAGAAATCGATTGAATGTGCCAAAAATGAACGATCTTGTCTATGTGATGGTAAATGGAAGATTACGAAAGAGTAAGACTGAAAGGAGAAAACGCTCTCTAGATATTTAAGATATCAATGATGATGATTGGATCACGGATCAAGATGAGGAAGAAGGTGAGGGTGGTGCGGACTTTGTTGATTTAGATGAAGAATTGATTGGTAATGATGGGAATCATGGGATTGGTAGTAGTAGTGCTACATCCGCTGCACCTGTGGATGAACTTGATGTTGATAATGGAGAGGATGATGGAGATAATGAAGAAGGTTATGGTGAAGGTCATAATGGAGATGATTATGAGGGGACTGATTATGGGGCATATGATGGCATTAATGATGATATTAATGAAGATGAATAAGATATTATGAGTTCTATGCCTAATATCACTTTGAATGATTTGATTTACGCTTTATGATGGTTGTTGGTTTATGTCTAAGACTTTGAATGATTTGATTTTTAGGTTTTATGATGGTTGTTGGTTTATGTCTAAGACTTTGAGTAATATCTGCATTTTAGTAAAATCTTACGATGTTACTTGCGATTTTACGAGTTACGATTTTGTTTAACCCCTTCCGATTCTAGTTTTTGATACTTTTTTTTGGGTAGAATCTTACGATTCTACTTGCGATTTTACGATTTCCGATTTTGCTACCCTGCTTACGATCTTGCGTAGAATCTCGATTTTGATAACTATGGGTTTCGGACTATTTCTTTCTAGTTCTAGACATTAAATAGGTATTCTCATAAATATTTAATAAGAGAAAAACATATACAAAATTTTCACAGAATAATAAGGTCAAGTGACATTTCAATTCTGTCAATTAAACACAACCTATACAACAACATAATGCTTTCTATTTTGCTTCCTCCTGACATTCATTCAGGTTCAAATTATCTTTGACTTTCTTCTTTATGCTCAATTTGCTGAGTTCTTTGTTCTGGAACAAGCTCGCCAACCTTTGGATACTTGTCTATAAATTTATACTCCCAATCCTCTAAGATTGTAAGCTCTGTCTCCTCCAAACCTTCTAGGTTCCCATTAATATCTTCAGGTTTAAAAGACAGTAGAGCAAGGGCTCTGCTACATTCCTTTCCGGCGAACATGGCATACGCTCCTCCCGGACCATAAAAATTCCTGCATAAGCATGGTCAAGCAAAGTCTATCAGTTCATTGGGGGGAAAATAACAGGTCATCATAGTACATTACATAGAACTAAGGAGCATAACATTGCAAATAACTACTATGATTATGCTTTTTTTTTGACAGCACTATGATTATGCTTAACATTGATGAAAATGGTGTGAAAGATGGATTAATCAACTCTTTCCAAAGAAGCACACCCTATATATAGGTAGGTTTGAAGAAATGAGAAAAATGCATAACAAGAAAAAATTCTCTTTACTAATATATCAAACCATAAGATTTGGCAACACCAGAGTGAGTTCAACTCAGTCAAATAACTGTTTCAACATTCAATTAAGAAATCATTCACAATAAGTAGAGTAGTCTACATGATTAAAATTTTTGAAGATGTATAAACATGGCAAAAATTGATAGCTGAGTAAGAATGTTATATCATCATTTTAGTGCAAGTTTGGATAATTTGTCCAGGCAAGTACTAAGACAATTTACACACTTCTAAAATTTAACTAGATATTTTCCAGTACAATAACACTATTATACCAAACTATGAGAGTTTGTGTACATATAGAGAGAGTAAACCTTCTAGCTGGTTCTCCAAAATTACACCCATCTAGTGCTCAAAGTTTTTATCACCAAATAGGTCTTTGATCTAAAACATCGACACATGCAGTTGCAAATCTCAGCCGTTGGATAAAGATTAGATGGTTCATATTCCAAGTTGTATTTCAAAGCTGATTTGGCTGGCGAAGTCATAATACGAGCCATTTGATCTTCATCCAAAAGCCAATATCACTTAACTGCGCAACTGCATGCTTCCCCTTGGGAATCTGGGTCCATCACATTAGTCTTTCAAAAGCTGTCTCTAACCACCAAATTATAGCCTATTTGAATTGACTTATCTGAGTTTATCTAATAGCATAAGTACTTGCGAGACTGGTTAAAATAGCTTATGAAAACAACTTATGACATGTCAAAAAGCAGTTTTTAACTTATTTCCATAAACTTTCCAAGACCATCTTAATGAAAACAGTTTGACTGTATTTTATCTTTTAGTATAGAAATAGTTTATATATAAGTACTTATATGATAAACATTTACACTAAAAGTACTTAAATAAGTTGTTTATCTAAACAGAACCCTGGTCCTTAATTTAATCCTTCATTTGTCAATATTCTATGTCTTAACTCTTAAGAACTAATTTGGTGACAAATTTCAAACTTCAGCAACTAATTTGGCAACTAAATTTTTTCGAGGACAATATGCATACCAATTACCAACTAGCAGGGATGAATGATATTAAATTTTGGTAAACCAATATTAAGATTGACTGATTTAACCTTTATGTCCTCTAATGCTCGCTTAATTAAACTCACATGCATACACTTACTTAAAGTCTCAACTTTCTTAGTATGCAGAGAACAAGGAAATTGAAGAATTCGTGTTTTGAAAATCAAACCAACCGAACATTTCAACCAGTTAAAAAATGAACCGACACCATCTATGGTTCGGTTATTTATGCGGTTTGATCATGGTTTCATTCGGTTTCCAGCAGTTGAACTATGACCCAAAGGTTTCACCTTCAATTTTCAAAACATTGATGATAATATTGCAGGAGTGTGAAAAAGTTCTATACAATGATTGGTCTACACACAACCTTGCTAAGAACTAACTAGTAATAACTACAACAAACTTCTAACTTCTTGAATTAGTTACAAACTAACTCCTAACTGTTAACTAACTAGGATAGTTTAAATAACAAACTGAATTAACTCTAGTTAAGTTACAACCGGTAATAGTTGGCATAAATAAAAAAATCAAAAGTAGAACAAAAAATATATTAAAAGGAAAAGTGAAGCACCTGCCAGAGGAAACGTCATAGATCTGGCCTTTGATTGAAATCAAGAGAGGTTTATTAGGATCGGAGCCATTGTACGATCTTAATTCCGGGTCAGTAATTTCACCAAGCTGAACCGGTTCACGTTGTGGCTCAGGTTCCATGAACCGGGAACTGGACCGGGCTGAAACGACAGGGGGTTTATTGTAGTCTTCAGGGGAAACAAACATGGAGCTAACGGTTCTGTAAACCACGATCATTAAGGTTGCTATGGTGAAGAACGCGGTTGGAGAAAGACCTGTGTATAAGGTTATTTCATCTGTTATGGTAGTGTAGAACCCCATTTATGAATGCTTGTTTTGTTGTTTTTTTGTTGAATTTTTGAGTTGTTTGAAGGAAGGGGAAATGGAAGTGGAAAAGAGAGAGGTGTTGGGTAGGTGAATCGTGAATGTTGAGTCAAAAAAAAAAGGTGAATCGTGAATGTGTGGAAGGTGATTATGATATTATGATATATATGATATATGATGTAATACTCACCTCACCTAACACTCCACCTAACACTCACCTCACCTAACAAAGTAGGCCCGGACAACGGGCGGGTGTGGGCGGGTTTGGGCCCAAATCAAGCAATCGACCAAAACCGTGGTTGAAAATGCTAGGCCCAAAACCGTCCAAACGTAGCTTTTGGTTTGTGTGGATGCGGTTTTGCGGGTTTGACGGGTGAAAACCGTGGGTAGAAACGGGTTTATGATTGAGAGGAAGAGAGAAAAAATGGAGGGAAATAAGAAAAACCAGAGGGGCAAACGTTGATGAACCACGGAAAGAGATGATGAATAGTACTCAACATTTACAACCATAAACCATTGGGTATCCGTATGAACCGTGACAATTATAGATCTGACGCGCGCATGTGAGAGAGAATGAGATGATAAGTGAATAAAGAGAAATGGAGTAGTATTTTAGAAAGTCTTGTACTTTTATATAATAAAAAATAATATAAGTAATAAAACAGACTTGGGTTCCGTGTATTTTTTCTCTTTCACTCTGATTTTTTAGTCAAATCTTTTCTCTCTCTCTCTCTCTCTCAATTCAACCCACTTAAACCCAATTGTACCCATTTTTTAACCCGCAACCCACTCATACCCGGCCCGTCAGTTGCGATTTTTCTCGGATCTGCGATTTTGCGGGCGGGTCGGACTTTTTGCCCAAGCCTATAACAAAGTCGACTTGTTTTTTCTCTTTTGCGTTGGTCATTTTCTTATAGAGTTGTTTTATTTAGCCAAAATGTTCTAACCAAAAATAGATAAAAATCAAGTAACAATATCAATTAATCAAGTTTTATAGGTTATTAACCAACCTGTTTTTTCACAGTTTTTAGTGGCCTAGAAAACTGTAAAAAAGCAGGTTGGTTATTGACTTATAAAATTTGGTTAATTGGTCTTGTAACTTGATTTTTGACAATTTTTGGCTTGGACATTTTGGCTAAATAACATTACTGTTTCGGGGTTCCTATCATCAATTAGAGGTAGGTATTCATGCAATTTATTAATGTTATTAAGTCCTTTAATCCATGTCAAAAAAAGTCATTTATTCGTCTTTAAATTTTTATAATACTAATAGCTTCAAAAAAAACTCTTTATAACAAAAACAATAAGGGTAGTTCTTTTTTTCTTATTGTATTATTGATGCGGAGTATTTTTCGGCTTTGCTGGTAGACTAATCATGTCAGAGAATCTAACTAGCTATGTGTACTTGACTTTACGGGGTCCGTGTGTTTTTACCTTCGTAATAGATTTTTTGTCGCATTCAAAACTCGAACTTAAGATATTAGGATAAGATTCAAATCCAATTACCGCTCGAACCAACTCTAAATAAGGTGGTTCTCTTCTCATTTGTGTGAACTCGGTTTACATGAAAATAAATAAAAAGTGTTCTTGTCTAGTGATTTATATTATTTTGAATGTTGAGTCAAAAAAAAAAAGGTGAATCGTGAATGTGTGGAAGGTGATTATGATATTATGATATATATATATATATATATATATATATATATATATATATATATATATATATATATATATATATATATATGATGTAAGACTCACCTCACCTAACACTCACCTCACCTAACAAAGTCGACTTGTTTTTCTCTTTTGCTATGGTCATTTGCTTATGGGCTAATTTTATTCAGCCAAAATGTTCTAACCAAAAATAGATAAAAATCAAATTACAATATTAATTAATCAAGTTTTATAGGTTATTAACCAACCTGTTTTTTCACAGGTTTTAGTCAATGGCCTAAAAAACTGTAAAAAAACAGGTTGGTTAGTGACTTATAAAACTTGGTTAATTGGTCTTGTAACTTGATTTTTGACAATTTTTGGCTTGAACATCTAATATCTATTTATACTAATACACTACCTATGAACTACTATTATTAGCCTCCTTCACTAATTGCCACCTATCCTTTCAAATACAACAACAAAGGATATTAATGTCTTTTTATGAAACACTAACTAATTTTTTTTTCATTTTTCCCAATAATGTCTTTTATCATCTTTACTTTTCACTTTTCTTTTACACTCTTTTTTTTCCTTTTTTCTCTTTCTTCTTACACTCTCTTTCCTCATTTTCACTTTTCTTTTACACTCTCTTTCTTCTTTTTTTTCTTTTTACTTTACTTTTCCCATAAATAATTATTTTTTTTCTCTTATCACTTCACTTTAATTCTTTTAACTAAATTTCTAAATTTATACAAACACTACTTTAATTAAAAAACTAAATTTCTAAATTTATACAAACACTACTTTAATTAAAAAATTTGAAGACTACTACTATAAACCTACTATCTAAAAAACAAGAAGACTTAATGACTATTTAAATTAGTAATTAATATTTAAAACAAATATCTCTTATTGATATTCTAATATCTAACTTTAATTATCTACTACAATCTACTAATCAACTAAAATAATCAATTGAAACTACGAGATAACTGCACTGCTAAATAAAAAACACGGGATAACTGTAGTGATATATAAAAAAACACGGGATTAATATTTACCATTGATATTTATAATTTTTTTTGACAATTTATAATTAATATTTACCATTGATAATTATAATTTTGGAAAACTACTATAAAACTACTATCTAAAAAAACACGTGATAACTGCAATAATCTACTATAATCTACTAATCAACCCAAATAATCTAATATAAAAATACGGGATAACTGCAATAATCTACTAATCAACTCAAATAATCAATTGAAACTATGAGATAACTGCAATGATATATAAAAACACACGGGATAACTACACAAATATATAAAAAGACAAAGGAGTAATATTTGTCATTGATAATTAAATTTTTGGAAGACTACTATAAACCTACTATCTAAAAAACAATAATATTTAATGACTATTTAAACTACTGATTAATATTTAAAATAAATATTTCTTATTGATAATCTAGTATCTCTCTTTTACTATTTACTATAATCTATTAATCAACTAAAATAATTAATTGAAACTACGAGATAACTGCCCTGATATATAAAAAAAACACGAGATTAATATTTGTCATCGATAATTAAATTTTTTGAAACCTACTACTACAAACCTACTATCTAAAAAATAAGCAGGCTTAATGACTATTTAAATTACTAATTAATATTTAAAACAATTATTTCTTATTGATAATCTTCCATCTAACAAATTTACTATCTACTGTAATCTACTATCAACTAAAATAATCAATTGAAACTACTAGATAATTGCACAGTTATATAAAAAACACGGGGATAACTGCAGTGATATATAAAAAAACACGGGATTAATATTTGCCATTGATAATTATAGTTTTTGAAAACTACTATCTAAAAAAACAAGAAGGCTTAATGACTATTTAAACTGATTAATATTTAAAACACACGCGACAAATATTTGTCACTAATACCTAAAATAGGACAAATAATTGTTACTGATATATAAAAAAAAACACGGGATAAATATTTGTTATTGATAATATACTATCTATCTTTCCCTATCTAGAATAATCTACTAATCAACTCAAATAATCAATTGAAACTATGAGATAACTGCACTGATACATAAAAAAACACTGGACAACTGCACTGATATATAAAAAAATACGGGGATAATTGCAATGATATATATAAAAACACGGGATAGTTGCACTGATATATAAAAAAACATGGGATAACAACACTGATATAAAAAAAAACACTGCACTGATATATAAAAACACACGGGATAAATGCACATATTGTTTTTAAATGATATTTTTACATTTTTAGTTTTAATATTTATCAATTTTTTATTTGAAACTCATTTTTTATCTACTTTCAATTTTTCTTTATTTTCACGGGGTAATGTTTAGACTATTTAAATACTGTCTAAATTCAATTCTAAAAAGAACACGACAGCACCTGCCCGTATGCAAGTCATCATCTATATTTTACAATTGATTTTAGATTAATGAGATTTCAAACTAACGTTTCTATTTGAGGTAATCGTATGACGTAACGCGATCGGCTCGTGCGGATGCAGGGGTATAGTACTAGTTTTGGCTAAATAACATTAGTGTTTCGGGGCTCCTATCATCAATTAGAGGTAGGTATTCATGCAATTTATTAATGTTATTAAGTCCTTTAATCCATGTCAAAAAAAAGTCATTTATTCGTCTTTAAATTTTTATAATACTAATAGCTTCAAAAAAAAATTATAACAAAAACGATAAGGGTAGTTCTATTTTTCTTATTGTATTATTGATGCGGAGTATTTTTTGGCTTTGCTGGTAGACTAATCATGTCAGAGAATCTAACTAGCTATGTGTACTTGACTTTACGGGGTCCGTGTGTTTTTACCTCGTAATAGATTTTTTGTTGCATTCAAAACTCGATCTTAAGATATTAGGATAAGATTCAAATCCAATTACCGCTCAAACCAACTCTAAATAAGGTGGTTCTCTTCTCACCTGAATGTTTGTGTGAACTCGGTTTACATGAAAGGGTGTATATAAATAAAAAGTGTTCTTGTCATTCGAAAGTATTTATTTTACTAAGGGTGTGGATTCCCACATTTGAGGGTAAGGATAGAACTACCTAGCAATGTTTAGGACAACAAGCTTAATCAAAATACAAAGCCCCACCAGCAAAAAAAAACTCTCTATAGCACGCGTGAAATAGATAAAGGAGGGGAGTACCAGATCATGGCTCAATATACCAAATCTAACAGAAGACGTTTTATGGGTCCAAACAGAAGACTTTAACCCATTTGTCTGTACGCACAAAGGGGCAGACCTGTGTGTTGTTCAGGGGATCAACTGACCCCCTAAAATTATTTTGACCCCCTCAGTTTTATAGTTTGCACTCGGACTCCTAAATTTAGTTTACTGAAAGACTATTACACTATATCACTCAATTTATATGGACTCCTAACTTACGCACAAAGGGGCTGTCTAGTGATTTATATTAAGAGGGATGTATTCAATAACATCGATAATGAACTCGTAATTCAATGATTTTAAAATATGAAATCACGTAAAAGACAATTGTGACCTCTGTAATTTATTTAGTTAAATATATTAAAATTTTAATTTTGTGTTATGTTTAAAATGAACTCGTAATATTCAACGATTCTAAAAAAATTGCGCTCCCTAGTCCAGGATCTTAGGTCCGCCACTACACACACATGGGAACCCCTAACACCAACCCCACGCTTCGGTGAGAGATGTCGCCGAAAACAGCACAATCACAAACAAATTGTATCCCATGGAAGACTAGCTCGGATCACACACGAGGGGAACATGAACATTGCCAACAACACACACACTTGATAGGCAAAGGAAGGATCGCGACACAAGATCAAGAGGAGCTCGGGCGAAGGGTTAAGCGTCCATTGAAGAGGGAGAGATGATGATAAGGCGAGGAAGCGATTAGGTGAACTGCTTCATTCCTCGATCTAGGAGACTATGTGAAATTACACCACCTAAATGCCTTCTTCAAATTGCTAGTGTCCCCGGGTTATTTGAACAATCCCCCCACCCTTTTCTCACCTCTACAATAATGAATGAGTTCAAGAGAGTCATTTTCAAAGACAACCTGACTCAACTTGAGATTATTGGTAAGAATCATAGTATGTCTCAATCCTATGGCCTCGCCCACTAAGGCGCTCGAGGCAGGTTTAGCCTCGTAGGGGATTCCTACCCACAAGGACTTGGGGAAGGTTTAGCCTTCAGGTACCCTTACTTAGACTCCAAGACCTATTCCCCTGATTGTAATGCCCTCAATTTTTTATTTTTAGTTTTACATGTTTTCTTTTGTGTATTTTCTTCACGATAAAGTGTTTAGATTTTTCCATAATTAATGTGTATTTTTACTCAAAACAAAAAAAAAAGTTTTAGAACCTTATATATCATATTAGGTTAGGGCATAAATTTCAATCCAAAATTCCACCATAATCATGACGCATTTTGGACCTAGCAGGCAAAACTTAACCACTTTAAAAACCCCAACTACTACCCAAATATGAAAATATTTGACGTCAAGAGTCTAAAAGGCATCTATGTCTCTTACAAAATAGTTCTAAAACTTTTATTTGAAAGAAAACATAAAAATATATTTTGTCAAAGAAACGAATAAAACTAATAGCGATAAACGCTAAAACGCAAAATCAGTCACGGAAATAAAACACATTAGACAGTAGGATTAATATCTTTCTAGAAACCTAAAATATATTAAATCATTACAAAAGATGCTTGAAGTGATGCAATTGCAACTCAATTGAACATTGAGATGTTTACCTTTTCTTCAAAAACCCAACTCGTCACATCTCAACTCACCATATTTCACTCCATTGAATTTTTTCATCATTGCAAAGATCCCCCACCCCCCAAAATACCCCGCACCCTCACCCCAACCCCACACTCTCACTCTCAAATGCTTTTGAATTAAGGTCACATATGTTCAAAACTTATACCTAGCCCATGTGAGCTCACTTAACATAAACATGTATAAACTATTATTGAGCGTACTTGAACCTATTATTGAGCGTACTTGAACCCAGTTCACACAAACGTGTGTAAAATGAGTTCATAAACGTTTAGAAATTAGACACAAACGTATGTAAACTGAGCTCACATAAACTCATAAATAAGATTCACATATTAGAAATATAATTCACACATATGTGAACTCAGTTTATACAAAAATATGTGAAACGAGTTCACGTATGTACAAAATATATTTTTTAACGCATGTGAACTCAGTTCATATAAACTCTAAAATAAAAATATGTTTTGCATATATGTGAACTAAGCTCACATACATTCTAAAAAGATTTTATACCTATATGAATTCAGTTCACATAAACATAATTTATAAGAGAATTTTAATTAGGGTTATTTAGTCATTTCACACGATAAGAGGTGATAGCCGCTACCACCCAGCTTTGTATTTTTTTGACAAAACCACCCAACTTTGTTTGTGTTGCTTCATTAATGAATAATGAATCTTTTGATTGACAAAAAAACATTATTGAAGAATAAAATGGTAATTTCAAAATCCTGATATTTTCTTTTTATTTAATTTTCTCTTAGATTGAATTATTTTCTCCAATTTTCAACACAAGTAAAAAAGAAAAGAGAGCAGAACCAGAAAACATCGTCTCCTCATTGAAACGCAAAGGGACCACCAACCAGTAGCAGAAGGCGCAGCAACAAAGAACAAACAAAACGACGTCGTCAAGAGAAGCTCGTTTCTCTTCTCGCTTCAACCCTCTCGTAAGTTCTCTGCTTGATCTAATCAAACCCTACATCATGCTTTTCAATTCGAAACTCAATTCACTTCCGTTTCGAAATTCTCGCCGTTTCTCTTATTCGTAACCACAAATTTCTTCAACGTGCTTGGGTTCAATGTTATGCAACTAGAACGAAAAAAAGAGAGTAGAAGTAGAAGAAAACGTGCACTCTGTGAAGATATACATACACTTAATGTTCTTACAGCGGAATCTGAAATTTGAGGCTAAAGATTATGCCATGAAAAAAAATCTCTTTTTTTACATGAGGATGTAATAGTTGGTATCAAAAACAGTATAGTTTTGTGAAATGCTTAAACTGCTATAGTTTTTTTTTGAGGTAAACTGCTATAGGTTAGTGAAACTACTTATGTAATACTCCCCCAAGTGTAAAAGAGGTACTTTTTGAAAGGAATTTCTTCCTTAGAGATAGATTTCATTAATTTACTTGGGTTAGGTCTTTGTCGCCCTAGTGTTATTGTGTTCTTTATTCATTTTTTCTTTTCTAATAAAACTACGGATTGCGGTAAAAATGCTAAACAATCCATTTTGTCTAAAAAACTTATGTAATACTCCCCTTATTAGGATATAGGATAAGGGCAGTGAGTGACAATATAGTCCTGGGTGTTAGTTGGGGCAGCTATTAGTTAATGGGTAATTATTTGGTTATTATGTATAAATATGAGGCTATTGAGAGGGAGGAAGATATTTAGATTTGTAATGCTTATGGTGAATTGAGCATTGGCTCTATTGTGAAAGGGAGACCTTTGGAGGGGAGTTTCCTCTCCTCTTCTTTCCTATTTTCTCAATAAAATAGTCTTTCTTTTCAATTCAATTTCTGCGTTCCTAACTCCCGTCTCAAATATATTTGAGACCGGAGAGAATGTTATAGTTATAAGTTAATGGAAATCATTGCAAAATTATAGAGACAACAACTAGAGCTATAGAAATAACTCAAAACCTGCTGGAGGCGAAACACGGACTGGTAGTTGGTTGAGTGAGTAAATTTTTATTAGGGAATTGTTTACTTTGGCTCTCGTCCTTTTGACAAGATTTTTTGTTTTTTCTGTAGTATTCCTTGCTCAGAAATTGCTCCAATTTGACTGTTTCCAATTTCTTTTTTTTTGTCAAGAAAAAAATTTATATAGGAAAAAATGACCATACACGATAGGTGTTGTAATTTTAATGGAAGGAGTAAATACTCCGGGAGGATTGAAAATGTGTTCCTCTTGTATGCAGTTACTGGTAATTAGGGTTAGACGTGGATCATTTATTAGGTATTGATTGTATTTTATAGACTTATGAACTTTATTGTAAAAGCTATAATTAGTTAATTACTAAATTTTTTACGACTCTTTTTTGGAGCAGTACTTATCAGGGTACCGTATCTACTCCCCTTTTAACATCATATTTGATTGGAAATAAAATGAATGTACACTGATTTTGCACTTTGCACTGCTCTTCATTTATATTCTTTTGTTGGGCAATATTTAAATATTATTTGTGATGCACTCACAGAGCACAATATAATATAACAGGTGGTTTTGTGTCGTCCCCTTATTCTAGATACAATATCGAAAGCATAAGTGAATTTTATCATTTGTCCGTCACTAGAAGGAAATCAAATCACTAATTAGAAAGTTCCCCTACCTTTTTGTTGGCCATGTAAATATTATCCGCAGTCCTTGGATGGCTATAAATGTTGTAATTCTATTGATGAGAGAGTGGGATAATCTAAGGGAATGATGGGCCAAATAGTAGCAAGCCCAAAATATGGAGTGTCTATTATTGAAAGAAGATAAAGAGTGGTGAGGTCAGGCAGAAATGAGTGCGTGAGCATGGAGAAGTATGCTATCAGGATCTCTGAGTGAATCATAAATAGGTGGAGAGAGTAGGTAGGAGAAAGTTTGTTACATAATTGGACAGAGAATTCTTCTCTGAGAAATCCAGGCTCCGATCTAGTGTATTCCTTCATTTTCAGCATTATACAATCATAGTTTCTTCTCCATATCTCTGCGTTCTGATTACCTTTTCTTTTACAGCTTTAGAATCCTAACAGAAAAGGTAAGCAGAACACAAATGGAGAAGAAACTCAGATTGTATTTAATACTGAAAATGAAGGAATACACTAGACCAGAGCCTATGACTTTGCAAGAAGAATTCTCTGTTCAATGTCGTAACAAACTTTCTCCTACTTTCTCTCTCTACCCCTCCAGCAATTTACTCTATTGATTTGCTTATGATTTCTGATAACAACTTTTTGACGGCTCACCCACTAATTCCTGCGTGACCTCAACACTCTTTTTCTTCTTTCTAGAATAGACCCTCCATATTTTGGGCCTTCTACTAGTCGGCCTATAATTCCCTTGGACTCTATGATTGTCCGTCGGTAAAAGCACAACCTTGTCCTCAAGGCTGAAGTATGGAAATTGCCTTTGTATAATAGCTTCATCTTCCCAAGTTGTATCCTCTATAGATTTGCCCTGCCACTTAACCATAGGGATACCATGCTTGATTATTTTCCTGCTAGGAAGCACAGACTTCGGACACACCAAATCTTCCAGCTCACCCACTCATTCCTGCGTGACCTTACCACTATTTTTCTTCTTTCTACAATAGGCCCTTCATATTTTGGGCCTGCATTTCGATTGCAACTTTTACTTCTTAAAAAGAATCAGATGACGCTGTGTTTTGTGACACTAAATTTGTCGACCCTCACTTTATATTGGTTGTTGTGAGGTGTCATTTTGTACAATATTTGATTTCATATTATTTCGATTGAAGAAATTCATGATGCTATACATTGGACACTAGGGGCAGCTCACGGTGACCTTCAGTAGTATCCTAAGATTGGCTTTCATTTTAATAATGAATTTACATGATTTTGGTTATGCCATTTTATTTCATTCTATGAATAAAATCTGTTATTTAGTTGATATCCATTTCCTGTGAATTGTAGAAGAATCTCTGGGATATGTGAAACTAAGCATAAAGCAGTATGGGAAACGATGAGTTTGATGGGAAAGCATTTACAGAGAAATTGCTGAAACTCAACAATTCAGCACAAAGCATTGAATGTATCCAGCATTGTTCCCTCTTATTATTTTTTTGGGTTGTTTTAATGATAATATTCATTTGTCATTTCTGTGTCTGTGCTATTTTATATTCTTATGTTCTGTACGATTTTCTGTCACACCATTTAACAAGTTTTTATTTCAGTATTGAGTAGGATAGAATGAATTACTTGCATTGTGTGAAATGAGAAAACTGAGAGACATGTATTGAAATTCCGTGTATTGTATACAAGTGTTACATGATATATATAGGCTATTCTAAGACTAACCCTAATGGGCCTTATGAATGGGCCGGATAATTACAATTATAATTACAACATATATATTACTTAATCAACACTCCCCCTCAAGCTGGAGCATATAAGTCATATGCACTGAGCTTGTTACATATGTAGTTGGTTCGAGGCCCTCTTAGAGATTTAGTGAAGACATCGGCCAATTGTTCATTTGACTTGACAAAACTTGTGGAGATGTCTCCTGATTCAATCTTCTCTCGAACGAAGTGACAATCTACTTCAATGTGCTTAGTCCTCTCATGAAAAACCGAATTAGAGGCAATATGCAATGCCGCTTGATTATCACATATGAGAGTCATTTTCTCATCACCTTGAAAGTGAAGCTCTTTGAGTAATTGTTTTAACCAGATAAGTTCTTGTGTTACTAAGGCCATGGCTCTATATTCGGCTTCAGCACTAGATCTTGCAACAACATTTTGCTTTTTACTTTTCCAGGATATTAGATTTCCTCCAACTAGTGCGCAATACCCAGAAGTAGATCGCCTATCGATGGGTGAGCCTGCCCAATCAGCGTCTGAATAACCAACTATCTGAGTGTGCCCTCTATCTTCATAAATGAGACCTTTTCCTGGAGCGCTTTTAACATACTTTAGGATTCGAATGACGGCATCCCAATGATCTTGACAAGGTGAATTTAAGAATTGACTTACCACACTGACTGCAAAGGAAATATCTGGACGTGTGACAGTAAGATAATTTAACTTCCCAACCAGTCTTCTGTATCTCCCAGGGTCTGAAAGAGGCTCTCCCTGATTGGGTATAAGTTTGACATTTGGATCCATGGGAGTGTCAACTGGTTTGGCATTCAATAGACCTGTCTCTTCAAGAATATCCATAGCATATTTCCTCTGTGAAATTACAAGACCATCCTTAGATTGGGCTACCTCAATACCCAAGAAGTAACGGAGTCGGCCAAGGTCTTTAGTCTGAAACTGGTTAGAGAGATGTTGCTTCAATTGAAGTATGCCCTGCTGATCACTACCAGTTATAACAATATCATCCACATAAACAATTAGATAGATGCATCCCTGGGCTGAATGTTGGTAGAATACAGAGTGGTCAGCTTCACTACGAGTCATGCCAAACTGTTGTACCACAGTGCTAAATCTGACAAACCAGGCTCGGGGAGATTGTTTAAGACCATAAAGTGACCTGTGAAGTCGACAAACCATGCTCGAGGACTCCCCCTGAGCAACAAACCCTGGAGGTTGCTCCATATAAACTTCCTATTCAAGGTCACCATGCAAGAAGGCATTTTTGATGTCAAGTTGATAAAGAGGCCAGTGTCGGATAGCTGCAATAGAGAGGAAGAGTCTAACTGAGGCCATCTTGGCGACCGGAGAGAATGTGTCGCTATAATCCAGCCCAAATATCTGAGTGTATCCTTTGGCCACCAACCGAGCCTTAAAACGATCAATCTTACCATCAGGCCCAACCTTGACAGTATACAACCAACGACAACCGACTAAAGACTTCCCAGAAGGTAAAGGTACCAATTCCCAAGTACCATTGCTTTGAAGAGCACACATCTCGTCAATCATTGCCTGCCTCCACTCAGGATGGGATAAAGCTTCATCTACAGATTTAGGAATACTAACAGAAGACAAAGAAGCAAGACAAGTGTAATGCAAAGGTGAAAGACGGTGATAACTCAAAGCAATGTAATGAGGGGATGGGTTACGAGTGGACCGTATACCTTTACGAATAGCAATGGGGAGGTCAGGCTCAGGTGGCAGAACCGGATCTGGAACAAGAGATGGCGCTGGCGCTGAGTCTGGAATGGCCTCTGAGGTAGACACTGGGGCAGGGATGTGTACCACAGGTGGTTGCTGGCGACGATGATATGTTTGTAGTGGAGGTGCAGCCAGAGGGTCGACAGGAGGGACCTCTGTGGTGACAGACTCAAGGGAAATAGACACGGGAGGCAAGGGAAGAGCTGCGGAAAGAGGTTCCTGTGTTGAGTTGGACGACTCAAAGTAAGGGACAGACTCAAAGAAGGTTACATCGGCAGATATGAGGTAACGTTGAAGAGTAGGAGAGTAACAACGGTAGCCTTTTTGAGACCGATGATAACCAAGGAAGACACATTTTAGTGACTGAGCCGAGAGTTTATCAATACCAGGAGAGAGATTGTGGACAAAACATGTGGACCCAAATACACGTGGCTGAAGCGAGTGTAGTGGGGTATGAGGAAAAAGGACACAGTGTGGTGTTTGGTCGTCAAGAACAGAGGAGGGCATGCGATTTATAAGGTAACAAGCCGTTAGAACCGCATCCCCCCAAAAACGAGTGGGGAGGTTACCGTGAAGGAGAAGGGTCCGTGTAGTTTCAATGAGATGCCGATTTTTGCGTTCGGCAACCCCAATTTGCTGAGGTGTGTAAGCACAAGAGGTTTGGTGAAGAATGCCATTAGATGCCATAAAATTTTGGAATTGTTGTGATAAATATTCTTGGGCATTATCACTACGCAAAGTTTGAATGGACACACCAAATTGAGTTTTAATTTCTTTATAAAATTGCTCAAAGATAGAGAATAACTCGGACCGATTCTTCATTAAAAATAACCACGTACAAAGGGAAAAATCATCAATAAAAGTAACAAAATATCTAGACCCAAAAGTATTCGTAGTACGAGAAGGACCCCAAACATCAGAGTGAACTAAAGCAAAAGGGGACGAAGCCCGTTTATTGACTCTATTAGGGAAATGACTACGAGTGTGTTTCCCTAACTGACACGACTCACAATCCAAACTAGACAATTTAGTAAGACTCGGTACCAACTTTTGGAGTTTTTGAAGACCAGGATGACCCAACTGGGCATGTACTGTAAGAGGAGACTCTGTGGTTGCACAAGCCTTGGTTGAGGAGAGATAATAAAGGCCATTCGACTCACATCCGGCGCCAATCATCTGTTTCATGATCCGATCCTGCAAGGTAACATCTTTCTTAGTAAAGGTAACGGCACAATCAATGGACTCAGTCAAACGTTTAACAGAAATTAAATTAAATGGACATTCAGGAACATAAAGAACGTTGTCAACAGACAAGGAAGGGAGGAGTTGGGCAGTGCCAATCCCTCGGGCTTGTGTTTGAGTTCCACTGGCTGAGGTGAGGGTAGGTAAGTAACCAGATGTAGAAAGAGAGGATAAAAGAGCTTTATTGCCAGTGATATGATCAGAAGCACCTGTATCAAAGGCCCAAGGGCCAAGGGAAGATGACTGAGAGGCGCAAGCAAATGATTTACCAGTCTGTGCACTTGAAGCAGTGGATCCAGAGTTTTGGCGATTCTCAAACCATTGGAGAAAATCTTCGTAGTCAGATGGAGTTGGTTTAGCCTTAGTTGAGGCCTCAGGTGTTTCTATTGGAGGAGTCTGAGCTGCATTAACAGTACGAGGGGGGCGCCCGTGTAATTTCCAGCATCGATCAATCGTATGCCCCAGATTGTGGCAGTGATCACACTTAGGGCGATTCTTGGACTTGGATGGAGGACCACGAGAGCGTCCCTGATGGTTGTGTTGAGATGCAAGTGCAGCAGTGTCACTCGGCCCAGAGGATGCAGTAGACATTGTGGGAATGGCAGCAGACCCCAAAATCTGGTCACGGGTGGCAGCGTAATCCTGAGGCAAGCCATAAAGGGCGAGGAGCATAAAAAAGGTGCTGCGTTGCTCAAGTTCTTTCTTCTTTTCAGTAGCACCAGAGGCAGCAGGAGGCAGTAGCTCATTAAAGTCATGAAGGGCAGCATGAACACGACCGATATATGTAGACATAGGACCCTCAAATGATCGAGGTGCAATGAGTGTCATCAAATCATGACACACACCATAGAGGCGCTGAATATCATTAGTGTAGAGTTCCTTAGCCTGACTCCAAACCGATTCACACGTGAGATGAGGACGGAAAATCGGTTTGATGAGAGGACTAATGGTGGACTTGATAATACTACACAACTGAGCATCAACCTTTTCAAATTTCACACGTTCAGCGGTGTCAGTCACTTCTGTAGCTTTCTTTGTGAGATGCTCCGTGTAACCTTGCCCCATCATCCATAACTGAATGTCGGACGCCCAAGTGTCATAGTTTGAACCATCTAGCTTCTCCGTAGTGAGGGGAGAAGTCACAAAATTGGTGAACAGCTTAGAGGAGTCACTGGGGGTCGTCATAGTCAGTCCTAGGAGAGAGAAAACACGCCAAACAGGAGAGAGAAAGGGCTGTTTGTACAGAAACACGTCCAACCGTTGCTCGAAACTGAAAAATGATGGCAGATCCGGAACGAGGAAGGAGAGGCGAGTCTGACGATGAAAACGGCGACCAGAGGAGTGGCCGGACGCGCCGCCACGCGCTGCGGCGACGGTGGCTGGTTGGGATTTCTGGCCGGAGACTGAGGCGGCGCGTGGGAGCGCGTGGAGGCAGATTTGGGGCTGCGGTTTCAGGGGTGGGCCGGTTTTGAGGAGGCGAGCCTTGTGGTGGGGGTGGTTGGCCGGAAAAGTCGTCGGAGGTGGTAGAACTCGACGGTGGCAGATCTGAAAAACCCAACGGGGTGCCGGAATGACACACGGCAGTGAGTTAGGGCAAACCAGAATTGAAACACGGTTTGCCGGAAATTTTTTTATCACCGGTGGACAGTGGGTCCAACGGGTAAGCACGGTTTTAGGGTTCTCTCAATTGGCTCTAGATACCATGTGAAATGAGAAAACTGAGAGACATGTATTGAAATTCCGTGTATTGCATACAAGTGTTACATGATATATATAGGCTATTCTAAGACTAACCCTAATGGGCCTTATGAATGGGCCGGATAATTACAATTATAATTACAACATATATATTACTTAATCAACACATTGCATAATGAGAAGGTACAAATATATATACCAGAGAGAATCGCCCAAAATAGGAACTATATTAATGATAATAACTATAAAGAATAAATCTAATTATGACTGTAATAAACACCCTCCTCAAGCTAGATCATATATATCTCTGGCCAAGCCTTATAAGCACTACTTAGGACATATCTCTAGCCAATGTCGGATTCTCAACACACTACCTCACACTCAGAATTGAACATCTGACACGTGAACTAGTGGGGGTGGAATAACAAAGAACTCAACAAATATAATTAAGGATTAATACTTTTTGTTTGGCTCTAACACCCAACATGTCGCTCACATAATATCAAAGTGATTTTATTATTGTGGATATTCTTTTTTCCTCCCTCTAAAAACTAAACCCTATAACTTTATCCTGGTATCCAGCGGTACCATCCACCGTGATTTGTTCTGTCATTATTGTGCTGTTGAGTTCACTGAAATTAAGCTCTATTGTAACAAACACTGCCATTTTTTCTGGAATTCTTGTGTTCTTGTTGGCCATGCACAAAATTTGGCCACCCTTTCTCGTCAGGTTCTCTTTTAAGGTTGTCCTTTTTTCCTGTCTGCTGCTTTTGCAATTTGTGTCTCAGAAGTCTTACAAAAGCAGTGTGGCCTCGACTATTTGAGGTACAGTTTGACCCCAATTTTTTTCCAATTTGCAACCTAACTTTTATTTTTTGGTATTCCTTTCCCCCCCTCTAACCTACAGGACTAACTAAACATTGTAATTTAACAGTTACTTTTTTGTACCGGATTTATCGATATGCTGTAGTTTAGTAAATATTGATACAGATTTTGCCTAATTTTCCCTTTTAGTTAAATCAGTTTCCATCAGTAATATTAGTTTTGATATTGATATGTGATTCAGATTTGTAAATAATATTTTCTTTTTGACACGATCTCCTCTTCCTTTTTGGTTTGAGCTTGAATCTGCATGCCAAATGTATTTCTTAACATCCAGTTAGCACTATCCAGTTTGTGTGTTTCTCACCGGAAGAGAGCAAAATACATAGTTGAAACATGGAATAAATTGTTCAATTCTCACCAGAAAGAGCAGCGCATCCCTTTTCTATACTTGGCTAATGACATTTTGCAAAATAGTAGGAGGAAAGGCAGTGAGTTTGTTAATGAATTCTGGAAAGTTCTTCCAGCAGCTCTTGAGCGTGTTTATGGAAGTGGTGAGCCGGGAAAGAAAGTAGTAGTCAGACTTGTAAGTCCTACTTTCACTTGCCAAAAGTCATGTCATTCAATTGTATTACAATGCACAGTATAGTAAATGTGTTCATTCTTTGCTTATATTTATAATACTATATAGTTTATTGTATACATTTAGTATTTCTTCCTTTAGTAGAATATACATTCAACTGAGCTGCTACGAATGATAGAATGATTGAGTTTCTGGTTGAAGAGTCCACTTCTCTAAATGTTCTGTATGATTTGTCTGATTCTTTTTTTAAATATGATTTTGATAATGGTGTACATTACTGGTGTTGCATAAGCAGAACTCTGATAGTTAAAATTATCATATGACTTCACAGAAAATTAATTGTTTTGTTAGTTATATCTTGGTCTTCTAAAATTTTGTTCTCGTTGTTCTGTTACATCTGCTACAGCTGCAGGAAAAGCTTTATTCCAAGTTTCTTTCATGCTTTCTAATATCTTAAATATTAAGGGAGATAACGGAGCAAAACTATCTTATTCCATTTAGGGTTCTGATTCTTGCCACTATCTACTAGGGAATTTTATTTATTGGTGTTTCTTTAACAAAAAACATCACTATGGGTGAGTTGCCTGATGGGCCTTTGGTATGTGGGGTTGTGTTAGTTGGAAGTTAGTTTTGAGTTGTTATGTTTGTTAGGTTGTTAGGGATTAATTAAGTGGTTATTGTTAGTTTGGGGTTGTTATAATTGGGTTGGGTAGTTATTAGTTGGTTAGATCTTTTCCCTCCTACCCCCCATGTAGTGGAAGCCTATAAATAAAGGCTTCCACCCCCTTGGAGTCATCTTTTGTTATTTTGGAATTACATTGAGTTGTAGCTTAGAATCCTTTGGGTTATGCCAAGGTTTCTAATGGTGGGTTATGCCACCACCCTATCCTTTGTATCTCCCTAAAGATTCAATAAAGATCCTTCCTTTTCTACTCCAATTTTCTATCTTTTAGTCCCTTTTGATTGTGCGGATAGGCTAGGTGCCTATCATTGCCTTTGGAAAGTCGTTTGTTATTGTGATAATATGTTGACCATAGCCAATATTGTTGGATTTCAGATACTTCTAACTTATTAGTTGTGTGTATAGGAACTTTGAATAAGTGCAATTTGTCCATATTGCATGAGATCTCTATTGTTGATATGGTCTTGGTAGAGAAAATGATGCATTAGAAAGTCCATTTTGATCAGCCATATCCTATGTTCTTTTAACCTTTATGTGTATTTTTTCTTTGTATATTATATAATTGTTCTTAACTATGTAATGGCTAACTATTTAGCTTACCGACTTAAGCATTTCATTCTCTTTCATATGCTTAGATTGACATATGGGAAGAGAGGAAGGTTTTTGGTTCGCGGGCTCAGGGTCTTAAAGATGAAATAACGGGTAAGAGTCCAGCTCAGGGTCTTAAGGATGAAACAGTGGGTAAGAGTCTGGCTCAGGGTGATAAGGTTGAAAAAATGGGTAAGAGTCCCCTTCCATCATCTGCAAGCAATGGAAAGAATTCAAATCCTATCAAGATAGCAAAAAGGGATGCCCAGTCGTTGAGATTAGTAAGCAAGTTTCTGCAGCACCTCTGATATATGATTTATTTGCCTAATAGTTTTGTTTTGATATGTTTGAATATTAATATTTGTTGTATCTCGGTCATCTTCATTGCAGAAACTGGCTGTTGGATGTTTGCCAGAAAAAATACTAACAGCATTGCATTCTGTATATGAAGAACACCTTAAGGAGGAAGCTGCCATAACTAAGTGTAATGCTGCAGTATGTCAAGTGGGTAAACTTGCAGAAGATGTTGAAAATACATTGTCTCAAGGTAAGAGGACTAGAAAGTGGAACTTTGCGTTTATTGCCTTGACACGAATTATCTGATGATGGATATTTTTTCTTGAAGTGTTATTGTTTTGAGCTATTTGTTGATGGTCGTAGACAATAGAGAGATGCCTATCATAATTGAAATGCTATTTGAAATACAAATGCTTAATTGCACTTTTGGTCTCCCATCATGGACAATATGTGATTTTGGCCTTCACACACACACACACACACAGATATATATATATATATATATATATATATATATATATATATATCTATGTATTTATTTTTTTATGGGTAAAATATGTTTTTGGTCCCTATAAAATTGGGACCTTCTAAGTTTAGTCCTTACATTATGGAAATAGGCGTTTTCGTCCCTAACTTATTTATCTGTTTTCATTATTAGTCCTTGACGCTAATTTATGGGCAAACGAAATGCTGACGTGGCATCGCCTAAGTGGCATTTTAATTGATGTGGCTTTCCATGTGGCTTTTTGGTTTTATTGATTTTTTTTAGCTCCTAAGTCATCTTCCCCAAATCCAACTTTCCACCATTCCCACAACCCCATTTCCAGCACTTCCCAATATCCCAATCTTCCTCGATCATCAACCACACCATCCACACCATCTTTCAAAGCCATGTCCAAATCTATAATCAACAGAATGGGGCCTCAAGTGATTCTTCCTAGACATCTCCGCTGGCATTTGCCATGTCTTCACCATCTTCTTCCATGGAAAGTCTAATATACTCTCTTTGCGCAAAATGGTCCCACCATGTCAAATTTGGATCCTCGCGTTTCTGGACAAAGTACCCACGCTGTCATCAGAATTTACAAACAAACATTGTTAAAAGTCTTCATTGATAGTGAAATAGGATCTACCAGACATATGTGTGAGAAACGGATCGCGACTCTCAAAAGCAATAAACTTGCTGAGATTGAAAAAAATATTGAAGACATTTCCCGAAAGTTTGCTGCTTTTCACATCTCGTAATGTGATATATCCCTCATTCTGCAAGCATTAGATGGTTACCACGTGATATACTGCAGAATATTATAATTAATAAAGAAATAAATGCAAGAAAAAGTATAAAGGATAGACCGTTGGTCCAATCATATCAACAATCTGACATAATATATCTTCAAAAATCACGGGTTCTTGGACCATACAGGGACGAAGCCACTACTAAAAAGAACGGATGCGTGAAATCAACCATTTTCTTAGATTTGAAATTTATCACAAAAATGGTTGAACCATTCTCGAAATCAATATGGCTTCCTATTGTATTTGAATTGCGGTTAAAATGCCTACAAAATCGAAGAAAATGGTGGCCGGAATCACGAGAACGAATTGGGTTTCATTGCGTGTCAAACAACCCGTTTCTAGGAAACCGGGTAAAGAAGGAGATGAACAGTGCAATGCTTATGTGGCAATGTTGATTGGGTCTTCTGTTAGTCCAATTAACGGCAGGGACTAATAATGGAAACGGAAAAATAAGTTAGGGACGAAAACACCTATTTCCATAATGTAAGGACTAAACTTAGAAGGTCCCAATTTTGTAGGGACCAAAAACATATTTAACCTTTTATTTATTTATTTATTTATTAAACAAAAAGGGCTAGGGAGCCTCGTTAAAACCTTCTGATGCAAAATCTCCTTAGGGGAAAAACATCAAAATTTATTTATTTATTTTCATGGTCTGTAGACGGAGTGACAAGTGCCACTTGAAACTCACACAACAGCGAGGTCTCGGGTTCGAACCCGGGTGATGATATCTAGCCTAACAATTTCGGCATTTGTCAGTTTTGCCAGGCCTTATGGATGGCCTTCATATATTTTTTGGTAGCAATCTGATCCCCCAATTTTTCTAATTGAAAAAATTAAGTCCCTTTGTTAGTTTTCCATCCAATTGCTAACAAAAATTAGTGACATGGCCACCAAATTGGCATAGCTGAAGGAAAACATCGCCTCAGACTACCCGCTCCCTTTTGTTACACATTAATACACCTCCAACATTTTGGAGTTATGCGGTACTTGTTGCTGGTTACTTAATTAATTGGATGCCATCTGTTTCAAATAAACAAATGGCACACTATCTTTTATTCCCCAATGAATCCCTTTATATTGATCATCCTCTCGTTTTAGGTTTTACTTTTTTATACAAGTATCTCCAGGTCTTGATTAATTAGTTTCCTATTCTATTAAAAGCATTACTTTTGATTACTCTTGGATTCGAAAGTGACCAGTGTTTGGAAATGGTATTTTCTTTGAAGACAGTTTTACCTCACAGTCGAGCTAGAATCCATATTCCAAGTCTTTCCACTCCTCACTTGTCTTTGCTACTTAATGTTCAAAGGGACACATTGGAATTAATCATTGATGGAGTTTTGTTCCTTTCCCTATGGGGAAACTCTAGTTGGTTGCCACTAGGTATTTGTTGTTGAAGTTGGCCTTGGTGGATAGGTGGATCATTGAAAATCTGTCTTGTGGCCAAAGCCTTAACATATATTTTTGCACTCGATGGTTGTGGTAATTTTTGACCTATTGCTAAAATGACCCCTCCAATTTGATTTTTCCTTTTCATGGATGCCATGAAACAATAGGCCTTTGTATCAGTTCTACAGGTAAGTTGGAAGAGGAAGTCTATATCGAGGAAGTCTACATTCTAGATCAATAATTCCACAACTATCTTGCAAGGGATCGAGCACAATAGGCACTCAAATGTCACTGGATTATGCAATCTTACGTGCAAAATCGCGATCTCGACATTAATCATAATTGGCCCAAATGTTATAGTTGGAGCTGTTCAAGTTGTCAGTAGAGAGAACACTATAATGGTGAAAATAGGAAGCTTTTGCCTTTGGAAAGTAATGGAAGTCCAGGAGGTCATGGTTATGGGTCCAGACACAATGTCAGCAAGAAGATGTATCATCAGGCCCTGAAAGCAATAAAGGAGGACATAACTATGGGCAGAAGAGGCCTGCGACCATGGTGCACCAAACATTGGGTTCACATGCAGTCACATGCTGTTGCATGAGTGTAAAATGACTAGGGAGAGAAAGTGGAGCACATGGCTTGTTGACTGGGCCTGAGTTTCCCGCAGCTGGTAGAGAAAAAACCCAAGTGAAAACAGTGTTTGAAAAATTAAATTTCACCTATGAACAGCGAGTCCTTCAGGTATCCACGATATTTATTGAGAGGAAATGAAACGAGAGACATGCATTGGAATCTTTGTCTTTGAATTACACAATGGGGGTGTATGATATTGGTGGAATACAAAAATGCACAACAAATACATTCTTGTAACTATACGATACAATTATCCTATTTACATTCTTTGGAACACATCAAACAATACATTTCCAAAATTAACACTCAGGAGGCATGGAAAAGACGATGAATCTCTGGGGGAGTAGAGCGAGCATTGAGCAAGTCTCGTCCTGATTTTTTTTTCCAGATTTTTTTATAATTTGGTAAAGAGGTAGATCTGTGTTTCTGACCTGTTTGAACTGAACATATGGTGCATTGTAGAAAAGGAATTAAGGAGAAATAATGGAGAGAGTAAAGCAAGAGAAGGTACTGTAATGGGATGCAGTAGCTTGACCACTGTCAGGCTGTGAGTGTGTGGCTGTGTGCATATAAACACTAGTTATTTAATGTACAGTAGTATTTTCTCCTGCCCAGCACGGTCCAAATAATTAGCAACACTCTTACTAAACTATCTTAAATCCTTGCTGGAATTAGTTGTGACCAGGTTTATAGTGCAAGAGCTTGATTAATTAATGAGTTCACATATAACTTCAGGAAGTCAGCTGGGATCCACTTTTGTTAACGACTTGCAACAACAGGAGGAGGAGCTTAGGCAATATGTGGTGCAACTTGAAAATGCTGAGGCTGCCAGGGCTACTCTGCTTTCCCAGCTTAAAGAAGCACTTCAGGAACAGGTGCATTTTATTTTCTGTGAATATGCTTATTTTCAAAAATGCAATAGATGGCTGCTTGCTAATGTCGAGTTTTTCAGGAATCAAGACAAGAGCTTGTTCACTCTCAATTGCTAGTAAGAATCTGTCTTCTATCTCTATCTCTGCTCTTTCTTCATGTGTGAAACATTTGTTTCCCTTATTTATTTCCTTAATATATAGTATCTCCATGTGTTTGCTGTATCTTGATGTACTATAATTCTTTTTTGGTCTAGAGGTCTTTGACCCCGCTCCGGTGTCTAGGGAGGGGCCCCGAATAATCCGGAGTTCGGATAATAATAATAATAATAATAATAATAATAATATATTACATTGATGAAGAATCTGGCTAACTTTCCATTAGCTTTGACCTTATGATACCTTCTTTCAGCTAAGACGCCCGGGCACGCGATACAGCACGAATATGGAAAATTTTGAAAATCAAGATACGATACAGACAAGTTACTTTAATATAGAATTGAATTTATATATATATATATATATATATATATATATATATATATAGACACATTACTATATATTTTAAACAATATATACAAAGTACTATTCTTATTATTTAGTTTAATATATATATTCTAAATTTTTTGATTATAATTATTATTTAAATTGTTAAACTACGTATACCCCAGAAGTTTTTTATGTAACTGCAGCCTCTGTTAGAAAAAACGCTGCCCCTTTTAGAAAAAGAAAGATTGAAAAACGTTCAAAACAACAAGTTTTTTACTTTTGCATTTTTAGAGTATCGAAGTTCAGAGCTTGTCTTCCTTGTGGATTTTATGAATTTAATTTCATTCATTGCTGAAATATTAAAAAATATTTTGAGTTCATTTATAATAGACAGTGTATCAAAAAATAAAAATCACCAAGGAGCACATAGCTTTGGACTTTTCATCAAAAGAAGCTATTTCTCTTTTCTGTTCTGCTTTTTAAAAAAAATCTATTATCAAATTTACCTGTTTCTCATCGTAAAATTTTGTTGTAATAGTTAAATTCTATGAATTGACAGCCTTGTACGCTTGGCCATGCTGTGTATGAAATACACTTCATTGTGTTATGTACATGTCTTCCCTCTTTTGTCTCACATCTGTAATAAATGCCAAGTTTACTCAGAGACGTCGTTCACATTTCTGTTTTGTCCAAACTGTTTTTACACCTTGTGGTCTTCATCTGCATCTTAATTGGCACAGAAAGCTTAAGAAGTCACATGGAGTAGCTTTATCTTTCTTCTTTCATGTTGTCCTTCCCTGTATTTGTCTCCTTGCAGCAGTAGGTAGAGAATCAAAATTGCTTCCTTTGAGCATGCCTTTCCTTCCGTAACTGTTGTGAAGTATGCTGAGAAGAGAATTATTATTATTATTATTATTATTATTATTATTATTATTATTATTATTATTATTATTATTATTCCTTAATTGCGGTTGCCCCTAGCTGCCTTCATTGCGGCAACTTTGGGTTGCCTTCGTTGCAGGTTTCAACACCTATATTGTGCTGGATTTGAGGGGTTGTTTAGTTCCACATCGCATAGAGATATGGTCTAAGTAACACTTCTTAGGCTTCGACAATCCTCACCATCCACCATTTTTGTCCCTCCTCATTCTTCGTTCTTCTCTTCTCTATTCAATTTTTTTTTCTTCTTCCCACAAACATTGACACGTGTTTTTCATTCTCAAATCAATCAAAATTTTAAAGTAGTTGAGAAGTGACAAATAGATTTTTTCTGCATCGTAAAGGAGAAAAATGTTTTTTTTAAAGAATAAGAAGAAAAAGGGGTGTTTTGTGTGTTAGAGGAAAAGGGAAAAAATTGAATCTCTTTAGTGCAGAGGCTGGTTTGAACACTTTATCACCATCTTCTGCCATTGTTGATGGCCTCCTATTTCTTGCTCAGAGGTCTTGATATGATCTTAGAGAGGATTTCCTTTAACTTGAGATTCAAAGAATGATATTGACGCCACACTCAAGAAAAAGATGAGAAGGTGAGTGATAAGTCATGAATGTTGATCGCATGGTTATCAAATCGGGATACGTATCGTGTATCGGAAGACCTATTTTCTGAATCGTGTATCGTATCGTAAGAAACATGATCAAAAAGAAACACATGAACTTCAAAATAAATCAAGTCATAAATAAACGTAACATGTGTTTGATTAAACCCCTATAGAAACAAGGCCTAAAGTTTAAGAAAAATCACATTTTAGGAGGGAATGCAGACCAAAAACATAGTGTGCTAGGTTTGTTTCTTAGTCAATCTAACATGGGGGATTTATAAGGATTGCTTTGGACTAATATTATATATCATTTAAGAAAATTTTCCAAAAAAACCATTTGAGCAGGCATTTTAGGGGTGCAGATTCGTATCGTAAGATTCAACAAAATTCATGTATCGTAAGTCAACAGAGTGTATCAGGATACATGATGAGATACAGGTGCAAAAAAGATACACACTAAGATAAGAGTGTATCAGGATACATGATGAGATACAGGTGCAAAAAAGATACACACTAAGATACGTATCGTTTTTGTTCGATTTCGTATCATATCGGGATACGAATCATATGTATCGTAAGATACTAATAACCACTTGATCGCCACAAGTTGCCTTGATAAGATTAGATTTGGAATTTTGAGGTAATACTCTTTTTGGCGAGGTTTTCTCCTAGGTTTCTTACATGAACCAACTTTGATCTTAATCAAGAATTTTCCAATTCTTGTGGCGATCCCTTGGCTTATCAAACATCCTTGTTTGTGGCGCATTGTTCTTTATCCTTTCTCCTCACCTCTTTTCCATTTCTTTTTACTTGTTTCAGTTCTGATCTTGGTCCTATCACAATTCTACGGTTCGTAGTCAATTTTCTATTTTCAAGACTTTCAAACAATTTCATGTTGTAAGGTCCGAAGTTGATTAGAAAGGGTCAAATCTCATCAGGTCTCAACCTGACATTGTCTTTTTGAGATAAAAAGTAAAAAATAATGAAATAAGTGTTAGAAATCATGAACTTGTAGAGCCGGCAAGCAGGTAATGAGTTAAGAAAATAGACTAACATGACTAAGTATTCTAGTGAATATGATTGAGCGACTATGGCTAGCATAATAATAATTGTTATTATTATTATTCCTTGTGCGACTAATTTTTTGACAGGTAACCCTAGCTAGTTAGTGTATGAATTAGGGAGGTAATTGGGAGAAATGAGGCATGTTGCATATAAAGAAGATGAGGGATTGAGAGGGATGGATGTTTTGTCATTTGACAAAATTAGGGCCTTTCGGTGTTGGAGGGGTAGACCCTCAAAGATTTATAGTTTTATCCTTGTAATTGGTATTTATCCTGGTTATCGACTGGTATTAGAGTTATTTGTCAAAAAAAAAGCTGATATTAGAGCTACGATCCTGGTTATCAACTGGTATTAGAGTTATTTGTCAAAAAACTGGTATTCGAGCTACGATCTTGGAGCCATGTCAAAAAAAAAAAACGGTACATTAGTTTTCATTTTGTATACTGATCAATTTGTGAAGGCCGTCTTTGACTTGGCAAGTGTACCAATCGCTTAAGTAATAAATTATAAGAGAATCGGCTCCAGAAGGATTGCGAGCTATTCAACTAATCCTATCTATGGTAATAGTAAGACAAAGAGATAAATGTATAATTGGCACATGTTTGATGACAAAAAATTAGAGAGTCTAAGATCCAATTGTCACAAAATTATTTCAACACATAAAACATAATAAAAGAATCTAAGATCCAATTGTCATAGAATTAGTTTAACACATAAAACACGTGGAAGAAGCGAATGAGATGTTAGATTGGGCTTGGAATCATGTAGTTAGAAGTTATAACCAGTGTTTTAAATCCCGGATAGCGGAGCATAGCGGCTGGCCTAAAAACTGCTATAGCGGTATAGCGGAAAGCGGGATGACTGCTATTTCGAAAAATCACATTAAGATTTTGGATAAATACTATATATGCTTATAAATTCTCAAGAATGATAAAAAATACTCAAAATTCATACTATACCACATTAACAATAACAAGTCATTGGTGTCTCAATAACATGGTAACAATAACATAAACCAAATAATAAAACCTTAAAGTAAATTCCTAAATTCAGTAAATTGAGGTTAAGGAGATGTTGCCATTACTGAAACTGAAACAGAAGCAGAGAGCAAAAAGAAGAAACACAGAGAGAAGAACAGAGAAGAGCAAAGAGCAGAGCATAGAAGAAGAGCAGAGAAGGACGAGCAGACTAGTGAAGCATGAACAGAGAAGAGAAGCAACCACAACATAGTAGAAAGAAGCCAGGAAGAAATGCAAGCAGAGGAAGAAGAAGAACAGTAACCGCAGGAAGGGAAGGCTTTCAAAAAGGGAAGCGTTTTGAAAGAAACGCAGAGAGAAGGAACGAAGAAGAACAATGCTACGTTAGGGTTTTTTAGTTTGCCTCAATGAAACGTCGCGTTTTAAAAAAAAGTCTGGAAATACTAAGAACCCATAATACCACAAATACCCTTAATGAAAAACTTAACGGCATAAAAACAATAAGGGTGTTTTCATCATTCTGCCTTTATCTTCAACCTAGCGGATCTGTTTCGATCCAGAAGCCCAAAATCGCACTTGAAACGTCACGCGAACACGCCGCTATGACCCCCGCGATGCAGAACTGCTCCGCTCCGCAATTGCGGCCAGAGGCCGCTCCGCTCCGCCACGCTGCTAGAGCGCCGCTATAGCGTGCGATTTAAAACACTGTTATAACTAATGCAATGTTCAACGTCACTCTACCTCTACCCTTGACTGAATGGTAAACTTGGTACCAATTTAGATCTGAATATGTTTCATGTATTATTTAAGAGATTTACATGTCTATATATACAGGAAGCAAGGCAAATACAATCCCATAATAGGGATCAATATCAAAACAGAATCAACTATCTAAGGAATCTAGGATCCTATCAAATAAATCAAATCAAAATAAATACAAAATCAATCAACAATGTTCATGATAACCTGAGCTAGCTAAATTAGTTAAACATAATCCTCACAAATAAAATGATAATCAACCTCAATATGCTTAGTCCGCTCATGAAAGACCGGATTCCAGACAATATGCAAGGCTGCTTGATTATCACAAATGAAACTCGCAATGCCCACTCTAAGCCATATAAGCTCCTAAGTAGTAAGTGTCATAGCTCGATACCCAACCTTAGTACTAGATTTGGTAATAACATTTTGCTTCTTACTTTTCCATAACATCAAATTACCTCCACTAAGAACACCATACCCAGACATTAACTGTCTATCATAGGGACATCCTCCCGAATCTCTCAAGGGGACTTCGGGAATTGGCTCACCACACTAACAACACATGAAATATTGAACCTTAGGCATAGGTAGCAAAAAGCACCACTATAGCGGCAAAACACAAGATTGCAGAGCAGTTTAGACCCTCCACGCGATGTGAAGTTGTGTGTAGGGAAAGGTTGATGTTGCGGCGGTCGCGGCTGCTTTTCGCACCAGAATCTCCTTTAGACGGTCGCTCCACCACAGTTTTCGGCTAGCTCTTCATTTCAGCCGACGCTTATGTTTTCCGACCAGAAAGTTGAAGGAGATGAGAGAAAAATAAAAACAATGAAGAAGAAAGAGAAGGAAGAAAAAGGGAAAAAACAACGCAGCAGAAGAATATAACTTTAGAATTAGGGTTAGGTTATAATAGGTTATGGGTTTGGCCCGGTATCACTTGCAAGCTCCGAAGACCAAACAATTTGGACCCAAAAAAAAGAGACCAAACAACAAAAAACAAAAAGGCTTCGACACTCAAAAGAGAGTGAGATTGCACACTTGACTATCAAATATAAAACATTAAATTTGACCAAAAAAAAAATAGAAAACATTAAATTAAATAAAAGGTAGTTGTTTTTGACGGAATATAAAAGACAGTTGAGAGGTTTTTTTGTTTTTTTTGAAGAAGAGAGGTTTTTTTTTTTGAGAGGCTGGATGCACCCTTTCCCCTAAAGATACCTACAATACGATATATACATATACAACTATTTCACATACCATTATTTAATCTAAATAGTACTAATAATTATTTACAGTCTTAATTATTTAAAATATATGGTTGTTATTACTTAAGTAACTTAAGTTTGATGTGATTTTGAGTGTTGGTGACAACTGAAAAATAATGAATTATGATTTTTACCTGTGAGTATATGACTACTCCTTTAACTTTAAGTATTTTTATAATTATTTTTGAGTATTTATGGATACATCCGGGAATTTTTATTTATATGTACTTTTTTCTAGTCTTCACAATAGCGGCAATAGCACTTTCCGCTATACCGCTATAGCAGTTTGGGGTTCGGCGCTTTGCGCCGCTTTATGGGATTGACTACTTAGCCTCTGGCCCACTGATCATGAGCTATAGATACCAACTTGAATGAATTGGTTTGATTTCCTTGAGAGAATTGATTCCCAGCCTTGTGAATATTATCAGTGTTGTTACAATCAAGATCGCTTGATTATATGGATAAGAATCAACAACCTAATCCGTCTAATTAATTAATTTAAAATTTAAAATACGATCATGGATATGTACGTAACAAATAAGGGAAACAAATCAAATATCATATCTCAACGGGTGCCAACTACATAACCTTATCCTAAGCGAAGTGATGTGCCAAATAAACCTGTAGAAAATCATGATTAGCTGCGTTTTTAGCTCCTTGATAAACAGTTTGAAGTATCTATGTGGTGGTTAGACATAGGCTTTGCTCAGTCTGGTATGACCAAGCTGCTACCGTTTAGTGGATAACTTATGGCGCATAAACTCGTAGAAGTAAAATATAAGTGTTTGGTAACCACAAGCTTATAGCGTTTTTTCGCTATTTTATAGCATTTTTCCATACCTACTTCAAGTAGCGTTTGAGCTTATAGCTTATGACAGTTATTTTGTTTTGTTTTTACCCCTATTATTTTAATATAGTTCCTTGTTTATTCCACATTAAATCAAGACTTTTAAATTCACATTGCTAGTTCATTTGTTATCTAAACTCATCTGCTATTCCCTACTTTTTACCAAACAAGTCCATAATAGATTTGGGAGTTCCAGCATATTTGCTAATCAAGATTCATGGATAATGTTTACTGTTTTACAGGCTGCACGAGACCAGATTGAGCGGGTAGCCAATATCAGGAAGAGGCTTAGGCAAGCACAAGAAGCCACCGGAGTCTTGGAACAAAATCATCCATCGGTTCAACTAAACAGCACCCCTCCTCAGTCTTCTTATACTCAACATTCTATATCATTTGCTCCTCTCCAAACTACTGAAGAAGATAAAAAGGCAGCAGCAGCAGCTGTTGCTGCGAAGCTTGCTGCCTCTACATCCTCAGCTCTCATGCTTACATCTGTTCTATCTTCCCTTGTTGCTGAAGAAGCTGCCTTCATGAATGGTAGCTTAAACTCTACCGGATTTACTTCAGGATTACCTGCTTTCCATCCTGTGAAAAGACCCAAATTTGAACAGCAATTGCCTGTTTCTGATGTCAACAGTTCTGACGCCGGGAGCTCTTCTTTTTTCACCAGTTTACAACCACCATCTGGTGGAAATGTGCCACTGACACCACCAACTATGCAACCATTTGCTTCGGCACCCCCTCCCCCACAGATGAATCCACCAGCAAATCAGTATGTCCAATCTCCCGGAATGATGGTTGGGGGAAATTCTTACGTATATGGATCATCAAACAACCTACCACCACCTCCTCCGCCTCTGCCTCCACATGTGGCAATGGGGTTATCGAGGCCCACTACTCAGCCACCGCAGTCACCACAATCACAGTCTAAGCAACCACAGCAGCAACAACAGTCACCGCCTGGAGGATTTTACGGGCCACCTCCTGGATTTGGGTTTTACGGGCAAAGCCATCCATCAACACCACCAGCGCCAGTGCCTAGGCAGTGACAGTGAGCACCATTTAAAGACCAAAATTAATACAACCTTTGCAGTAAGTCCTTTTCAGGAAATTGCTGTATCCATAGGATTTTCCGGGAGACTGTATTAATGTACATTAGTTGAAAATTAGATGCTGCATGAATTCTGTAACATTGCCCTCTTTCTACTGGAGTAGTAAATCTGAGTTGTAGGTTTTGGCATCATTAGTCAATACTTGAGATTTCTTTGGCCAGAGTCAACTACTGTGTTAAAGAAAATACCTTTGTATGCATCATGTGTGTGGACCTGCTTTGTCTTCTTGAAGAGGCATATTAGAATGAACATAGGTAGTTGGTGTTAAGCATCTCTGTTAGATGAATTGCGAGATGGCTTTTCATGCTTCTTACTGATATCCAGGATTACTAGTATCTTAGGAGGTAGGATGTTAATGTAGAGTAGTTTCAAATCAATTGACAAGATATGTTTAGTATTTTGGTTGGTAGGATTTTGCATGGTAATGCTTTTATTTTCCCTTGTAGAGAAATTTTCGGTGTAGGAGTAGGACAGGGTACACGGATGTTTGATTTTACCTTTTTCTTGATGCAGTTGATCAAGAGAATCATCCTTGACGACGTAAAAATTTAAAATTAATCACGTATAAGTGTAAACAGGGTGTTGCGCCCGAAAAAGTCCCCGAGGGAGAACCTTTCTCGTTCACAACTTTTCCTAAGACAATGAAGCCGCCACCAATATTTATTAAGGAAAATATTAGGAAAACCTTTTTTGGAAAGCGATTGGTCTTGCAAAACTAGAGAATAGGGTTCGGGGGTCGGTTACGCGCAGGGAAGGTGTTAGCACCCCACGCGTCCTCTCTACCGAGAGGGAACCTTTAATTAAATGTGTGGTTTTAGTGTATTGACTTGAAAATACTTAATTTTGCCTCCTTACTTCTTATTGAAAAATTCTTAATGAAAATCTTTATTTATTATGAAAAAAAAGAGGGAAAAATGGGTTCTTAGAAAAAAAACGCTTGACGGGACATGGCCCGCTCCTACGTATCTCCCGGTGCGATGGAGAACTCAAAGCTACGTAGTTCTTCTTTGTCTTTTTGAAAAGTTTTTGTTTTTTATCTTTTTTAGTGAGTTTTCGAAATAGGACGAGCATTAGCGAATGATTAAACTAGCAGAGGCTATGATGAATCACCACTAAATATCCAAAAAGAGAGTTGTACCGCTAGTCAAACGAACAAAGGTTCTGATGGACTATCAATAACAACTCGTTTTTATTATCTTTTTTTGAAAGTGATTTTCGAAAGAGATTGATTTGCACGATGATCAAACTAACAAAGGTTATGATGGATCATCATTTATTATTCTTTTGGGTAAAAGACATCGCCGCCAATGGCTAGACGAACAAAAGTTCTGGTTAGCCACTAGCGACAATGGGTTGAAAATGATTTTAGAAAGGGAAAGGTTTTTGTTCTGAAAATGATCTTGGTTTGCAAAAGTGATTCTTTTTTGTTATGAAAATAACTCTTTTCTTTTTATTATGAAAATGCTAACCTTTTTTATGGTTGCGCTTGACGAGAATGTGACTCGCTCCTACGTATCCCAAATGGGAATCAAAGCGACGTAGTTCTAACGAGCCTTAAAAATGAAAGTCTTTTTGCTTAGGTTTTGAAAGGTGGAGGGTGCTCATAATGACCAAACTAACAAAGGTTATGGGTGATCATTACTAACACTTGCCATGATTTTTGATGCTTGGGAAAATATCTTTTGAAATTGAAAGCATTCGTGATAATCAAACTAACAAAGGTTATGGGTGATTATCACTAGCACTCCATTGTTAATAATCATGCAAGCAGAGGCTCCGCAAGGCTACTAACAAAGTTTTTGATTTTGAAGAGTTTTCGCAATTGGATTAATTTTTTTATCGGGGAAACATTTATCCATCATTTGAAAAAAAAGGTTTGTGAAAAAAATAAGTTCGCTTAGGGAAAAGAAACGAAATTTAAAAAAAAAAGAGAAACAGGGGGCGTGGTAGTAAAATGGGGGTGCAAATAAAAGGAGGGTTGTATTATTAAAACTGGGGTGCAGATAGTGAAATAGGGTGTGGTTAGTAGAAAAGGGTTGTGTTTTAAAATAGTGGGTGCAGAAAACAGGCCCAGTTCATTTTCCGTAAACTGGGCTGCATTCTGACTGGTGGGCTTGCGCAGGGGGTGCGAAATATTAAAACGGGGGTATTGTATCAAAAATGGGGGGTGTTTAGTAGCCTAGCCCGTTTTGTTTGCGGACCCAGGGCCTGCACAAATGTTGGGCTTTCATAGGGGTGTTGAGTTATTAAAAATTGGGGTGTGATGAGTAAGCTTGGTTAAGACAAAAAATAAAATTAAAATAACTAAATTGCGGGAGGGGGTACATTTTGAATGCCAACTAAAAAACCTAATCCCAAATTCTTACCTCAGCGTCGCACACAGAGAGAGATCTTGAGGAGAGAGAGGCAGTTCCTTCGGAGGGAGAGAAAACGAGCGAGGGAGAGAAGCGATCTGCGGTGGGGGAGAGAGATGATACGGCGAACGAGTGAGAGAGAACAGGGGCGACGGTGGTAGGGTGGTATCGGCGGTGCTACGGTGGGAGGCTTTTGACCGAGAGGAGAAGACTTCACGAGGGTCACCGGAGACTGCGGCGGCGTGAAGGGGGGAACGAAGGGAGGAGAGGTAGAACGGCGAACGACGGGGGGAGGAAAAGGGTTTACGACGCACACGGCGGAAAGACGCACAACGGTTGTGTGCGACAGCTCTGGCGGGGGTGACCGATCGTTCCTTGGCCGGTGGCATTCGCGACAACGACGACGTGTTTTACTGAACGATGGTAACGGCGTCAGAATGGAAACCGGTTCGTGGAGGACGACGACGGCGCCTACGGAGGTCCGGGACGAACGACGACTGTCTACGGCGGCTGGAGTTACAGGTCTCCAGATCCTCCCTCTTCTTTACAGTTTTCCCCTTCTCTTCTGCTTTCTTTCGCTGGTTTCTGAAACCTCTGTCTTGGGTTTTTCGTTCCTAATGGTACTGAGATGTCGTTGGTTTGGTGTGCGGTGCGTGAAGGGAGAGAGCGGCGGGGAAGGGGTACGAGAAGAGGGGTGTAGACGGTGGTCAGGGGTGTATAGGACGGCTACGGTTTGGTGGCTGCGTGGTGGTTGTATGGTGTTTAGTGGTGGTTATGGCCACGGTTTGGTGGTTGAGGCGGGGTGTGGTTTTAAGGGTGGTGTTAAGGGTGGTTGACGGTGGTGTAGGCGTGGTGTACGGTAGTGGGGGGCAGTGTTTTAGGATATCAAAATTCATGCTCTACATTTTTGTTTATTTTGTGCTGCTCTGTCTGTATCTGTGCTTGAGTATTTTTTACATTTTGCTGTCAATTTTCGTTGATTCCCCCCTAAGTTCTGTTCTTGGCTTCTCATATAGAGGCCTTTTGTCTTGTCCTTTTGTTAAAGCAAGTTGGAATCCCCTCATAAGTCCCTCTCTCATTTCCTCTTCTATGATGTTGCTTGTCTTGTTTTTGCCCCTGACTTCTGCAAAGTTTCTGTTTTATGTTTGCAACATTGGTGCATCAGTGGAGCAGCGAGGATGGCAGCAGGGCTGCTGCTACTGCAGCAATGTGTTTGCTGAAAATGGAAAAAGCAAAGGGCAAGATGAAAGGAGTTTGAGTTTGAAGCTCAAAATGTTTTTCAGCCACAGCAACAAACAGGGGCAGCAGCGACTTGAGCTGTCCCCCTTTTTTTTTTATTCTTTTATTTTTTGTACTTTTGTATTTAATTTTTGTTTGTATTTTGATTTTTGTATTATTTGTAATTAAATTTCTTGTCTACATCTAACTAAAACAGCTGACTTTCTTTTTTTGTACCATTCTGCTTTTTTTTTTTATTTTTTGTTTGTATATGTAACAAATTAAATAAAAGGACAGCTAATTAAAACTGATTTTATGTTACTATTATTTATTATTATTATTTTTTTTTACTAATAACTGAAAGAAGCGGTAAAATAACACGTACTGACGCAACCACTCGCGCACAACTCGAAACGACACGCGCGCTCGCCTTAAGACCGGGGACGCGTACGCGATTTGAATACGCACGCGCGTACGTTATTGAAACTGATTTCCTTTTATCCTCACTTTTCTAAAAACGCTTAAAATAACGCGCAGTGACGCAACTGCTCGCACGTGGCTCGCAACCGACACGCGCCCGCGTAACTTATTATTATTTTTATTATATTTTTTGGACTCGTTTTGAAAGCAACGAGCGCCAAACAAAATCGTTGCACGAGAGTGCCAAATACGCCCGCGTTTAGAACAATTTGCGAAGCGATAAAATTTTTGGGATTTTCCAATTAGTCGGACAAAATTGGGGTATGACAGCTGACCCTCTTTATTTCGATTTTATCAAGAAATATGAGTTGGCCGAGACTTATTTCGAAGATAAAATATGAATAAAGAATTCAGAAATTATACCAATTTTGTCTACTTAGAGAAACCCGAATTTCTCTTTCTTTTGTTGGAAAGATGGACACTTTCGTGTCGATGCGAAAACAGTAAATGAACACTGACGTGTAGACAGAAAAGGTAAAATGGACACTTGCGTGCAGACAGAAAAGTAAAATGGGCACTTGGCGTGCAGAAAGCGGTAAATTGCCCAGGCTGCCTAAAACCTGTAATCCTTAAACGAACTCTTGACGAATCCGAGTTTGCGCGTGACTTTGAGGAGCACGCTCTTCCTGTTGGCCTTTTCGAGCGACCGGGGGGATCGTTATCAGCTCCGGAGCTGATATACAGATCAATGCACGGCGTCCACTGTATCTTAGGCTGATACAACTATTCCGTTGAACCTCACATGGGGCTGCGGTCCATCGCGTTGCTCGTACACGATGTGAGACCTGGGCAGAAGGGAGCGATGATCTCTCTGGGCTCCAATCCGCAATGCGCGCCTGTGCGCTCTCTTTTCTTTTCTTTTCTCTTTTCTTTTTTTGTTTCTCTCTTTTCTTTTTTTCTTTTCTCTCTTTTCTTTTTTCTTTTCTCTTCTTCTGAACTCTCAACTTGGGGGAGCATTTTCTGGAATCTGAAGGCGAGCATTAACACTTGTGGTGTTTATCCTCTCTCACTTGTCTGCAGCTGAAAAAACGAACCGATGCATGCAATGCAAATGCCACGATTGCTATTTTCTTTTTCTCTTCCTTATGATGAATGTAATGCAAATGTCTGAATTTCTCTTTTCTCTGCTTTATTATTATTATTATTATTATTATTATTGTTTTCTATGTCTGATGAGTGCATGATTTTATGCTTGGTGAATGTAATGCCTGACTTTATTTGTTTTGTTGCTCTTTTGCTTTTCTTCTCTTCTTTTCTTTTGCTCTTTTTATGAAGTGCAGGTATGCGAATGCAAAATTTTGGTGTTTGATGATGTGTAATGAAATGGCAGATGACATGCAATGGAAAACTTTTTCTTCTTTGCCTTTTTTCTATGAAATGGGAATATTGCTATAAAATGAAATGATGAATGACATGGGATGTTTTAGCTTTCTTTTCTTCTATGAGATGCAAGCATTGATGTGATGCAACTGTATTGCTTTGATGTTTAATGATGATGAATTTTTAGTTCTTTTTGTTTTATGGAATGCAAACATTACTATGATGTAGACGACGCTGAATATTGTTTCTGTTTGTTTTCTTTTCTTCTTTTTTTTTGCATAGGGACCTTAGGATTCTTGAGTGATCAATTCAAGTGTCCCATCGTGATGACTATTTCGAATGTACATTCGACTTAGTCTCCTATTTATTGAAAATGATTTTGTATTTTGAGACTTGATTCGATGTCTAATGCAATGATGATGAATGCTTGGTTTGCTAGAAAGAAAGCAGTAAATGAACACTTGGCGTGCTGATGAGAAAGCAGTAAATGAACACTTGGCGTGCTGATGAGAAAACAGTAAATGAGGATGAACACTTAGCGTGCTTTTAATGAACCACTTGGGACCCGAGGGCATTTGAACTCCGAACTGAAGGAGTGGCTGGGAATGAGATTTTGAGACTGACAAGTCCAAGATGACTGACTTGAGAATTAGATTGAAGATTGACACTTGAAGTGCTGATTCTTAGAACTAGGCATGAGGATTAACATCTTGTGTTCATCCGCATTTGCACATGTAATGCAGACGTATGCCATGATTGATGTCTTGAATATTATGGAATGCTTTTGTTCTTTTGTATCTGCTTCTTCTTTGTAGTTTATGAAATGCAAATATCAACATAATGCTTTGATGTTTGAATGCAAGTGTATGCGGTGATTGATGCTTTGATGAATGGGATGCTCCGGTTCTAACTTCTGTTTGTCTCTTTTTGCTTCTTCAATGAAATGCAAACATTAATATGATGCAATGCTCTGATGTTTGATGCAATGATTTTTGTTCTTTTTCTTTTATGGAAATGCTAACGTTAATATGATGCAAATGCACCGCTTTAATGTTTGATGATTGGATGACAAAGGAATGCTTGTGAATGATATGGAATTCTGGATGACAAGGAATGTTTCTGTTCTTTTTGTTGTTTGTTTGGAGTTTGCAAGTGAGAGTCAACACTGGATGTGTTAATGAAAAAGCAATGAATGAGAAAACGTGAAATGAGGATCGCTTGGGATCAAGGGAGTAGCTTTGAATTATGGACGCAAAGGTCTGGCTTATGGGTCAACATATGTCTGTATTGATCTAATGGTCTGAAGAATTTTGATGATGCAATGGTGCATGCAATGATTAGTATCTTGTGGAATGGTGAATGACATGGAATGATGCCAATGCAATGAAAAGATTTCTGCTTTTTCTTCTTTACTATTTTCCTCTATGGAATGCAAGTATTAATATGGTGCAACTAACGTGGAACGCTTTTCTTTTTGCTATGTGATGAATGCACAAAATGCGAAGATGCAAATGTAATGCTTCGATGCATATGCCATAATGAATAGATTGAAATGCCTAGGTGCATGAGGTAAACATTTTGTGAAGATGAGATGCGAGACTTTGAATGCAAGGAATTGAGATGACTATTGCCCATTCTGTTGAAAAATTGAATTTGATTCAAACTCCGGTGTTCTCAAGGTTTTTATTTACACACAACCTCACTTGTTTTCTCTTTCTTTCCATGATGACTGAATTTTAGATATCACGTAAACAACTTGTGCTCTCTCTTTTGAAGCATTGTCTAGTAAGCATGCATAGGAGTGCAAATATGAATGAATGAGTCAGTTAACTTGGAATTGGTTTAGGGCATGGCAAGTGAAGGAATGACAGACATGGTTATTGCCGAAGCTTATGGGGGGTCGAGAGATGCAAGATTGCCCCAATTCAGGTCTTTGATGAGTGAATAGTTTGCCCCTGTCTAGTGGTGACAACAACTAGGGGCGTAGAAGATGATGAATTGGGAAAGCTTCGGCTTTTGAAAGAGATTTTGTCTCAACCCATAAAGTTTGATGTTTCCCCAGTCATAACAAGGACAAAGCTGCCCCAATTAGAATGACAAGGCCTTGTTTAGGATAGTGAGTTGAGAGATTGCCCCGGTGAAGGAATGGGAACGCGCTTGCCCCACTTTCGAATGACATTTCAAATGGTTTCTTTGAGTGAGGTTGTGAAAGGCGACAGAGTTATGGTGATATATGAATGGGGTGGGCAATGAACAAACCTCCCCAAAGTTGAGTGGAGTGAGAGGTGAAGGAAATGCCCCCTAGTACACACTTTTGGTTTTCTTTAAGAACAACTCAAATGCAATGAAAGTTTTGACTTTTTAGTATGAGGAGAGGCTCCACTTGGTGACCACTAGACCTTGTTTTAATGCAACACGAATGCATCTTGGAGTGCAAGTCCTTCTCCAACTTTCTTTTTTTGATTGTTTGTTTTTTCTTTTTGAGCAGCTTTCTTTTTTCTGCTTGTTTGTTTTTTTTCTTTTGAGCAAACACGTCGTAAATAGATGAACTTATTTGTCCTAAGATTAAAACTTGAGAGAACGAAAGCAATTAGTCACTGATCGGAATGGACTTTTTAGGGTTGTGATGTGGAGAAGGGGATGATTGAGCTTAATGATGTGTTTGGGGTTGATGGGAGGATGGGTCTTATTCAGCGTTGGCCGATGGTCAATGGTTTTATGAAGGGAATAGTTATTAGGTTTGATGAGGCGTTTGGGGATGGTTGTACCCAATGAGGTGTTTGAAGGTTTTATGAAAAAAGAGATGGTTAAACCCAATGAATTGATGGCTTCTTTGAAAGGAGAAATGATTGAACCCATTGAATTTGGGGCCCCCTTTTTTTGGAGGGGAGCTCTTATGCTTTATGGCAAAATGTATTGACTCTTAATTTATACTCCCTTTGTCTTCCTTCCTTTGTTTTGGGATTCTCCTTTTAAAACTTTGTTATTCCCCTCCTTTGGTGAATTTCCTTTCCTTTTGACTTGGGTGAAAATGATATACCATATTTGATGTAGAATTAACCCTCATCTAGAGTGATGGGGATATCTTGGGCTTTTCTTGGCTTAAGATGAGTAACAAAGGGTATTTTTGTGATTTTGAATCTTTGGCTTAAGAGGGGTAGGAAATGGACTTTCTGGGATTTTAGGTTTTTGATGGTATGGAGAGATGGCCAAATTTCATTTCAAATCCCGATTGCTTATTTCTGTAAGACTTAACTTTAGGACAATACTTTATCTATCTTCATGTGTTTTCTCTTTTCTTTTTCCCCTTTTTTTGTGCCCTAATTTTTGCCTGGACCGCTCTTTGCGAGTTTTCAATCCACCGGGCGCTCTTTTTTGCCTAGGCCGCCCTTTGCGGGTTTTCAACCTAGCGAGCTTATTTTATTTTTTTATTTATTATATATTTTTTAGAAAGACTTGCACTAAAGGAATATGATACTGACAAGGAAAATTAGTGATCACAGAATTGCCCCAACATGGATGACTTAAAGTGTTTGTGAGAATGAACCAAAAAGTCAACTATGCACTGATAGGAGAGAATATGCGCTTTATGGGTGGACGGGGTGGGGTTAGACTTGGATGGGGAATGATGATAAATGAAGGAAATTGACTGACTCAAACAAGAGAAACTGCACCTGGCATGCATGCTTACTAGAAGAACGCTTCACAGAGAGTTAACATTGGTTAAAACAAGATATAAAAACTTTTTTGATGAACTGTTTCGGTCTTTTATCATGGAATGGATGAGATGTAATGTCTTTTTTTGAAGGAAATACAAATGAGCTATTGATGTGAAAAACTGAGTGCCTTGGAACACCTTGAGTTTGCAAACGAGTGAGGGTAAACTTTTCCAAAAAGGAAAGATTACTTTGCAAGAACATCTCGTCTCTCATCACAACATTTTTGTTGTATGCAATGCATGGATGAAAACATTATGATGTATACATGATGAAAATGCATGAAAGCATATTCACTTGAAAAGTGTGATTATTCTAAAAGTTTTTTTTTGTTTTGATGCTTTCTTTTGCCAATGCATCTTTGGATGATGAATGATGCAAGAATGATGCTTCTTTTCAAAATGATTTTTATAGGGGCAAGACAAGATATGAAATGCCGATGCCCCCTTTTTCTTTCGAATGATGAAAGATGTAGGAATGATGCTTTTTTTTCTAAATGATGATTTTTTAGAGGCAAGACAAGGTATGCAATGCCAATGCCCCTTCCTTTTTTTGAGAGATGCATGTATGGAGGAATGATGTATTTGAACTAAAATGATGAGGTTAATGAAATGATGCACGAATGCTATATTTTGAATAAATTTGACGATGACTTTTGTTCATGATTATGAATGAGATGCTTTCTTGTTTTCATTTTTTGTGCAATGAAATGCATGATACTCACAATGATTTTTTTTTTTTTAAAAAAATGCGTGGGAAGACATGATTTTTATTGAATGGAAATGCATGCAAGATGAGAGGTTAATGTATTATTTTTCATGATGTGTGAAAAAGGACAACAATAATGCATGAGACGCGCTCCTAATAAGACACGATTTTTGGATCTTTCGAGAAAACTAGGGGAAAAAGCCTTAGTGAATGGAAACGCACACGTGCGGAGAATGCACTCCTGACAAACCTAAATGAGATAGAGAAGAATGCATGTATGAATTTTATCAAGTTTTTGTTTTATGCAATGCAAATGATGTCTTCATATGAAAATGACGGCGATAATGCGACTTGACATGCATATGAAAAATAAGATGAAAACATTTTTTCGAGTTTGGTGACTGAAATTTTGGGAACATCACCTCATATAGCCCGGTAAAAGAAAAGACTATGATGATTTTTTGGAAGTTTTGCTTTTTACCCTTTTTTTTTGAAAATTTTGTTTTATGTATGATGATGATGCTCTACGTGTATGCAGGATAAATGAAAGGGTTTTTATTGGCAATAATTCAAGCTCTTTTTTTTTATTTTTTTATTTTATTTTATTTTATTTTATTTTGGAAAATGCGGGCCGTACGTTATTTCGTATGAACCGGTAAGAGAAAGGCTACAACGGTAACCCTTTCTTCTTTTCCCCTTTCAAAATCTTCTTTTTTTCGTATAAATGATGGCGTGAGGCAACCAATTGTCGTTACTCTGAGTAACTTGCATGAAACATTGAGTGGATCCTGACTCAATACTTCACGCAATATACTGATATGCTTCGACATTTGGTTAACTCAAACTTATTCTCTTATTTGAAAACAAACCTCACTTGATAGGGTCAAAGTGCCCCGATATCGTAGAGTAACATCTCAAATTTGTAGTGCACAAACAAATTTGAGATATTACCCTTCGTCATCCGAAGGCGCACTTTTACTCATTGAGCTTTTACATGAAGAGCTTTTCTATTTTTTCTTTGTTTAGAGAAGATGCATGCATTGGAAACTTTTCATTTTTTTTTCATTTCTAGTTTTGGAACATGATTTTGAAAATTATTTGGAGATGCAAATGATCTATTATAAAAAAAGGTTTTAGAAAGGATGTGCTTGACGGGCTATGACCCGCTCCTACGTATCCCCATTGTAATGAGGAATCAAAGCTTACGTAGTTCTACTGGGTCTTTTTTTTTTGAAATAATGCTTATGCATGAATATCATGTTTTGGATGAACTTGGCGAGGAGCTTTTTCCTCTTTTTTTGATTATAAACGAAATGCTTAAGCTATGAAGATGATAATTGTTTTTTCATTTTTATGCAATGAAATGAAATGCAAGATGAATAATTTTTTCCAAAATTGGAACTTTATTTAATGCAAATGACGCAATGATGTAATGATGCAATGATGCAATGATGCAGGATGCAAGATACGTCCTTTTATTGAGGTTTCTGCATAAGGAGGGTATTCACAGGCGGAATTTAGAAAACTTTCACACTATATGCCACCTCATATAGGTGTTTAAGGGAAAATCATATCCCTTTTTTTTTATTTTTGAAAATCTTTGAGGGGAAAAATTAACAGGACGAAATGCAACAATGCAGCACCCAATTTGGGAGGCCCTTGTGACCTAAAAGGGGGTAGCACCTATGATCTAAGGCACTTTAGGGATAATCTTCTCATGTAGCTCTATTCACACCCTCACAAAGGCCATCAGAGCCACAGTCCCTCTCATGAAAATCCCCGTAAATGCAGCAAACTGCTAGATACGAAGCATCATAAAAGAGCACAACTCTGATTGAAACTTTCGCGAGTAGCCAAACGGACAAAGGTCCTGATGGGCTCCCACTACTCGAATCCACTCATCCTATGGTATCCTAATAGACCTGGGTTATGGTCTCTTTCTCTAATCATATAGCCTCAAGGTACAAGTGGGTGTGTGCGAAGGGTATTCCCTTAAAAAACTACCCCGCCTGCAAATGAAAATCCAGAACAGTACAGACAATAGAAAGCAATAACATGTCGTCTACCCTAGGGTTCAATATCAATCAAATACAACTAATCTAGGGTGCCGACAACAATGCACTACTTACCTCAAGAAAGTGAGCAAAGAAGAAGGGGACATGACAAGAGAGGGGAAATATGCATGAGGGAACTAAGCATTTTAAGCAAAGAAGTAACTATCTATTATTTTAAACAAAAGCAAACATAGAAGAAGAATGCATATGGATGCAACATGCTTATGAAAAAGAAGAAGAATAGAGGCAAAGCAAGATGTTCAAATCAATCACACAAACCACACACTTAATTAACTAGGCTTGACCCACTTTTGAAAAAAATTTTTTTAGTCCCCAGTGAAGTCGCCAGCTGTTGCGCCCGAAAAAGTCCCCGAGGGAGAACCTTTCTCGTTCACAACTTTTCCTAAGACAATGAAGCCGCCACCAATATTTATTAAGGAAAATATTAGGAAAACCTTTTTTGGAAAGCGATTGGTCTTGCAAAACTAGAGAATAGGGTTCGGGGGTCGGTTACGCGCAGGGAAGGTGTTAGCACCCCACGCGTCCTCTCTACCGAGAGGGAACCTTTAATTAAATGTGTGGTTTTAGTGTATTGACTTGAAAATACTTAATTTTGCCTCCTTACTTCTTATTGAAAAATTCTTAATGAAAATCTTTATTTATTATGAAAAAAAAGAGGGAAAAATGGGTTCTTAGAAAAAAAACGCTTGACGGGACATGGCCCGCTCCTACGTATCTCCCGGTGCGATGGAGAACTCAAAGCTACGTAGTTCTTCTTTGTCTTTTTGAAAAGTTTTTGTTTTTTATCTTTTTTAGTGAGTTTTCGAAATAGGACGAGCATTAGCGAATGATTAAACTAGCAGAGGCTATGATGAATCACCACTAAATATCCAAAAAGAGAGTTGTACCGCTAGTCAAACGAACAAAGGTTCTGATGGACTATCAATAACAACTCGTTTTTATTATCTTTTTTTGAAAGTGATTTTCGAAAGAGATTGATTTGCACGATGATCAAACTAACAAAGGTTATGATGGATCATCATTTATTATTCTTTTGGGTAAAAGACATCGCCGCCAATGGCTAGACGAACAAAAGTTCTGGTTAGCCACTAGCGACAATGGGTTGAAAATGATTTTAGAAAGGGAAAGGTTTTTGTTCTGAAAATGATCTTGGTTTGCAAAAGTGATTCTTTTTTGTTATGAAAATAACTCTTTTCTTTTTATTATGAAAATGCTAACCTTTTTTATGGTTGCGCTTGACGAGAATGTGACTCGCTCCTACGTATCCCAAATGAGAATCAAAGCGACGTAGTTCTAACGAGCCTTAAAAATGAAAGTCTTTTTGCTTAGGTTTTGAAAGGTGGAGGGTGCTCATAATGACCAAACTAACAAAGGTTATGGGTGATCATTACTAACACTTGCCATGATTTTTGATGCTTGGGAAAATATCTTTTGAAATTGAAAGCATTCGTGATAATCAAACTAACAAAGGTTATGGGTGATTATCACTAGCACTCCATTGTTAATAATCATGCAAGCAGAGGCTCCGCAAGGCTACTAACAAAGTTTTTGATTTTGAAGAGTTTTCGCAATTGGATTAATTTTTTTATCGGGGAAACATTTATCCATCATTTGAAAAAAAAGGTTTGTGAAAAAAATAAGTTCGCTTAGGGAAAAGAAACGAAATTTAAAAAAAAAAGAGAAACAGGGGGCGTGGTAGTAAAATGGGGGTGCAAATAAAAGGAGGGCTGTATTATTAAAACTGGGGTGCAGATAGTGAAATAGGGTGTGGTTAGCAGAAAAGGGTTGTGTTTTAAAATAGTGGGTGCAGAAAACAGGCCCAGTTCATTTTCCGTAAACTGGGCTGCATTCTGACTGGTGGGCTTGCGCAGGGGGTGCGAAATATTAAAACGGGGGTATTGTATCAAAAATGGGGGGTGTTTAGTAGCCTAGCCCGTTTTGTTTGCGGACCCAGGGCCTGCACAAATGTTGGGCTTTCATGGGGGTGTTGAGTTATTAAAAATTGGGGTGTGATGAGTAAGCTTGGTTAAGACAAAAAATAAAATTAAAATAACTAAATTGAGGGAGGGGGTACATTTTGAATGCCAACTAAAAAACCTAATCCCAAATTCTTACCTCAGCGCCGCACACAGAGAGAGATCTTGAGGAGAGAGAGGCAGTTCCTTCGGAGGGAGAGAAAACGAGCGAGGGAGAGAAGCGATCTGCGGTGGGGGAGAGAGATGATACGGCGAACGAGTGAGAGAGAACAGGGGCGACGGTGGTAGGGTGGTATCGGCGGTGCTACGGTGGGAGGCTTTTGACCGAGAGGAGAAGACTTCACGAGGGTCACCGGAGACTGCGGCGGCGTGAAGGGGGGAACGAAGGGAGGAGAGGTAGAACGGCGAACGACGGGGGGAGGAAAAGGGTTTACGACGCACACGGCGGAAAGACGCACAACGGTTGTGTGCGACAGCTCTGGCGGGGGTGACCGATCGTTCCTTGGCCGGTGGCATTCGCGACAACGACGACGTGTTTTACTGAACGATGGTAACGGCGTCAGAATGGAAACCGGTTCGTGGAGGACGACGACGGCGCCTACGGAGGTCCGGGACGAACGACGACTGTCTACGGCGGCTGGAGTTACAGGTCTCCAGATCCTCCCTCTTCTTTACAGTTTTCCCCTTCTCTTCTGCTTTCTTTCGCTGGTTTCTGAAACCTCTGTCTTGGGTTTTTCGTTCCTAATGGTACTGAGATGTCGTTGGTTTGGTGTGCGGTGCGTGAAGGGAGAGAGCGACGGGGAAGGGGTACGAGAAGAGGGGTGTAGACGGTGGTCAGGGGTGTATAGGACGGCTACGGTTTGGTGGCTGCGTGGTGGTTGTATGGTGTTTAGTGGTGGTTATGGCCACGGTTTGGTGGTTGAGGCGGGGTGTGGTTTTAAGGGTGGTGTTAAGGGTGGTTGACGGTGGTGTAGGCGTGGTGTACGGTAGTGGGGGGCAGTGTTTTAGGATATCAAAATTCATGCTCTACATTTTTGTTTATTTTGTGCTGCTCTGTCTGTATCTGTGCTTGAGTATTTTTTACATTTTGCTGTCAATTTTCGTTGATTCCCCCCTAAGTTCTGTTCTTGGCTTCTCATATAGAGGCCTTTTGTCTTGTCCTTTTGTTAAAGCAAGTTGGAATCCCCTCATAAGTCCCTCTCTCATTTCCTCTTCTATGATGTTGCTTGTCTTGTTTTTGCCCCTGACTTCTGCAAAGTTTCTGTTTTATGTTTGCAGCATTGGTGCATCAGTGGAGCAGCGAGGATGGCAGCAGGGCTGCTGCTACTGCAGCAATGTGTTTGCTGAAAATGGAAAAAGCAAAGGGCAAGATGAAAGGAGTTTGAGTTTGAAGCTCAAAATGTTTTTCAGCCACAGCAACAAACAGGGGCAGCAGCGACTTGAGCTGTCCCCCTTTTTTTTTTATTCTTTTATTTTTTGTACTTTTGTATTTAATTTTTGTTTGTATTTTGATTTTTGTATTATTTGTAATTAAATTTCTTGTCTACATCTAAATAAAACAGCTGACTTTCTTTTTTTGTACCATTCTGCTTTTTTTTATTTTTTGTTTGTATATGTAACAAATTAAATAAAAGGACAGCTAATTAAAACTGATTTTATGTTACTATTATTTATTATTATTATTATTTTTTACTAATAACTGAAAGAAGCGGTAAAATAACACGTACTGACACAACCACTCGCGCACAACTCGAAACGACACGCGCGCTCGCCTTAAGACCGGGGACGCGTACGCGATTTGAATACGCACGCGCGTACGTTATTGAAACTGATTTCCTTGTATCCTCACTTTTCTAAAAACGCTTAAAATAACGCGCAGTGACGCAACTGCTCGCACGTGGCTCGCAACCGACACGCGCCCGCGTAACTTATTATTATTTTTATTATATTTTTTGGACTCTTTTTGAAAGCAACGAGCGCCAAACAAAATCGTTGCACGAGAGTGCCAAATACGCCCGCGTTTAGAACAATATGCGAAGCGATAAAATTTTTGGGATTTTCCAATTAGTCGGACAAAATTGGGGTATGACACAGGGTAATATAAATTTACACTAACCAAACACCATTTGTCTAGTTTCATAAGTTGCCTTGAAAAACGGGAATCGATTTGGGGCTCTTAGGTTTGATTCTTGTGGCATCAAACTGTTGGGGAAACTGCTCTGATATTACTGTTGGGGAAAACATCACACGTCAACGGATTAACCCACACGCCCAAGGATCTTTGAGGAAATATAGATAAACACACTGCAAGAATTAATGAAAGAACACACATATAATTTACGTGGTTCGGCACCTCTTGCCTACATTCACGGGAACACATCAACACAATTTATACATCTTCTCAAATATGATTACAACAATTTGTAACCCAACCCCAATATTTGTATCACCCTCTAAGAGTTACAAAGAATGATAACACTCACATCTCACAACAAATGATCACCAGCACTCTCCTCTCACTAGGACCTGACGGGAGATTCTCCACCGCTCTACATTGTCACCCAAGAATAGGGATGCTTCACCTCTTCATTTGGGCATATCTCATTTCTTCACAAGTCTATCTATTTATAGGAGAGAGCATAACTTCCATTCATGTATTTAGCATAGTGGGTATTAATCTACATTTCCAAGACACTTCAATTCAAGAAATCTTCAACATTCTAGATACACTTTTCAATCTCTTCAAAGGTGTTTTTGAATTTTCCACCACTACTAATATTAATTCTTGGAAATTCTAATAGACTTTCCCAACACAAACTTGGTGTTGACCTGTATGAAATTTGCTTCTAAACATGAATAGAGATTTGTATTTCGTTGAAAGCGTTGGAACACTTTGAGTAGTTAGTAATGGTCGGAATCAAAAAATACAAAATTAAACCAAAATACACATAGATATCACCTTTGATTTTGATTAATTTAATTGCTTAATGTTGTTGGTTTATTAAAGAAAGGAAATTATAAAATGTAGTTTTAACAGAAGTGAATAAATAAATTTAGCTACAAGAAGGTTGGTATCTTGAAGAATTTTAAGATTAATTGAACCAGATTATTTAATGGAACAATAGTGAGATATATAAGAAAAGTTTGTTTATTGACTAATTACTTATGAACCCAAATATTTGCAAAGTAATAAAAAACATAAAAAAACTAATGAAACACAACAAAGAAACATAAATTTAATAAATTTGCCACAATTAAAATAAATAAAGTAGGTGCAAATAGTAATGGCTTCAATAATGATACACAGAAAAATAAAATAACTAATGTCAACTTACACTCTCAATAGATATTGTTTTTTCATTTAAACCGAAACAGAATCAGAACAGGGTAAATCAAATTGGTTACTGATTTTTACATGTCTATTATAACCATAACAATGTTCTTGCAGTACCATAATAGGATTAGGCAAAAGAGGGGGGTGGCTTCAAAGTTACTGTGAATGTTCTGAGGAGAAGAAAAAGAAAAGAATTACATGCAAAATAGAATTGAGATGTTCCTCTATTCTTACTCTAAAAAGTAAAATCAACATACCAATTCAGGTAGGAATTAAAAGAGAGGTTAAAGAAATCAATGCATTACCTAAGAAAGCCAATGGTAAACCATCTAACAGTGACATTGTCAATGATAATTACATTTATCAAGTAGAATTCAAATCTTTTAAATTTTGATAATTCGGTTCATCTTTATTGGGTTGCTCTGAATGCCGGAGTAACCATTTCAAAAAATTTTTCTAAGACTTTTTGTTTGCCGCAATATACTTTTTCTTTTTTTTTCCAGATGTTATGATTTTAGATTTTTTATGATTGATTTATGGAAAATTTTAATTCAGTTTTTTCTCGGCTTCACCTTTCTGTTAACTTCCCCTTTCTATCGGTTGTTTTTTGCAAAAAAAAGAAGAGAGAAAGAATAATAAAAAAACAAGAGAGAGAGAGAGAGAGAATGATAAAAAAGTTTTAGTTTCCGGTAGCGAGATAGTCGACGTCAACTATTTTTAGTTCACTCACTTTGTGCGCTAAAGACGCTCTTATGTGTTTTCCAAAGTTCAATGATTAGTGTTTTTAATTAATGAATCTTAATTATCGTTTTTTGACACCGATGAATCCTAATTATCAACACCTATTAATCTTCTCTATGTAATAATTACTTCTTAAAGTTGAATGCTAATGCCACTTTATATTCCCCATGCGCCTAAAACATGATAGGTTAATGATGCAATTATTTACAATGGAAAGCAATTAATATCAAAAACATAAATTACAAAAATACCCTCGATTTTGGTGGACTTTTTCCCGCTTAAATGACCTATTCTTGGCGGACTCCGTATTTTACTTTTATATATAAAAGATTTTTTAAAATATTCTTTTGCTTTTGGTTTTGGATTATACAACGAATTTCGGTAGTAGTGTCTAGCTTGGTTTATACTTTATACTTTATAACAGTCAAACTTGGTGGCTTTTACGGTCCTCTTGTCCAACAATTTGTGTTTCATACAAGGTTTTCCAGTTTAGAGCTATTTACATATCTGACCCAAATTTATTTACAATTTATATTAAGTACCACCACATATGGATTTCAGATCTGAAGATTTTATGGGTTTAACATTCATCTCCATCCTCAGATTTTTCGGGTTTTAATATATTTTAGATCCTTGTGATTAAATTGTTGCTATTCTACCATGCATAACATAACCTCCAAATTAAACTCAATCTCTCACTCTCAATTTTCTTCTTTGGTTGGCACTTCAATGGGGCGTGGATGAACTTTGCAAATGGGTCTATGCAAGTGATGTAGTTTGGGACAGAACTCATGTAAGGTTGAGAGCAAATGAGCAATGAATGGCCAAATCTCACTGAAAAGTGAAAGTGAAAGTGAAAGACTGGAGTTGGAAAATAAGATGCACTCTTGAGTTTCGGATTCACATGATTTGTTTTTTATTTTTAATAAAAATTATTTTAAAAATATAATTAGTTAATAAAAGTGTATTTAACATAAATATTTTATTTTTTAAATTTGATAGGGCCATTTCCGTAATTGCCCTTTCCAACAAGTCATTTTGTATAATTACATAAAATTTAAAATCGAACCTTTAGGAAAGAAGTAGCCAGTCTTCGATCATAGCCATTGAATAAAGATACTATATATCTATGATTGTGACGTTATTTGTGTTTCAAACACAATTTGTCAGATTTTGGTACCTTAAAAGGCACCGTCAAAATTGTCGGTTGTGTTGATTAGTTGCTTCTCCATGAGACTCAAACGTAAAATAATCATTTATAAAAATAAAGATATTTGTGAAAATAAAATTTAAAGTATTTGTATTCCGACAATGTGTAATATTTTACCATCAATAATCTAACGTTTCTCCGTTGCAACTCAAAAAAATATATAAATAACTATTTTGACAACATTTAATGTTTTCTTGTGGAGACAGAAAATTGTTCATTTATAAAAGATAAAAACATCCATGAAAGAAAAATCTAAAAAATGACTATACCGACAATGTGTTACGTTTCCCAGAAAAAATCAAAAGTAATGAAGATACTTTCTTTCTAAATCATCAATGTCTTTCAATGTTGTTGAGTTTATGATTATCAAAGCCTTCAATATCATCGGTAACTATAGAAGCTCTGCAAACATCAAAGAGGTTAACTGGATTCCCCTTGCGCCTTACATGATAAAGTGCAATTTTGATGGTGCTGCTAAGGGTTGTTCGGGATCAACTGCATGTGGTGGTATTTTTAGAAACACGAGCGTAATTCTTAGTTAGTGGCTTTCACTTTCAAGAAATGCAAAATCGTTCTTTGGAAGCTAAGAAATAGATGGAATAATTTTTTATATTTGACAAGACAAATAAACTTCATTTACACTCACATTTATAGAGAGGGAAACACTTGTGCTAATAAGTATGTTGGTCATGGAACTAACACAAGTGGTTTTGTTTGGTGGGATTTACCTCCTAGCTTCTTTGTTGAGAATTTTTCTAGGAATATGTTAGGTTTGCCTAGCTATAGGCTCTGCTGATTTCTATTCTGGGATAGTGGTTTTCCTCGTTCTATGGATTCGGTCTTCCGCTGGCATTATGTTTTTGGTGTGCTGCAAATGTTTGTTACTGGCTTTGGTGCCAACCTGGTAGGGAGGAGAGTCATTATAGTGATGCTATTGCTTCCCACTTTTAACATTTTTTGGATTAGTTCCCTTTTAATAGGATTGTACTTATTTCCTTTTGGTTGTAATGTTGTTTTTGTTTTTAATTAAATTCCTCATTTATCCTATTAATCTTCTCTCTCATTTTAAGTATTGTTATGGATTGGCCCAATCCACAATAATGAGGCCCAACACCAAATGCAGATCCATCAACCGATGGTTGAGATCGCAACGCCAGATCGGACGGTCCTGATCTATCAGGCCAAACACCATCAAACTCTATAAATAAGCATTGAATGCTTCATTAAAGGTACACACTCTTTCCTACTCTTCACCTCTAATTAGCTCTCTGGCTGACTTGAGCGTCGGAGTGTCCCCGCAGGTACCACCTGCCCCGGATCGGAAGCGGAGCTCGGTTGATCAAGACCAACCCCTACCAACTACCTCGGATCAGACTTGGTGTCTAAGATCGGATACCGGTCTAGAGGTACGGTACAGAACATTGGCGACCACAGTGGGAGGATCTTGTACTCTAGTTCCTCTCCCATCTCCTTGATTGACGATGGCTCCGACCTTACGTCATAGGACTATCCTGAATGTCGGTGAAGGGCCGGTCCTGCAGCAGGTGACTTCGAAAGAAGTGGCGGTCATCTTACCCCTTAGCCCGGTGCATGCTCGAAGCTCGGCTACGGCTATGGTGCATGGGAGCCCATCTCGGAACCGGCTTCCACCTCCCCCTCCGACCGTCCAGGTACCGGTCGATGCTGTTCAACAGCTCATCCTGTTCCTAAATCGACGAGCCAAGGTCGACCAGCAGGAAAGGCAACGCTACACCCAGTTAGAAGCTCAGGTTGCTGAGACCCGAGCTCGTAACATCCCGGATCGAAGTTCCTCTCTCCGCAACTCTTCAAGTGGAACGACTCATGGCCGCGGCCGCCGCTGATCTCCGTCTTGGAGGAGATACCGCCACCGCACTCCACCTTGTTGTAGAGGAGCGCGGGGATCGGAGATTCCCCCAAGTCGGACCCCGGATGATTCCTATGGTCCTGAGGGTTCCCCTCGGTCTAGCTCGTTTCTGTTTTCCTCTTCTCCGAGGCGACGTTCCAGAAGTCGGAAAAGGTCTCCGAGGCAGGAACGTCGACGCCCTAGCTCGCGGGGGTCCCCCGGCAAGTATGGCTACCGACGATCTCCGCCCCTTGAGAGGTCGGCAAAGCGTAAAGGACCTTTCACAGCTAAGATCGACTACTTCCCGGTGCCAAAGCACCTCGAGAAGCCGCCTGAGAGTTTGAAAATGCATGATGGGACTGGCGATCCGGATCGCCACCTCGACTACTTTGACACGATGATGCAATACCGGAATGTTCCAGAGGAGATCAAGTGCCGAACTTTTCCCCTCACTCTAGAGAAGGCGGCTCTAGACTGGTTCAGGGCTCTTAAGCCAAATACGATCTCCTCTTGGGATCAGTTGGCCAAGCTCTTTTCTGCACACTTCGCCCACTCGAAGATGAAGCCTAAATCTCGGAAGGTATTGCAGGCAATTCGTCAAGGAGAAAATGAGTCCCTCCGGGACTACATAGAGAGATTCAATAGAGAAGCTGCTCAAGTCCGGAACCTCGACGACTCCTTCCGTCTTTACTGCATGGAGGCTGGCCTTCGTGAAGGAAGCCTATTTCAGATAGACGTCGGGGTCAACCAAGTCGAGTCGCTTGCCGAGTTCCTCCAGCGATCTCAGAAGTATATCGATCATGAAGAAGGGATTAACTCAGGAAGGTCACGTTTCACCTAGGTCTCGGAATGAGCCTACGGGCATGATGTAATCCGACTTTGTAAATCTTCAACCATCTAATATATATGGGTCGGCTACAATTTTTCTCACATTTATTGCTTAGTAAAAGTAAGTTCCGAGGTTGGATGGAAGGATTCGGGATCGGTCGAGCGATCGCCTTAAAGTTTCACGCTAAGACCGGAACTCCACCTAGGATCGGAACTCCTGATGGTTCCTACTGATCCGAGGGTTCCCCTCGGCCCGGCTCATCTCTGGTTTCCTCTTCTTCGAGGCGACGTTCCAGAAAGCGGGAAAACCCCCCGAGGCAGGAACGTCGGCGCTTTTGCCCACAGAGATCCTCCGACTTTAAATTGACACCTCGAGTCCCTCAGGTGGTCACGTTTTAAATGGCCAAGTTTGCCATTACCCTGAAGGGCGAGTTCGATCTGGGCCGAGTCCCGGTAAACTGCCCTGAAGGCGACTTTAAATTAACACCTCGAGTCCCTCAGGTGGTCACGTTTTAAATGGCCGAGTTTGCCATTACCCTGAAGGGCGAGTTCGATCTGGGCCGAGTCCCGGTAAACTGCCCTGAAGGCGACTTTAAATTGACACCTCGAGTCCCTCAGGTGGTCACGTTTTAAATGGCCGAGTTTGCCATTACCCTGAAGGGCGAGTTCGATCTGGGCCGAGTCCCGGTAAACTGCCCTGAAGGCGACTTTAAATTGACACCTCGAGTCCCTCAGATGGTCACGTTTTAACATTGCCGAGGCTGGTGGCAGACACCCTCGCTGGTACAAGCCCGGCCTCGAAGATTTGTGGCAAGACCGGTATCTCGGGCGCTCCGAGGCTGGTGGCAGACACCCTTGCTGGTATAAGCCCGGCCTCGAAGATCTTTGACAAGACCCGTATCTCGGGCACCCTGAGGCTGGGGGCAGCCCTATTTGTAGCTATAAGCCCGGCCTTGAAGAAGGTCGCCACGAAGGTCCGACCTCAATTTCAAAAACTCTCACAAAGTCCATATAAGGCATCAAGTCTAGCTCGCCCCAAGACGACCCGACTTGGGGGGCAACTGTTATGGATTGGCCCAATCCACAATAATGAGGCCCAACACCAAATGCAGATCCATCAACCGATGGTTGAGATCGCAACGCCAGATCGGACGGTCCTGATCTATCAGGCCAAACACCATCAAACTCTATAAATAAGCATTGAATGCTTAATTAAAGGTACACACTCTTTCCTACTCTTCACCTCTAATTAGCTCTCTGGCTGACTTGAGCGTCGGAGTGTCCCCGCAGGTACCACCTGCCCCGGATCGGAAGCGGAGCTCGGTTGATCAAGACCAACCCCTACCAACTACCTCGGATCAGACTTGGTGTCTAAGATCGGATACCGGTCTAGAGGTACGGTACAGAACAAGTATTAATTATAAGTGTCCACTTATATCATTTTATATTTATAAGTTTGTTCAACTACTAATTTTACCACACACTTCAAATCCAATCGGCTAACTTATCCGCCATCGATTTATTCATTATAAACTAAATTATCTACTATCCAACTTATATGTTATCGATCCGCTCATTTTTGTGAAATGGAGCCTAAAAAAGTTCTTCCATATTTAAATGGATGGTAATGAAGAGTAATTCAATTGCAATCATTGGTGATAAAATGCATCATGCAATTTTATTATCACGTGTATTATTACCGACTCCGACCTAAATTGCACCTAACCCATATTAGATGCGATACAAGTTTAATGGACCTATTCAAAAGGCCATGTGAACCGTAACTGCTAGATCCTATGTGAGATCGATCAGGAATCGGGTCATCCCTTTGATGGTGAAGATGGGAGCATAGCCCTGGTCGGGTTGTACCTGCAAAGACACTCTGACGCTCAAGTTAGGGAGTAGAAGCCAAAGCGATGTATAAAGTGATGGAAAAAAGTGTACCTGTCAGTGGGGGTGATCCGTATTTATAGAGTTAGGCTTCGCTGGCCTGCCGTTGAATTAAGCGAGTCCATCTGAGCTGTTGAGATCACTCTTAGTGTATTTCGCAAAATGATTTGAGCAAAGCGCAGGTAGTGGGCCGGTCTTGGCCCGGAAGGAAGACTGGGCCATCGGCCCAGTCCAGAACACCATGTATTATAGAGATTGCATTAATATACATACACCTAATTACAACACACGTCATAAAATTGAAATCTAGCTTGCAGTGCGCAATTTAGCCTTAATCCACCACCAATACAATGTTTTGACGTGACTATAAGATGGTCAAACGATCGATAAATGTGTAAAAATAATTATTTCCACGCATATTAAAGATGGTAGTTTTGTGCATTTAATTTCTTTGAAATCATGAAAAAAACAAATAGATTTACTAAACTATCATTAATTAATAGTCATCTTCTCACAATATTAATGAGCTATTTTAAAAGTAGTTGTAAAAAAATAGCATTAAATATGAATAAGTTAGTTGAGATTTGCTTATATTTTTTTTTTAAAACAAACAAGAATAATATAGACAAAATTCCATTATTTGTATGATATCATATTCAAAACCATACAAAAAAAATAAAACAAAACAAAATAAATCAAAAGCATCCAAAAGTTTTCTTTGGAGTGGTTCCAGTTGCACGGTATTTTGCAGCTATTTCCTCTGCCTTGAGAATTTCTTCACCACGTTTGGCTTCAACCAATGCTCTCTTCTCTTCTGCTTCCTTGTGAACCATTGCTATCTTGTTCTTCATTTTTTTCACCATATTCTCCTTTCTTTTTCTCCAATTGCTCCTCAATTTTTTTGAGTTTAGCTTCAAGAGTTGCTTTCTTGCTGTTTTACCAAGCAGTTACAGCAGAAAGCTGTTTTTGGGCTTTATTTTCTGCTTTGGATTTTTCACTTTCTTCCCATGCCTTCACATTAGATAACCTTTTCTCTTTATCAAGGGACCCTCCTGTGACTTTCTTTTTAACAGGATCTGGTGTCTTCTCTTTCTCTACAATAGCAAGAGCCTTGGTTTCCTCTACAACAGGTCGCGGCAGAGCCACCACTTTCTTATCAACAACATCAAGCGGCGGCGCCTCAACCAACGGCAGCACAGGTTCCGCCGCAACCACAACCGGAACCGCACTAGCTTATATTTGAGTTCACCAAAACTAGACATTTTTTTTTTGCTTATAATTAAGTTCGGAGGGAGTACATTTTGTTATCCTAATTATAAAAAAAATATACATTTTTCAAAGCACATTAATTGTTAAAATTTTTTTACACCCTATTTAATGTCAGACATAGGTTTATTAGAAAGACACATAGTGGGTATAAAAAATTAATACTAAGAATATATTTGGAAAAAAGGCTTAAATTGCATTACGTTTAATAACCTCATTGGTCTTTAGAATTTTTGTATAATCTTCTTATAATAGAGACCGAACAATTAAACTCTTTTCTTGTTGACTCAAATAACAATTAAATTCTTGAATGCAATTTTAGTGTATATTTTTATATTTTATATATATTTAAGATTTAAAAAATAAAAGGACAATATGATAAAAAAAACAATATATCACTTGATTTTTGTTTAAAAATATTTTATGATTTTATCAATTTAAAATTGAAAAATATGTACTCCCTCCATTCCATTCGGTTCCCAAACATATTCGGTTCCCAAACATACCACTGAGTTAAAACTATTATCGTATATCAAATCATCCTAAAATACGTAATGCACTTTCCAACCCCGGCCATTATCAAGGATGAAAAGGAGTTTCTTATTGAGAAATTGAAAAAATGCCTACTCATTTATCATCTCTTTTGGTTTCCTAATAACTTTAACTTGAATTTAATTCTTATTTGTTAAATATTAAAATAATTGAGTTAAATTTGTTTGGCAAAATATCTCCCGGGGTCTCTTAACTTATTTATTTGTAACGAATAAGTCCTTTAACTTTTTTTGTAACACATAGGTCCCTTAACATTTAAAAACGTAACACCGTAGCCCCTTTTAACGGTCTTTTGTTAACTCCGTTACAAAAACGCCTATCTGGCTTTTAGAGTGCTTATGTGGCTTTTTTATTATGCTTACGTGTCAATTTTAATTGCTGACTTATTATTTTATAATTATTTTTAATTAAAAAATAAAAAAAATGTGAATTTTCGTCTTCTTCGTGAAGCCATTCCAAACCTTGTCTTTTTGATTCCAAACCTTATCTTTTTCTGCAGTGAATCACAGATCTACAAAAATCCTCTTCTTTAATCTCACTCAATTAAGTTCTTCAATCTGCCAAAATAAAAAGTTGATCTTCCACAAGCAGCAAACCCAAAATTTCATGGCTGCCTCTCATCTCTCTTCCACCATCATCTACGAACCCACAAACACAATCTTCATCAACAACAAATCAAAGAAAACGAAAACGAATCTGAGAATCGATGAATTTGACGAAATCGAAAAGAAAACGAATTTGAGAAATAAAAATCAAAGAAAACGAATCTGAGAATCAAAGAATTGAATCTGAGAATCGATGAATCTGACGATATCGAAAGAAAACAAATATGAGAAACGAAATCAAACAAAACGAATCTCAGAATCGACGAATCTGACGAAAACGAAATCTGAGAAACGAACATGAAAATCTGATGCATGTAAGAAACGAATCTGAAAACGAAATATGAAGAGAAGCGATTCTGGGTTGAAGAGAGAAGATGAAGAGTTCCGTTTCTGAGTTGAAGAGAGAAGATGAAGAGGATGAAGATGATGAATAGTAATAGAGGGGTATTTTGGGTTTTTTAGTTTTGAATAAAAAACTAATTTTTAATTAAAATCCTAGGTGGATATGCCACATCATCACCGTTTAGCCACATCAACATCCACGTCAGCTCCGTCAGCCACTTAAGCTTTTTTTAACGGTGTTAACAAAAAATGTTAAAAGGGACAACGGTGCAACGTTTTTAAAAGTTAAGGGACTTATGCGTTACAAAAAAAAGTTAAGGGACCTATTTGGTACAAATAAATAACTTAAGGGACCCCGGGAGATATTTTGTCAATTTGTTTTCATCTTCGTAAAATGAAGGAATTTTGGTTTCATACGGGAATAGAAAGGTAGGATCCAAAGAGATCTGTGTGTCTCACCTCCAGTTTGCTGATAACACGCTTGTGTTTTGCCCAGCTAGATTGAAATAACTGACCAATTATCAAATGTAAGAAGGATTATGGATTTGCTTTGATTTACTTTCCGAATTAAAAATCTTTGCTAAATTTGGTCTGATAGTCCTTGGAAAATCAGAAGATTGGGCAAAATGCAGTGCAACTAGATTTGGCTGTGAGTTAGTATCTCTCCCAACAAGATACTTGAGAATCCCTATTGGGGCCAATCCAAATAGCCTTGCAACGCGGGCCCAATTCTCACCAAAGTACAACAAAAATTGACCGGTTGGAAAGCAAAATTCCTCTCTAGAGCCGGCAAACTTGTATTGATTAAATCAGTTCTGAATAGCCTACCACTATCCTATATGAGTCTCTACAAGGTCCCCAAAGGCGTGACCAAAAAAATCATCGAGTTACAATGTCAATTCCTTTTGCAGACGCACGGATCATACATACTAGTATATTTAATCGACAAAACTAAATGTTTGTCAGCATGACACGTGAAATTTCATTTGTGAAAATTATGATGAAAAACCCCGCTTTAATATATAACTAGCACTTTACACGTGTATCCGTACGAGCGATACTATATTTGTTATAGTTTGGTAGGAATCCATAAATACTTTTCAAATTGTAAAATTTAATAAAAAAAGGCAAAACTCGATAAAAAAGTTATATTTCAACTTGGTTAAAAAACTTGCGTTGCATAGTTATATTTCAACTACTGCGATCGTTGGCCTCGTAGTCTCTCTCGTTGCAGCCCTCATTGCCGCTCATGTTGCCATTCCTGTTGTCGCTCCCCATTGCCGCTCGTGTTGCCCCCCCGTTTCCACTCCATTGCCACCCTATTGTCCTCTCCGTTTGCTGCTCCTGTTGCCCCCAACTTTGGATCCTGTTCAGCTTAACAAAACAAACATTTTTAAAGGTAAAAGTAATAATTAGTTTGACAACCCCTCAATGTGACAGTTGAAAGCAATTAAATATTAAAATTATTTTGACATCTACAATTTCCCTTCGGTTAGACTAAATTTGGCATTTTGCCAACACCTTTTATTATGTTAGATTTTTTGTCTTTTAGTGCAGTTTTTACAATTTTATCCTTGAAATTGGACACTCGGCATGCCTTGAGTTAGACTAAATTTGACATTTTGCTAATACCTTCTTTTATTATGTTAGATTTATCCTTGAAATTGGACACTTGGCATGCCTTGAGTTAGACTAAATTTGATATTTTGCTAACACCGTCATTTATTACGTTTGATTTGACATTTTGCTAACACCTTTTATTATTTTGGATTTTTTGTCTTTTAGTGCTGTTTTTTCAATTTATCCTTCAAATTGGACACTTGGCATGCGTTGAGTTAGACTAAATTTAACACTTTGCTGAACACCTTCTTTTATTATGTTAGATTATTATATTAGATCATAAAACCCCGCTTTAATATATAACTAGTATGTTTGACCCGTGTGCCGCACAGGTATACATCTTATTTGTAGAATTCATTTTGGAAGTTTTCTACTAATAAAATTGTATATATATATATAGATATATATATTTATATCTCTCTCTCTCTCTATCTCTATCTCTCTCTCTCTCTCTCTCTCTCTCTCTCTCTCTCTCTCTCTCTCTCTCTATATATATATATATATATATATATATATATATATATATATATATATATATATATGCGTTGGTACGTGTTGTTGATTGTTATAATTATTCATGGTTGAGTTATTTGAATTTAACTAATAATTACGATTTTGATAAGCAGTTAATAAATTCCTTGAAAAATGGGTGCAATGTTACAAAATTAGTCATATATTTTTTTTTTGGTATTAAATTAGTCATATTTTTGAATAAAAAATAATGGGTTTTAATGAATAAAAATATTAAAGTGGTTCCTTGAAAGAAGGGTGCAATGTTACAAAATTAGTCGTATTTTCGAATAAAAAATAATGGGTTTTAATGAATAAAAATATTAAAGTGGTATATCGTCCATATTTGTACCAAAAAAAAGAATAACGTCCATATTTGTACAAAAAAAAAGAATAACGTCCATATTAAGAATAATGTCCATATTTGCAATATAATCTATTTTTTATTGTGTATATCGCAGACTTTTAGTAGTTTTATTAAATTATATTGTGTTATGGTAATAAGTAAAATGTCTTAAATGATAATTACACCCCCTGCGAGGCCCAATAACCAACCAGCCCATATCCAGAAAATCTGGCCCAATCAATCAACGGTTCAGATACCTCTGCAAGATCTAACGACTCAGGATCGTCAGAACGAACATCACTCAATCTCTATAAATACCACATTCAATACTCATAAATGTAAGCAACTTCAAAAACTAAACATTGATTCACTCAAATACTGACTTGAGCGTCGGAGTATTCTTGCAGGTACAACACCGCCATCTCAAGATCGAACATCGCCATCTCAAGATCGAACACCGCTGATCAAGGATGACACCTACCAACTACTTCGGACTACTCATTAAGGTCGGAAGTACAGTACAGAACATATTGTAATATATATCATCTTAGATTATCTTAATGCAATCTTTTCCACAATTACAATGTTTACCAATATTGACAACAATAATTCAAAATAAATGTAGATTCCAATTACATTATGTAGATTTTGAGTTTACATTTAATTCAGAAATGATCTATTAAGTTTGGTGACTTATTTAAAAGTTTTCCATAATGTTAGATATTGAGTTTTTTTAATTCAGAAATGATCTATTAAGTTTGATAACTTATTAAAAAATTTACAATAAAGTTTTCTAAAGTTATAGAAATATGGGAAAGAATTTTTCGGAGTTTTAATATCAGATATCGAACCTGCAAACATAGTGCATGAAAATTTTTTATGACATATCAATTATCAAAACATTTGAATACAAATGATAAATACCCAACCATCTCCCACATCCCTTGTCAAAAAACTCATCTGCCATATCTATATACAATCCGGCCAACAGGACAAAATTTACATATCATCAAGTAAAATTTAGACAACCGCACCTGCATCTAGATAACAGAGGTTTAGTCAAAAGAATGTGTTTACATTTTTTTTGATAAGCAATATTAGTGGGGAGGGGGAAATGTTAGTTTCTCGAGTTTGAACCCGATGCCTCCTTCTTGCACACCTTTAGTGCACTCCTTCGGTATCCCTTAGCTCGCCAAATCAGCTACATTCAAATAGTGAGCTACCTACAATATCGAAGAGTGCACCAGAAAAAGGTCTTGGTTGAGATCCATGTAACTCTCTTGAAACCGTTGAAATTTCATGTGTAAGACTAATCACACTATTGCACCATATGTTCTTCCTTCCAGCCATGTTAGTATGAACATGGCTATGCACAAAAAACAAAACAAAACATACTATAAATATTATCCTATTATCCTAATTATATAAAATATGATCCTTAACAAATAAGCTTAACTGTCAACAACTTCAAATAGTCGGTCCCCATGGTGGATTTATAATGACATGCCTAATTAATTCTTATAATAATGAAAAAATAGAATGATTGAGTCCCACTATCTTCAAATAGTCAGACCAAATATGGTAAAAAGAGCACCCTTTAAATGGTAGCAGCTAAAGAATGGGTTCTATGCAATTGATGGCAATTGACATTCTATGTTTCTAAAACTAAACAAAAGAGTACCCATTTATCAAAAAACAAAATCTATAATTTGCACCCGACACTATTAGTCGGTCTTAGTATTTTTTTGATCAATTTAGCCGGTCTTAGTATCATCCATCTATAAAAGAGTACCCATTTATCAAAATAGAAAATCTATAATTTACCATTGTTCATCAATAGTTCTTACAACTTTCAAGTGAGCTTAAATATTGACCACAAACTTCAAGTCACCCAGCTTAAACAACCTTAGCCAACAAATAGAACAAACATCTAATAACATCATAAGCTTGAGTCATCAACAAAGCGAGAAGATTTCAGTTAATCAACAAAAACAACACCCTAAATCAAGCTTAGGCATTTCATCAAACACCATGGCAGCAACACAAAGGGGTGACATCAAATTACCGCAGGTGTCGTCTGCACTGTTTGCACCACCGCATCCGAGCGTCGTTTGCACCGTCGTCACCTACAGGAAGGGTACTAAAAGCAACTTGTTCAAAAAGAGGGGCAAATTAACGGTCCAACATAGAGTCACTCATCACTACCACAAGAACCACAACTTAATTAACACCTAAGGAAGTCACAAGCATCTTGGATTCCACCGTCAACAAAAGCAGCAGCAGAAGTCAAATGCGCCTCAGACTTAGTTTCATTCTCTTCCATCACAGGAACCTACAAAAACCACAAATAAACACCAATTTGACATCGAAACGAACAAACAGTTTTCTATTCCCGAAAATCCCCAATCGAATAAGAGAAATCGTATTCATCTGAATGAAAACACAACAAAATCAAATTAATAAAGGAAATCGAATAAATATTAAATTTTACTATAAATTATAACTCTTTTTAATATCTATATGAATCATATGTTAAATATTTACTATAAATATTAAATTTACTCATTTAAAAGTTATTAATTTTATCTATTAATTTATAATTTTAATATTTGTTTACAACGTAATTTTTTTAATATATTTACAAACTATATTTTGGTAAAACCCAGAGCGCGGGGTTCAGCGGTTGGGGCTGAACCTCTCGATCCCCCCTTGGATACAGAGCAATGTTAAAACTCTTGGCCAGCTGTCCTGTCCCTCGAGGCACCTACAATGAGCGAGGAATTAGTCACTGCTGTCCGTGCGGTGGGTACCCGGGTTTACCCAAAAAACTATATTTTGGTAAACATTAGAAAGGAAACGAAATAAGGAAAATCAATATTACACTTAATTTGTTTGGAGATTTTCTGACATTTGTGTTCCTTGCTAGCTTCCAACTTTGTGCAGGAAATTAATCGGTATATATCTTAGTTGGGATCTTCAAAATCGAACCAAACCAAACCATAAAAAATCACCAACTGAACCAATTTAAATTGAAAATCACAAAAAATTGATGTTTATTAGATCTGTTCAGTTTTTTTATTAGCCAACCAAGCGGCTTGGTTCGGTTGAGGGTTTTTATTACACCACCCGAACCAAACCAAACAAACCAAACCATTAATTAAAAAATGTTTTTTGGAAAGCAATTAAAAAATCTTTAATTATTATGTTTGATTAAAAAATATAAAAATCATACATATTGTCATTTGTCTTCTTTATTTGTTTTTTTTGACAAAGTTCTTTATTTGTTGTATTTAATATTTTTAACAATTATTAAATCTAATAAGATAATGTTAAAATGATACATATTCTCTACATGAATCTCACTATATTATGGGGTCTCAGTTTTATTTAACAAATATAATTTTTTTGACAGCGACGAGACAAATTCAGGATTGGATGTTTATCGAAAAAAAAATCATGATTGAAACGGTGATAGTGATACATTGTTTATTCACAGATGAGATAAATTTCATTAAATTAATATAGTAATAGGTTGTTTATTGAAAAGGGAATTTTCATTGTTTAAAAAGTTATTATTCCGATGCCGGGAATCGAACCCGGGTCTCCTGGGTGAAAGCCAGATATCCTAACCGCTGGACGACATCGGAATTGTGTTCAAATGGTTGTTTAACTATATTAAATAGAGTTAATCAAATCATACAAGGATAAAGATAAACCGATAAACCTTGGTCTTCATGTGGCCAAAGAAAGATTTGGACTTCAGCAATGCACGATTATGGAGAACTCGTACATGTTAATGTAATTCAAATTCGGGTAACTCAGTTAGTTGGTTTTAGTGTCGTTAAATAACTAACTAGATGTGCTAAGTGTGAATAACAAACTAGATAAAACATAGTTACAAGTTGTTTCCTAAGTAGCAAATTGAAATAAATGAAAATCATTAGTTCAAGAATTAATTTTGTTGCAATTACCTTGTGCGAGTGTGTGTGTGAGTTCCTTCGTTTTGTGCGTGAGTACCCGTGCGCCCAGAAACTAGGCACCTCGTACTTGTGTTCTGCGCTCGTTGCCAAAATCACGTGTGAGTGTTGTTGTGTCATCGTGCTTGTGCCCGCGCCAAGCTGCATTGCGTGTCTCGTGCTCGTGTTCGAATACCCATTGTTTTGGCACCGGTGAGTTTGTGTGTTCCTGTGAGTTTGTGTCCGCTACTATCATTCTTGTTGTGAACTAGGTGATGATCTCTAATGTTCCAACAATTGGTATTTAGAGCGAGAGAGAATCTTGGGTAGGGAAACACGAGAGTGTGAGGAATCAAAGTGGTTCTTGTGAAATTCTTTGGGAAACACGAGTGTTGAGAGATGGGCTCAAATTTTGGCAACATTCCAGCAAACTTACAAAAGCTTGATGGTAAGAATTGGGAGAGGTGGTGCGTACAAATGGTAATCGTGTTTGGATTTCAAGATGTGACCAATTTGGTCAAGAAGGGACTTCCATAACTAGGTGGCAAGGCTATTGAGGTAGAGGTAGCAGCACATGATATTGGGAAAAATCCAAGTCCCACATTGACTAAAGATATGGTCTCAAAAGAGCATATAAGTGGGAGGCAACCCTCACCTTGCAAGCCGTTTTTGTGGGATTGAGTTAGGCCTTAACCACATTCTAAGATGGTTTCAAAGCCTATCCTAGATCCTTCGGGCCACCCACCATTATAATCCACGCACCAAGTCCAATAGTGTTGGGCGTGAGGGGGTGTATTGGGAACCCAAGTCCCACATTGACTAGAGATATGGTCTCAAAAGAGCATATAAGTGGGAGGCAACCCTAACCTTACAAGCCGGTTTTGTGGGGTTGAGTTAGGCCTTAACCACATTCTAAGACATGACGAAATTAAGAGGAAAGACTTCAAGGCATTGTACATAATACATCAAAGTGTAGATGTGCAAACTTTGATAAAATATCCAAGGTAAAGACTTCAAAGGAGGCCTGGAATATATTGGAAAATTGCTATGAAAGTGATGACAAGGTCAAGAAAGTAAGGCTGCAGAATTTGAAGAGGCAGTATGAGATGCTGCAAACGAAAGACCATGAAAAGATTGCTGATTTCATCAATAGGGTAAGGAACCAGATGGCTACTTGTGGTAAGAATATCTCTAACATAAAGTTATGTGAGAAAATATTGAGATCATTGCATCCAATGTATGAGTATGTGGTACGTGCAATTGAGAAATCAAAGGATATTTCAAAATTGAATATTGAAAAGCTACAAGGGTCTCTAGAGGTACAGGAAATGAGACTCAACAGTAGGAATCCAGAAAAGAACAGTGAGCAGGCACTGCAAACACAACATTGCAAGAAAGGCAAGGACCAAAAATCATGGAAGAAGAAAGGTGTAATACCCTAATATCTCAACAATAGAAGAAATACCAGGATACACCTTTTAGTATACATCATAGTAAAAATTCCTGTTTTTAGATATTGAACAAAACTAGTGTTTGATGATAAACTCATCAACTAGGCACTCACATTTTCATAACTTCAAATAGAAGCACATAATCATCATAAAAACCTTATTTTAATCCTTCCCACATCCTAATGTTCAATATCCATAACAGAAACAGCAGAAACGATATACAACTTTTAATACAAATACAAGTCATAATATCAAAATTACAAAGGAACTAGGGAACTACATAAGCAATAACTAAACTCCATGATTTTTGTCGCCTCCATCATGCACTAGCTAACTGTGCTTCTTGACCTTTGCTTTTCCCTAGTTCACTGTAAAAACCACAACATATAAAGGGTGAGATTACAAATCTCAGTGAGTTCTACCGAGACCCCTTACTACACTCGCGGTACATTATGCATCTTTCTTTTAATCGTAGTCCAATTAGATAACTACGTGCAATTCTTTTCCTGACATAGCACAACACCGTCAATTACCACGCAATATCCGGTGAACCCAATCCGCTAACCTTGTGCTAGCGGGCAAACATGAACGGGGCCTAAGGTTCGGGCTCATGACTTCCCTACCCTAGTATGCTAATTCTCTTGGGTCGTCACCCTATTCTTGATAATTAATTACATGTCATTAAACTTTGCCTTGGGTAATAACTCTATCTTTAATGAACACAAGGTCCATTCCATCGTCATGTCATTATTATCATTACATTGGACAATACTTTAACTTGAATGAACATATAGTCCATTTCTTATCATGTCTTTGTGTAATCTCACTCGTGGATAACTCTACTGTTACAACAATTTGCATAACTTGGAGAATTCATATTATACATTTCAAACATAAGCATTTCCACAAGTTTACGGTTATTTTATCATTATATAAAGTTGGGAAAAGGATTGGGAGGTTTGGAATCAATTGGAATGACTTTGGATAGGCTTCGGCACGGGTCGTGCTCATATACGCACGGGTCGTGCTCCTTAAAAAAATGTTTCAACAAGTGACAGCTTTGGATGCACGGGTCGTGCCAAAATGCGCACGGGTCGTGCTCTTTTATCAGCATCACCAAAAATTTCTATTTTCGTGTAAAATTACCATTCCGATCGATTCCGAAACTTATTCCGATCAATTCCTAACTTAGACACGCACAATACCAACACCAATAACATCTACAAACAATAATAACAACAACATTTAACATCAATCATACCACACATATCATCAAGTATTCGCTCGTTCCGATACACAATAACGCACAATTTCGAAAATACGGTTTTTGACTCGAAAGTTACGAAATGAAAATAGAGCAACACGAAATCAACAACATGCTAGGACTCATTCACAAATATAAAACCTAAACAGAGCTAGAACTCACTGGCATCGAGGCTTTACGAAATACACGACCAATATGGTCCCAATTCAACAAACCGAAATCTCGATGCTTCCAACTCTCTCAAACTCGACCCCCATGCCTCTACACCCTATGAACAGAAACCAATGCCAATTATAAACCCTTGAATGGTGAAGTAATCCCAACAACCAGAACACCAGGTTCCTATCTTCAAGTGTTAGCTCCAAAAACCGAAATTCTACAAAAACCGATTTCCAAAGCTTCACACTTCCTCTAACTCGAACCCAACCTCTAAAATAGCACCCAAAACTAACTCCCCACCCATGCAATGCTAAGTCTTCTTCCAATAGCCCAATAATCAGCTCCCATCCTTAAGTTAGTATCCCCTAAACCCAAACCAATGGAATGATTCATCTTCTTCCCTTTGAAGCTCAAAAGGGTCTACAATGGAGTTGGGCTATGTAGAGGAATGATGGTGATGAAAAGAGGATGGTTAGAATGAGGAGAAGGAGATGAACACAGTGGCACTAAAAGATAAGACATGAAACAAGCTTTGCTCAACTCTCCCTTCCCTCTCCCTCACTCTCTTCCTCAACTCTCTTTCTTTTCTTTTCTTTTTTCAAAGCACATAAGTGTGAGTGTGTTTTGTTACGGGAGTGAGGAGAGTCCTAATGAGCTGAAGGCAGTTTTAAAAAAATGGTAAAATGACTGTTATGCCCTTACTCCTATTTTCTCACTTAAAAACCCCTTTTGTCAAATGATCAACCAACCAATACTAATAATTAGTAAAATTAAGCAATTATAATGGTCGATTTATTCAAATATATTCACACAACTTAATTAGAAATTAATTGGATAAAATCATCTACTAATCTCAAGAATTAAGATTAGTCACTTTGAGGATGTTACAATAATTAAGTAATTCTAATTAGAAATCAATGGGACACAATCAACTGCTAATCTCAAGAATTGAGATTAGCCTTTTTTTTGGGGGATGTTACAAAAGGCAACTTCAAAAACTTTTCTGATAATGGTAGGGATAAGCCCCAATCCTCTTCAAAGGGAGGAGGGTGGTGTGCGAAAAAGTGTGCAAGTATACACAGTCACAAATGTAACACCCTAAAATAATTTAATTAAGTAATTGATTAAATTATTTAAAGTGTTGCACTAATTCTTTTTATTATATTATAATATAGCATTTTATTTTAATTGAAGGGGATGGCGTTGGAAATACCGGGATTACAAGTGACGGCCCAAGAAGCCCAAGCCCGTTGGCTTAGGCGCTCCTTAGGCGCTAGGGGTCTAGGTTGTGCCCCAATTGTGCCAAAAGTGAGCAAGTGAGTCGAAGGAGAGGAGGAGAAAGAAAGTCGAAGGAGAGGAGAAGAGAAGGAAGGAGGCGACTTCAAGCTAAGGAGTTAGGGTTTGTGCATCTTGATCCTAGGTAAGGGTTCCTAGTCTTTTATGATTCGATTTCCTTCTCTATTAAGTGCTTAGGTTTTCGTTTTTCCCTAACCCTTCCTATTTTTGTTCAATTCGCGAATGGTCCTAGAGAAAGAGAGAGAGGGCGTGTTCGTGAATAAGGGAAGAAGAAGGAGAAGAATTCTTGTTGCGGTGGTTCGTCGGTGCTTCGGTGGAAAGAGCTCTAGTTCGTCATAATCAAGGTTAGGGGAGTCTCACTCTATAATAGAGAGTATAATAGGTTGTATGTAAACCATAGGATCCCACTTGACATTACCTTGTTAATTGTTAGATTTGTTTAGGTTAGTCGAAATTGATAATTAGTGTGATTGATTCGATTTCCTATGCTAAGGTTAGATTACATGTGTTGATTTTATGCCTTGTTGTGTCCTTAATGCATAAATGTGAGAATGAATGTTGTTGGTATGAGCATAATATATTTGGTGATTTGTTGTTGTGAATTGTTTTGGAAATTTGATGTTTGGTGGATGTTGGGTCGCATGGGGCGCCAAGTGCCTAGGGAAAATGGCGCTCTGTGTACTGTAGCAGTGGGTTGGTGTTGCGTTGCGTGCGTGTGTTGCTGTCTGGGCGCCTGTGTTGCCCAGAATGGCGCCTGGGGCGCCTGTGTCCCATGGGGTGTGCGCCTAGGGGGTGTTTCATGTGAAGCTCAATTTCTAAACAGTTTTTACCGAGCCAAATTTTGTATTCACCTGACCAAATTGTATTTAAAACACTTTGGCTAAAGAAATTCCAGATTTGCACTTGTGGTTATGAAATGGTCCTATTGGGCATCGTTTTGGCTTGTCTAAGGGGTGTCTTGTGTGCAATTCAATTTCTAAACAGTTTTTACCGAGCCAAATTTTGTATTCACCTGACCAAATTGTATTTAAAACACTTTGGCTAAAGAATTTCCAGATTTGCACTTGTGGTTATGAAATGGTCCTATTGGGCATCGTTTTGGCTTGTCTAAGGGGTGTCTTGTGTGCAATTCAATTTCTAAACAGTTTTTACCGAGCCAAATTTTGTATTCACCTGACCAAATTGTATTTAAAACAATTTGGCTAAATAATTTCCAGATTTGCACTTGTGGTTTTGAAATGGTCCTATTGGGCATCGTTTTGGCTTGTCTAAGGGGTGTCTTGTGTGCAATTCAATTTCTAAACAGTTTTTACCGAGCCAAATTTTGTATTCACCTGACCAAATTGTATTTTAAGCACTTTGGCTAAAGAATTTCCAGATTTTCACTTGTTGTTTTGAAATGGTCCTATTGGGTGTTGTTTTTGACTATGTTGTGGTGTCTAGGGGTGAGCTGTGAGTTCTGAACATATTTTTCCTAGCCAAATTCTGTATTCACGTGACCAAATCCCATTTTGAACATTTTGGCTAGAGCGGTTTTAATTTTTAGGTGACCTATTGTGGTTGTGCGTTTGGGTGTTGGGTTGGGCGCCAAGAGTGCCGCCCAGGGCGCCAAGTGGTGCGTCCGTGCCTTGTCTTGTTGGCTTCGGTTCTAATAGTAACAGATTGGTCCCTAGAGCTGGCTTAGTCATAGAGACGTGATTGAGATGAGAAAATAATGAGTTGATTGATGATGAGGCCATGGGGGCTAAAACTAAGATTAATTAAAGATGTGATATAGGATACATGGACCGTGTTGTTAAGAATTATGATTGTGGATTTGTCATGGAGTCTCATGCATGCATAAGGATGCGGTCTGAGTATTAAATTATGATGATAAGGCTGCGGTCTGAGTTCTAAATCAAAATGATAAGGCTGCGGTCTGAGTTGATATTATGATGATAAGGCTGCGGTCTGGGAAAATGGTACCACATGCATAACTGTATTGCATACATCCTCATGATAAATATGCGAGTTGGTGATTGTATGAACTATGCTATTGTGTGACTGTATGAGTGTGATGCTATGATGGAACATACTTCTTATTATAGTCTTTATTATGTAGTTGAGACTCACCCTTCTGTTGTTGTTTACCGCAGGTAGTCCTGAGTGAAGGCTTACTCCTTTCACTCCCGAGTCGGTCTGCTCTGATACGTGACACCTAGGGGGTTGGCTTAGGGATTCTAATGTTAATCATTTGTTGTTAAATTTTGTATGCATTGATTTAATGATTTTTCGATGAGGCTGTTGTTTGGCACTTTTGAGGTTACGTTATTTTTCCGCTGCGAGACATCTAAATTATAATGTGTGGATTCTGTTGGTAAAGCCAAGAGTACCTTAAATTATTTAATGGTGTTGCGTATTGTAAAAGGTATAAGGAAGGCTTATACTGATTTGATCGTTGTTAGATTAAGTTTATGTGTAGCATTCCATTCAAACAGAAATTTTGAAACTCTGATCTCTATGATAAATAGCTAGGTAGAATGGGGTGTTACATTAGTGGTATCAGAGCAAAAGTTCGGTCTGTCCGACCAAGTGTGTCTGTCTGTCATATTGTGTATGACAATTAGGTGTTTTTGTTTTAAGTTCTAAATTGTCGTTTATGCTGCAGTGCTAGGTTGATATGGCTAGAAGGGATGATGCTGCTTTGGCTGCTGCTCTGCAGGCCATAGCCCAAGCTGTTGGAAATCAACACAATGCTGCTGATATGAATGCCCGTAACTTGGCAACGTTTCAGAGGGAAAACCCGCCCACCTTCAAGGGTCGGTATGATCCCGATGGAGCCTTGTCGTGGTTGAATGAGATAGAGCGGATATTCCGTGTTATGGATTGTACTGCTGCCCAGCAAGTGAAGTTCGGGACGCAAATGCTGGCGGAAGAGGCTGACAAGTGGTGGTTAGGGATGCTGCATAGGTTGAACACTGCTGGTGAAGAGGTTACTTGGGAAGTCTTCACAAGGGAATTTAAAAGAAAGTATTACCCTGAAGACGTTCGGGCCAAGAAGGAGGTAGAATTTTTAGAACTGAAACAGGGAAATAAGACGGTGGCTGAGTATGCAGCCAAATTTGAAGAGCTGGCCCAATTTTGTCCTTACTACGCCAATGATGCTGATTCAGAGTTCTCTAAGTGTGTGAAATTTGAAAGTGGCCTGCGACCTGACATTAAGAAGGCAATTGGGTATCATGAGATACGAGATTTTGCTAGACTAGTTGACAAGAGTAGAATTTATGAAGAGGACAGTTCTGCTGCCTACAAGGTTGGGAAAGAGAAAAGGAATACTCAGTTTAGGGGAAAGCCCTATGATACGGCTGGAGGTAAAAATAAGTGGAAGGCAGGTGCCGGTAAAAGATTTTCTGAGAGTAAGAAGCCTGGTGGGGGAGGTGCTCCCGCTGATATAGTGTGTTACACGTGTGGCAAGCCGGGTCACAAAAGTTTCGATTGCAAGACTGAAGTAATGTGTTACCGTTGTGGGAAGAAAGGTCATATGGCGTCTAACTGTGATCGTAAGGAATCAGTGTGTTTCAATTGTGGTGAAGCTGGTCACTTTAGTTCTAAATGCACCAAACCAAAGAAAGAGAAATCCAATGGAAGAGTTTTCGCGCTAGCAGGCTCAGAGGGGCCCAATGAGATTCGAGGTACTTGTTTTATTTATGGTTCCCCTTTAGTTGCTATAGTTGATACTGGTGCTACGCATTCTTTTATTGCTGCTGTTTGTGCTGAAAAGTTAAATCTAGTATTGTCTGATATGAAAAGGGAAATGGTTATTGACACTCCGGCTAAGGGTTCGGTGACTACTTCTCTATTGTGTGCTAAGTGTCCTCTGTCAGTATTCGGCAGAGATTTTCTGGTTGACCTTATATGTTTGCCTTTGGGAGGGTTGGATGTTATTCTTGGTATGGACTGGTTAGTGGATAACCATGTGCACATCAACTGTTTCAGCAAATCTGTGAGTTTCTTTCCTCCTGAGGAGGAAAAGTCTGTTTTGTTGTCTGGGGATCAGCTGCATAAGGTAATGAAGGATGGTGGTCAACTATTTGCGTTGATGGCGTCTATGTCTGCTGAAAACCAAGCTATGGTTGAAGGGTTGCAGGTGGTGTGTGAGTTCCCTGAGGTATTCCCCGATGAGATTCCTAGTGTGCCACCAGAGAGGGAAGTAGAGTTTGGGATTGACCTTGTGCCTGGTACTAGGCCGGTATCCATGGCACCGTACCGGATGTCAGCTTCTGAGTTATCTGAGTTGAAGAAGCAGTTGGAAGAGTTACTTGAAAAGAAATTTGTGAGACCTAGTGTGTCGCCATGGGGAGCTCCGGTTTTGTTGGTAAAGAAGAAAGATGGGAGTATGCGCCTGTGTGTGGATTATAGACAGTTGAACAAGGTAACTATTAAAAATAAGTACCCTCTCCCGAGAATTGATGATCTGATGGACCAGCTGGTGGGTGCTAAGGTTTTTAGCAAAATTGATTTGAGGTCAGGGTATCATCAGATTAAAGTAAAAGACGAAGACGTCCAGAAGACAGCATTTCGAACGAGATATGGACATTATGAGTACTCTGTGATGCCGTTTGGTGTCACCAATGCACCAGGGGTGTTTATGGAGTACATGAACCGTATCTTCCATAGTTACTTGGATCGGTTTGTGGTAGTCTTTATAGATGATATTCTGGTATACTCCAAGTCTGAAGAAGAGCATGCAGGGCACTTGAGATTGGTGCTTGAGGTATTGAAAGAGAAGAAGCTTTATGCTAAGTTGTCCAAATGCGAGTTCTGGTTGCGTGAGGTGAGCTTTTTGGGTCATATTATTTCTAGTGATGGTATAGCTGTAGACCCAGCCAAGGTTGATGCAGTGTTACAGTGGGAAAGCCCAAAGTCTGCGACTGAGATCAGAAGTTTCTTGGGGTTGGCCGGTTACTACAGGAGGTTCATAGAGGGTTTCTCAAAGCTAGCCCTTCCGTTGACTCAATTGACGTGTAAAGGGAGAATTTTTGTGTGGGATGCTAAGTGTGAAGAGAGTTTCCAAGAGTTGAAGAAAAGATTGACAACATCTCCGGTGTTAGTGTTGCCCGTGCCGGATCAACCGTTTGTGGTATATTGTGATGCTTCCAGAATGGGCTTAGGGGGCGTATTGATGCAGGATGGGAAGGTAGTCGCTTATGCGTCCAGACAGTTGCGGACTCATGAGAAGAACTAACCTACTCATGATTTGGAATTGGCTGCTATTGTGTTTGCGCTAAAGATTTGGAGGCACTATTTGTATGGCACTAGATTCGAGGTATTCAGCGACCACAAGAGTTTGAAATACTTGTTTGACCAGAAGGAGCTGAATATGAGACAGAGGCGTTGGTTAGAGCTGCTGAAGGACTATGATTTTGGCTTAAACTATCATCCCGGCAAGGCTAATGTCGTGGCTGATGCTTTGAGTCGAAAGACTTTGCATGTGTCAGCAATGATGGTAAAAGAGTTGGAGTTGATTGAGCAATTCCGTGATATGAGTCTGGTTTGTGAAGTGACACCGCGGAGTGTTAAGCTGGGTATGCTGAGGATTGGTAATGACTTCTTGGTTAGTATCAGAGACGCCCAGAAATTAGATGTGAAGCTGGTTGACTTGTTAGTTGCGGGTGATCAGAATGTGGATGGGGATTTCAGGTTGGATTCTCAGGGTGTGTTGAGATTTAGAGATAGGATCTGTGTTCCCGATGATATTGAGATGAAGAAGATGATCCTTGAGGAGAGTCATAGGAGCAAGCTGAGTATTCATCCAGGGGCTACAAAGATGTACCATGACTTGAAGAAATTATTCTGGTGGCCTGGTATGAAGAAAGATGTAGCACAGTTTGTGTATGCCTGTTTGACTTGCCAGAAGTCAAAGGTTGAGCACCAGAAGCCTGCGGGGTTGATGCAACCTTTAGATGTTCCGGAATGGAAATGGGATAGCAATTCCATGGATTTTGTGACTGGGTTACCAAGAACCGTTCGGGGGTTTGATTCTATTTGGGTGATCGTGGATAGGTTGACGAAGTCTGCTCACTTCCTTCCTATCAACATCACATATCCGGTATCGAGATTGGCTGAGATATATATTCAGGTGATTGTAAAGTTGCATGGTGTCCCGAAGAGTATTGTATCTGACAGAGATCCGAGGTTTACTTCGGAGTTTTGGGGGAGCTTGCAGGAGGCATTGGGGTCCAGATTGAGGTTGAGTTCAGCCTATCATCCTCAGACTGATGGGCAGACAGAGAGAACCATTCAGTCATTGGAGGACTTATTGAGATCGTGTGTTTTGGAGCAGGGAGGTGCGTGGGATACACACCTTCCATTAATTGAGTTTACTTACAACAACAGCTACCATTCAAGTATAGGGATGGCTCCTTATGAGGCACTGTATGGGCGGAGGTGTAGAACTCCTGTGTGTTGGCATGAGTCTGGAGAGAGTGTTGTTCTTGGACCTGAATTAGTGAGAGAGACTACAGAGAAGATAAAAATGATCAGGGAGAAAATGAAAGAGTCTCAAAGTCGGCAAAAGAGTTACCATGATAGAAGAAGAAAAGATTTGGAATTTCAGGCGGGTGAGCATGTTTTCTTGAGAGTCACGCCTATGGCTGGTGTTGGGCGTGCACTTAAATCAAAGAAGTTGACTCCTAGATTTATTGGACCGTACCAGATCGCCGAGAGGGTCGGAAAGGTTGCTTATAGGGTGGCTTTACCGCCTAACCTTTCGAACTTGCACGACGTATTTCACGTGTCGCAACTTCGGAAGTACGTTCCGGACCCGTCTCATGTGATCCATATGGATGATATTGAGGTGCGAGATAATCTCACTGTGGAGACTATGCCAGTGAGGATTGATGATAGAGAAGAGAAGGTGCTGAGAGGGAAAAACATTGCTTTAGTAAAGGTGGTGTGGTTGGGAGCTACTGGCGAGAGCATGACTTGGGAGCTGGAGAGTAGGATGCGGGAGTCCTATCCAGAGCTGTTTGACTCAGGTATGAATTTCGAGGACGAAATTTCCTAAGTGGGGGAGAGTTGTAACACCCTAAAATAATTTAATTAAGTAATTGATTAAATTATTTAAAGTGTTGCACTAATTCTTTTTATTATATTATAATATAGCATTTTATTTTAATTGAAGGGGATGGCGTTGGAAATACCGGGATTACAAGTGACGGCCCAAGAAGCCCAAGCCCGTTGGCTTAGGCGCTCCTTAGGCGCTAGGGGTCTAGGTTGCGCCCCAATTGTGCCAAAAGTGAGCAAGTGAGTCGAAGGAGAGAAGAGGAGAAAGAAAGTCGAAGGAGAGGAGAAGAGAAGGAAGGAGGCGACTCCAAGCTAAGGAGTTAGGGTTTGTGCATCTTGATCCTAGGTAAGGGTTCCTAGTCTTTTATGATTCGATTTCCTTCTCTATTAAGTGCTTAGGTTTTCGTTTTTCCCTAACCCTTCCTATTTTTGTTCAATTCGGGAATGGTCCTAGAGAAAGAGAGAGAGGGCGTGTTCGTGAATAAGGGAAGAAGAAGGAGAAGAATTCTTGTTGCGGTGGTTCGTCGGTGCTTCGGTGGAAAGAGCTCTAGTTCGTCATAATCAAGGTTAGGGGAGTCTCACTCTATAATAGAGAGTATAATAGGTTGTATGTAAACCATAGGATCCCACTTGACATTACCTTGTTAATTGTTAGATTTGTTTAGGTTAGTCGAAATTGATAATTAGTGTGATTGATTCGATTTCCTATGCTAAGGTTAGATTACATGTGTTGATTTTATGCCTTGTTGTGTCCTTAATGCATAAATGTGAGAATGAATGTTGTTGGTATGAGCATAATATATTTGGTGATTTGTTGTTGTGAATTGTTTTGGAAATTTGATGTTTGGTGGATGTTGGGTCGCATGGGGCGCCAAGTGCCTAGGGAAAATGGCGCTCTGTGTACTGTAGCAGTGGGTTGGTGTTGCGTTGCGTGCGTGTGTTGCTGTCTGGGCGCCTGTGTTGCCCAGAATGGCGCCTGGGGCGCCTGTGTCCCATGGGTGTGCGCCTAGGGGGTGTTTCATGTGAAGCTCAATTTCTAAACAGTTTTTACCGAGCCAAATTTTGTATTCACCTGACCAAATTGTATTTAAAACACTTTGGCTAAAGAAATTCCAGATTTGCACTTGTGGTTATGAAATGGTCCTATTGGGCATCGTTTTGGCTTGTCTAAGGGGTGTCTTGTGTGCAATTCAATTTCTAAACAGTTTTTACCGAGCCAAATTTTGTATTCACCTGACCAAATTGTATTTAAAACACTTTGGCTAAAGAATTTCCAGATTTGCACTTGTGGTTATGAAATGGTCCTATTGGGCATCGTTTTGGCTTGTCTAAGGGGTGTCTTGTGTGCAATTCAATTTCTAAACAGTTTTTACCGAGCCAAATTTTGTATTCACCTGACCAAATTGTATTTAAAACAATTTGGCTAAATAATTTCCAGATTTGCACTTGTGGTTTTGAAATGGTCCTATTGGGCATCGTTTTGGCTTGTCTAAGGGGTGTCTTGTGTGCAATTCAATTTCTAAACAGTTTTTACCGAGCCAAATTTTGTATTCACCTGACCAAATTGTATTTTAAGCACTTTGGCTAAAGAATTTCCAGATTTTCACTTGTTGTTTTGAAATGGTCCTATTGGGTGTTGTTTTTGACTATGTTGTGGTGTCTAGGGGTGAGCTGTGAGTTCTGAACATATTTTTCCTAGCCAAATTCTGTATTCACGTGACCAAATCCCATTTTGAACATTTTGGCTAGAGCGGTTTTAATTTTTAGGTGACCTATTGTGGTTGTGCGTTTGGGTGTTGGGTTGGGCGCCAAGAGTGCCGCCCAGGGCGCCAAGTGGTGCGTCCGTGCCTTGTCTTGTTGGCTTCGGTTCTAATAGTAACAGATTGGTCCCTAGAGCTGGCTTAGTCATAGAGACGTGATTGAGATGAGAAAATAATGAGTTGATTGATGATGAGGCCATGGGGGCTAAAACTAAGATTAATTAAAGATGTGATATAGGATACATGGACCGTGTTGTTAAGAATTATGATTGTGGATTTGTCATGGAGTCTCATGCATACATAAGGCTGCGGTCTGAGTTTTAAATTATGATGATAAGGCTGCGGTCTGAGTTCTAAATCAAAATGATAAGGCTGCGGTCTGAGTTGATATTATGATGATAAGGCTGTGGTCTGGGAAAATGGTACCACATGCATAACTGTATTGCATACATCCTCATGATAAATATGCGAGTTGGTGATTGTATGAACTATGCTATTGTGTGACTGTATGAGTGTGATGCTATGATGGAACATACTTCTTATTATAGTCTTTATTATGTAGTTGAGACTCACCCTTCTGTTGTTGTTTACCACAGGTAGTCCTGAGTGAAGGCTTACTCCTTTCACTCCCGAGTCGGTCTGCTCTGATACGTGACACCTAGGGGGTTGGCTTAGGGATTCTAATGTTAATCATTTGTTGTTAAATTTTGTATGCATTGATTTAATGATTTTTCGATGAGGCTGTTGTTTGGCACTTTTGAGGTTACGTTATTTTTCCGCTGCGAGACATCTAAATTATAATGTGTGGATTCTGTTGGTAAAGCCAAGAGTACCTTAAATTATTTAATGGTGTTGCGTATTGTAAAAGGTATAAGGAAGGCTTATACTGATTTGATCGTTGTTAGATTAAGTTTATGTGTAGCATTCCATTCAAACAGAAATTTTGAAACTCTGATCTCTATGATAAATAGCTAGGTAGAATGGGGTGTTACAACAAACAAGTAGTATAAAAGATCGAACCCACAGGGATTGGATTAACTCTTGTATGTTTAAAAAGATATAAATTAGTGCAGCTACACTACTCACAAATTTGGGTTTTGATGCTTACGAAAACAGAATGTAAATATGCAAGAAAATATGGAGGAAATCAGTTGAGAGTGATAGTTGAGATGTCTTCACTAAATAAATCACTTTTGAGAGTTTTGTGTGTTTATGTGGTGCAGATGCATTGAGTGCAGCTGCATTAGTATGTGCCTTTCAGCTACTTTCTTCAGAGTTTCGTTACAAGCTTCCTATGTCTAGGCTTGCTAAATAAGTTCACTCCTGCCTTTAAAGTACCCACTGTATCACCCTAAGGACTATGTTATCCTATGTCTAGGACTTAACATGGTTTTAACAAAATTTTTTTTATTACACAAGTTAACAAAGCCTTCATTAAAACACTCACCCTTATTAGTTCTTGATTTCTAGTTATAAACTATGTCTGTGAATATAACTCTACTTATTCTAAGGGATCAACCTTAAAATAAGATTGATGTAGTATAACACAAGAACCAAAATGCATACAACACTTAAAAGCACAATAACTTACTCAAAAGCTCATTATAAAGTTAGAACATCTCAACCAAAGAGGTTTAGCTCATAATATGCATTGCAAGGCAAAAATAGATGAAATTAAACATGTTGATATAATGGAAAGTACAAGAGATACCAATAGGGTAGAGATTACACCGATTGAAGAACTCTTGCATAAGTTTGCCCAGCAGTGCAGATGCACTGATTTCCTGCACCTAACTAACTTGATGAAGAAGTGAAGGGAGAAGTCGTCAATTCATTCCTTACCTTCTTGCAAACTAACCACTAACTTAAAACTATGAAAAGAAATAAAATACAAGAGAGGAGATGATTATGGGTTATCTTGGAATGTGTGTGGATGATGTTTCAAGTGAGAAGTGGAAGCCTTTATATAGCTTGGAGGTTTCCTTCAAGTGAGGGTTTGCTTGGGGATCAAGTTAACCTAAGGAGGTTTAACCATGGTTACTTTTCAAAATTTTGATGAAGGGAATTGAGTCCAACACTCAACCTCAAAGAGAGGTCCAATCGTGGAAGGCCATGTGTCCCTTATGAATGACCCTTCATGATGGTCTTCTATTGTAGGCGCCTCCTTTTGCATGTTGGCATGTGCCTCCATGTGACTTGTGACTAAGCATGATGCCATTGAGGTGTTTATGCATTGGTATGAATTGAGGTGCTTCCAATGTTGGGTAATCTGTCTTTAATGCAGGATGGTGCAGATGCACCTTAGTGCAGTTGCCCTGTTGTAAATGTATTTAGTGCAGATGCACTGTTGTTAATGTATTTAGTTCAGATGCACTGTTGTTTTCCTGGTGCAGGTGCATCAATTGCAGGTGCACTGAATAAACACATCAAACATACCAATATATATCCAAAGTGCTAAATTATGAATGACATTGATATTGAAACCATAAACGTTATTATTTTATTCATACTACTATATTTAACACATATTACACTTGATTTCAAGCAATTAGTTATGATTAGATGCATAAATAACTCTATATAAAATAGAGTTATCACACCCCCAAACTTAAATCGTTGCTTGTCCTCAAGCAATGACAAAAACACTAATAAGATTTTTATAATCAAGAAGATCAGATCAGCTCATATCTTTTCAAAGAATGATCTTGCATTTTATGAACTTCGTTTGCTTAGAAAATTTTGTCTTTGTGCCTTTGATTTTCCAAATATCCAAAGTTATTAAAACTCATTAGTGTGAGTGTGTGTCTCCCTGAGAATCAACCAGTTCCAAAAATAAGTAAAAAGTTTCTCTTATCCTTTTGAAAATTTTAGATCACGTTTGGTCAAAGCAAAGGTGTTTTAAAATAAAGACTAGACTAACGACATCTTCAAGACTTGGGGGGCTTTTAGCACAACAAAGGACTTTGGTTGAGTATTTCAAAACTGTTGAGTCAATGCACTATTTAATTTTGGTGGTTCTTTTCTTTGGTGCAGATGCACTTGGGTGCAGGTGCACTGAGTATTTTTGTGAAGTACAGAAGCACTGAACTTTTTGTAATGGTGCAGGTGCATTGAGTGCAGCTGCACTTGATACTACATTTCAAGACTTGTAGCATATATTGCCCTCCTCACTGACCTCCTTATGCATACTTTTTTCTTTGGTTTGCTTTTCTTTTCTTCTTTTTCTTTCTTTTCTTTTGAATTTTGATGTTTTTCTTTTCTTTCAAACCAAATGCACTATTGGAACAGGTTCAGTTAATGATTTAGGCAAATATTGCTAGTTATAACATTTTGAACTCTTTTGTAGTGATTTTGGTAACCTATTACATTGACCATACTTTGCCTTAGTATTCATAAAAACTCCCCGAAACTTAATTCTTTATGCTCTTCTATATTTTTAGTAAAAATTTAGCTTTGACCTTGGCTTTCTCAAAATTCCTTTTTGCATTAGATAGCTTCTCAAATAGCAAGGTTCCTTTCAAAACTCAGCTTTGCTGTGTTGAAGTAATAATAACAATGGTCATTTCTGGAAAAACAAGGCCATTTTCTTTTTCTTTTTTTCCTCATTAAAAATTAGTTCAAAAATAAGCATTTGTCTAAAAAAGAATTCAAGCTGATCATGCTTTAAACTTATTTAATCCTATTTGAGAAAATTTTTATGTTCTTCAACTAAAGCTTATGCACCTATTGTTTTTGCAAAAGAATGCAATTGACAGTTTTATGCATTTCAAAAGAAGCTTTGTTGAGTGTATGAAAAAAAAGAACATTTAACTACTCACAAATAGGCAAACAACACATAATAACAACAGACACACATAATACACACATACTTATAGCACATGCATGAAGTGTTTAGAGTGCTTCTCCCCCGAACTTAAGTTTGAGCAGTGTCCTGACTGCTCTAAGTTGAGATACAAAAATGAAGTTTGTTCAAAAACGGGGAGAGGGGTTAGTACATGTGGGATAATTAAGTCATAAATACTTATAGCAAAATATAAAACGATAAACAACATTTAAAGTTTACTCATTTTTGGCTCCACTTCTGAGCCTGTTGCTTGCCCTTGTGGGAGCATGAGTCACCTTCTTCTTCTTGGCCTTTGTGTCTTGGGGTTTCAGTGCTGCTGCCTTTGATGCTTGTACACCGGTTGCCTTTGGTCTTTCAGGAACTTGGGGTGCAACTGCATCTGATGCAGGTGCATCAAACTGCACTGTTGTTGGTGGTTCGTCAGCTTGGTCATCCTTTGGCAGTGCAGATGCATCAAATGCATCTGCACTGAACTGCACTGATTCCTTTACCTTTTCTATAGGTTGCTCTCCAACTACAACCTCACCCTCCTTTGCTTGCTCTTTCTCAGTGGGTTGGTGTTTGACAGTTGCCTCTTCCTCCATTGTGTCAGCACTAGTGGTTTCTTTGGTTATCTCCTTCTCAGCAGATTGGTCTTTATCTTGATTCTTCTCAACACCTCCTAAACCCGGGTCCTTTTGCACAGCTTGCACAACTGGAGCACCTTGCTTGAAAAATTTCTCGGTATTCCCCAGTTCTTCTCTCTTTTTAGCAGCAAGTTCTTCCAAGACCAGCCTCATAGTATCTTCATTGTTTTTTGGAATCACTGTCACTGCAGGGATTTGCTGGGGTGCATCTGCACTAGGTGCAGATGCACCAGTTGTCATCTGTTCAGGATCTCTTTCCTGCTCCCCCTCAGAATTTGTTTTTGTCTCCTCTTCAAGGGTGGTTTCCTTAATAACCTGCAATTGCTCAAAAACAATGTTAGAAGGAATAGGGATTGGTCCAGTATGGGGTGTTGGATCTTGCTCTTGAGTAGGGACGGGTGATGGTAATTTTTCTGGTGTGTTTTGTTTTTCTGGTTGTTCTTTTTGGGTGGGTATTGGTGATGGTGGTTGGGTGGGTGTTGGTGATTTCTTCTGTGGTGATGGGGGATTGTGGGGTGGAGTTGGTGTTTTGAGTGGGGTGTGTTCTGGATTTTGCTGTGCAGGTGCATATGGTGCAGCTGCTTCAACGGGTGATTTTGGTGGTCATGGTGGAGTGGTTTCTGGTTGTGGTTGGGGATTGGTGTGTGGTTGAGTTTGTCTTGTTTTGGTAGCATACTTTCTTCTAGCCACCTCCTCCATGTTCAATTCTTCCTCCGTCCCATTTTCTTCGCTCTCTTTATCTTCTTCGTTGCTTTCAGACTCATCTTCCTCTACTTCCTTTTCAATGTCTTGTACTGCCTTTTTGGCCACAGAATCTTCTTCACTGTCCTCCATTTCTTCACTCATTAGTTCAGGTTCCTACTCAATAATTTTCTTATTCCCTTTTTGCTGTTTCTTAGTTACCCTCTTTCTTTTCATATTCTTTTCCTTCTTACTTTCTTTCTCAACATCTTCTTCTTCCATTATTTCTTCTTCCTCTCTTTCCTCCTCTTCTTCACTCTGAAATACCCAAGTTGGGAACACTGGGGTTTCTAGTTGTGATGGCACCTGAGAGATTTCCATTAACCTAAGTTGTATCCATTCATGCTGTTCCTGCTGGAATTTCTAAACTGCCTGGTGCTTCTGCACCAAGTGCTCTTGCACTAGACTAGTTGGTTCCTTCATAATCTTAGTTCTTTCCTTCATCTCAGCAGATAATGGGCCAGGTGGATACTTCCTCTGTTGCTGTTCACTAGCACTAATTTCAACCCCTTGCTTCATACAAAGTTCAGTAATCAAACATGGAAAGAAAAAAAATCCTTCTTTCTTTGTTGAACAATCCAAAATTTGCTTATTAATTATTCTCCCTATATCCACATTGTCATCAGTTAAGATTGTATCCAAAAGGATCAATCTATCCTTAGAAAGTGTGTATGTGTGTGATGTAGGAAGAATAGAACAATCAACAAAGAGATACCAGTTACCTAGTTCAGGGATAATGTATCTATTCTTAAGCTTGAACTCTGTGTGAGTGATTTTATCCCATTTGGAATTCTCTACTGCTATTCTAGCCTTTACTCTTTCCATGTCTTTCTTTCTATATTTTTCCACTTTTTCTTCAAAATTAGTACCATTATAAAACAGAATATAATGATCATTAATTCTTTTTGCATCAAAGTAAACCCTTCCGCCTCTAACTAAAGAGTGGTTCAGAATTTTACCTCCCTTATTATCTTGAATTTCTGAGTAGAATTCCCTCACAATTTGCTCCAAATAAAATGCCCTGTGCTGTACGAACAAGTCCCAATGCTGATTGGTTATGGATGTCATGAAATTGGGATGAGCCTTCATCAGATTGTACCCTCGTTCAGGTAGGAACTTCATTTCCCAGAAATGAGCAAAATCAGGGTTCACAGTGATTGAAGCAGGTGCAGGTGTTGTTTGCGACCCATTTCAACGAGTTTGCAGAGAAAATTGTGGGAAATTTTTGGAAAAAAAACATGCGAGAGGTTGAAGATGGGTGTTACAGAAATTTGGGAAATTTTGAGAGAGAGAAAGTGATTGGTGAGGTTTACGGTTTTGTGAGAGAGAGGGTAATTGTGGGTGAGAAAACGATAGCCATGGGGAATTGGGACGGTTTAAAGAGGTGAATGAGTTAGTGGTTGGTTGATTTGATGGGTGGAGTAGCCGTTAGGTGTAACGCCCTAAAAATAATTGGCTAATTTTTTAATTAAATATTTAGGTATCCAATTATTTATTTATTTATTTATTTATTTATTTAATTGGTGTAATATTATATTAGCATTTGATTAAGAGGTGTGTAAATAAATATTAGGGGATGGAGTTAATGATCGGGCTTAAGCTGGAGGAAGCCCGCGATCCAAGCCCAAGGTGTAGGCGCATGAGGGAGTAGTAGTGAGGGTTAGTGCATTTCGCATAGGGAGAGGAAAAAGAAAGGAAGATTTGCGAAGAAGAGAGAAAAGGGAGAAGTCGCGAAAATAGAGAGAGGAGAGGAGAAGAGGTTTAGCGCACACCCAAGGGGAGAGGAGAAGAGGGGTTCGCATAATCCAAGGGAAGAGAAGAGCTTGTTGCTGCGTTTTGGTGATTCGTGGAAGGGTTTTTCATCTCCAACGATTCTTAAGGAAAGGGGATTCTCATAGTATAAAGGGTTATATGATGGGTAGTATATAGGAGGGTAGAACCTATGATGCCTAGGAGTTGTTTGATAATATGCATGAATGAATTATAAAATTATATGTATGTTGTTTGTGTTGTTTTGAGTGTTGATGGCCTTGAGTGAATATATGGTAAAATGTTGCACGCTAGGTGTTTGATAGAATGTGTAAGTGATGTTTAGAATGCATCTTAGATGTTTGACAAAATGCATAAGTATGTGATGTTGAGATTTGTATTTGGTGACTGATCATAATGAGTTTTACTTGCTTATGGTCTTTTGTGCGTTTCTGGACACTGTTTCGGTCCTTCTAAAACTGGTACTGTTCGGTTGATCCAAAAATTATGTGGCTGATTGTTTTTGAAATTAGACTTAAAGCCGGTCGTTTTGGCACTGGTTCCGTTCAATTTGGAGTTGTGTAGCTCAAGTTATGAGTCTCCAAAGTTAGGTCAAAATTCTGGAATCAAACTGTGAGTAGGTTCGGTTTTTGTAGGTTTTGTGTTCTCAATCGGACTCCGTTTTGAATGATTCTTGTTTCATTGGAAAGTAGACTTAATTCTCTACGAAATAGGCACTGGTTTCACGAAATTTCATTAAGAAATGAGAAATAAAATTCAGTTGCAAGTTGGGTAAAGAATTCTGTCCGATTTTGGTACCTCAGTGTCGTGTTTTGAAAAACTGTACCAACTGGATACTTATTTTGAAAAATGAAAATCATAGGTAGAAACTACACTCAGAGAGCTTCCCAATGAGTAGTCTTTTGTTAAAATCCGATATCGTTTGCTATTTTAATTAATTCGCCGAAGTAGGTGCACTGCTGTAGGAAATTCTGCACTAGTGTTGTAACATCCGCAAAATAATTAATAGGATTATTTGGGTGTTAACCCAATTAAACCAATTTAGTACTTAACTGGTAAATTTACTGAGTGCTAAAATTATTTATTGGTTGTCATCGGATCGTTAACCGGATAATACAGACCAAGGAAGTTTCGGAATCGAAATAGGAGATTTAGATCAATGTGGTAATTTGACCACGTTACCAATTATATATTAAATAAATATATGTATATACGTGTAAGTGTGTGAATGTGAAAGGAGAGAATTAAATAAAAGAAAGAAGAAAGAAGAAAGGGAGAAACAGAGAAGGAAAAGAGAAAAAATGGAAGAAAAGAGAAAGAAAATGGCGTGAGGGAGAAGAGAAGAGGGAGGAGAAGACTTCACCGAAACGACTTCCGTCCAACACGAAAAATGTTCATCGCTACTTCCTCTTCGTTTTGGTACCAAAATCTTCATCATCAACTCACTCTCCTCAAATCCACCATTTTCGAAATTTGGAGAAAAGTGGAGGTTTTGTTGTTCAAGCTCAAAGGGAAGCTTTGGATGGTGTTTGGGAGCGAGCTCAAGGTGGATAGCGTAAATATTGAAGTCCGATTTGGAGTTGTGAAGAATCAAGGGTTTTAGGGAGAAAATTGGATTTATGTGTGAATAGTGTCATGGAGGTTAGAGGAGGAAGATGATGAATAGTATCCGTGGAGAATTTTGGGGAAATCGGTATTTCGGTCAAAAAGCGGTTTCGTGATCGAGCGGAAAGTTTTGGAAGCGGATTGGAGCGACGTCGGAACGGAAAGTTTATGCGGGGAATGTTCGTGTGGTTACTCGGCGAATTCGGCTCGATCGTGGTTCACGCTTCAAGGGTGAGTTCTACTCACGCTTAGGATTTTTGTTTTTCGAATTAATTGATAAACTGTTTTATCGCTTTCGCTGGACTGGAATATTATTTGATAATCGAGTTTGAGAGATTTTGGGTTGAAAACCGTTAATTGGAAAATATGTCGTTTTTGATACAATCCGTTTTGATTATGTTTTTGATTGGATTGAGTGATTGTGTGGTTTGTATTGGGTCTATTATATTGGTCGTCAAATCTGTTTTTAATCGGAACTAAAATCGGAATTGAGCGGAATCGCGGTTTTCGCGCGAAACCGCCAAAATCTGCCTTAACAGACCCCCCCTTCTGCCTGTTCGCGCCTAACTTGCGCTCCAGCGCGACTTCAGCGCAGATTGACAGAACTTTCTGCCAGTTCGCGCGTAACTTGCGCTCCAGCGCGACTTCAGCGCAGATTGACAGAATTTCAGCAACCAAACACTGTTTTTCGTTTCGCGATAACTTTTGATCCAGGAACCCGATTGAGGTGTTCTAAGATGCGTTGGAAAGCTTATTCCGAGGCCTAACTAAATATACAATTTAAAAAGGTAAAAAGAACTGTTTTTGAAGTTCAAATAGTTTCGAAAAACCGAATAATAGTACTCGTGTGCGAACATATGTTTTATTAATAATAAAGCGGACTATGAGTCCTACGTGATATGGTTTAACCGACGCGGGATGATTATTATTTAAATCATCTAAAACGGTCTATAATTCACGATATATAAATTATATCGATTAAAGGAGTCGGCCACTGAGGGTGGTTATATATGATTATAGATATATATATATTATATCGAGTTTGGGTGACGACCCATGTTAACATACTAGGCGGGGCAGTCATGATCCCTTACCCTAGGCTCCGTGCCGTTAGGAAACACTATTGGTTATGGGGTTCATCGCAGCTTAGCGTTCGCGCAGTCGGTGTTATGTTAAATTGTTGTTGTACGATTCATCGCAGCTTAGCGTTCGCGCAGTCGGTGTCGTACAGTGCGGTTCATCGCAGCTTAGCGTTCGCGCAGTCGGTGCCGTACCAAATTATAACAGGTTAGCCGCAGCTTAGCGTTCGCGCAGTCGGCAGTATATTAAATGGTTGTCGTGCGATACACCACAGCTTAGCGTTCGCGCAGTCGGTGTCGTACTTTGTTGTAATAAGTTGTCGCAGCTTAGCGTTCGCGCAGTCGGCCTCTTGTTTAAAGTTAAAGAACGTGATACACCGCAGCTTAGCGTTCGCGCAGTCGTTGTCGTGTTCGAATGGTTATATAATTGAACCGAGAGTGTTAGTAGGGGTCTCGGTAGAACTCACTGAGATTGTATCTCACTGTTTATATTTTGTGGTTTTTACAGAGAAGCAGGGGTGAAAGCAAAGGTGAAGAAGCACAGCTAGGTGGTGTGCATATGAAGACGGTGAAGACTTAGTTTTCATTGTTATTGTCTTTCCCTCGAGATTTTTGTATTTTCGATTGTATAACTTGTATCAGTAAAAGTTGTAAAATCGTTTCCGCTATTTCTTGGTATTTGGATATTGGACTCTAAGTTATGAGTTGTTTTTATTTATGTTCAATATCTAAAACAGGAAATATATCTCTGATTATTTTATGATGGTACACTTGGGTATTTTTACTCGATAAAAATACCGGGGTGACACAGTTGGTATCAGAGCAGTTCGACCTAGTCGGACTTAGTTTAGGGTTGAGTCGATTCCTTGTTAGTCCTTTTCGTAATTACACTTGTGATGCTAAGAGACATTGAGCCTGATCAACTTAATACTTAGTGCATCATAAGCGGAATTATGACTGGATGATCAAGATGCAATCCTCGACCACAATCAGAATCTTCAACCGGTGCATCCTCAGGAAAGGTGACATGACGATGGAAGAATACACCGCTAAGTTTGAGAAGTTGTCTCAGTTTTACCAAGTGGTGAAGCAAGCTTCGGATGACGAACGGAGAATGCAGAAGTATAAGACGGGCATAAGTGCTTTTATGACTTATGGTCTCAGTTCTTATACTGCTACCAATTATGTTGCCTTGGGGCAATCATCTAAGGTCACCGAGGATGATCTCATAGGAAATATGGAAAAGGAAAGAAGGTAGTTGAAATATCAATTCCGACTGCAAGGTCCTAAGATAATTTCATCAAAGGAAAAGCAGATGCAATTCTTTGATTCTTCAAAGGTTAGAAGATGTTCTAACTATGGAGAGCCTCACAGTGGTGATTGCAAGCGAAGATCTAATCGGTGCTATTACAGTAATGTAGAGGGTCACTATGGTAAAGAGTGCCCTGCCAGGAAAAGTTCCAAGGAGTCACAAGCAGCTCCAAGACAAGGACGAGTCAACATTCTGGATGCTTAGGCAGTTACGACTGCAGACAATCTACTGAGGAGTATGAGATCAGTATATTATATGATTCGGGTGCAACCTATTGCTGTATATCCCGATCGCATGTGAATCGGTCGGGATTAGCCTTATCATCGCTGTCCGAACCGATAACTATCTTAACTGCTGCTAAGGGTCGTGTCCAGACATAATCTTTGTATAGAATTGTCTACTTGTCATAGGAGGCAGGAATTTCGTTGCAGAATGTATTGTTTGCCTATGAGAAGGGTGGACACCATTTTGGGTATGAATTGGATGACTGCAAATCATGTTGCAATCGACTGTGTTAATCAACTATCAGTTTCTCTTCAGAATCAGTTGAATTGTTTAAGACAAATTCTGAAGCGGTTACCTAGTTCGCCTTAGACGGTCAATCTTCATTCCAAGGTGCGGGAGCACATGTTAGTATGTTATCTGCACCCACTGGAACTAGTTTAGATTTGGCGAACGTTCAGGTCGTGAATGACTTTCTGGATGTTTTCACGATGAAGTTTCTTCTGAACCTCCAGAGCGAGAGGTAGAGTTTACTGTAGAATTGGTTCCTGGCCCGGGATCAATATCTATTGTTTCTTATTGAAGGTTTCTTGAGAATTCAAGGAAATGGAGTCTCAACTTGAAGAGTCGATGTTAAAGAAATTCTGTCGACCGAGTGCTTCTCTAAGGAGTGCTCTGATGTGATTAGTTGAAAGGAAAAATGGTAGCATGAGATCGTGCATTGATTATCGACAACTCAACAAAGTGGCGATCAAGAATAAATATCCCTTACCAAGGATAGATGAATTGCTTGAACAATTTGAGGCGCTGCTGTGTTTTCTAAAAATCGACCTGAGGTCAGGATGTCATCAAATAAAAGTTAGAGCCTTAGATATTCCGAAGACAGCTTTCCGTACTAGGTATGGACATTACGAGTTAGTAGTGATGCCTTTCGGTCTACCTAATGCTCCAGCGGTATTCATGGATTACATGAACCGAGTTTTTCATACGTATTAGGATCAGTTTGAAGTCGTTTTCATCGATGATATCTTGATGTGCTCGAAGACCATTGAGGAGCATGTCCAACATCTCCTCATTGTTCTGAGTGTACTCCGAGAAAAGGAGTTGTACTTGAAACCTTGGGAGTGTGATTTTTGGGTGTCAGAGGTAAAGTCTTTGGGACATGTGATTTCCCAAGTCGGGAGTTTCTGTAGATCCCAGTAAGAAGGAAATGGTGTTGAATGGGAGTGATCGACATCAGCCGCAGAGATCAAAAGTTTCTGGGTCTAGCCGGTTACTATAAGAGATTTGTCAAAGGGTTCTCACAGTTAGTTTTCCACTTACTCGATTAACTCGTAAGGGTCATCCGTTTACGTGGGATGCCGATTGTGAAGAATGTTTTATAGAGTCGAAAATTTTGACTTCTGCTCCAATCCTGATTTTTCCGGATCCATCATTGGAATTTTAAATTTTCGATGACGCTTCAAGGAAGGGTTTGGATGCATTCTAATGCAAAATTAACAAGTGGTAGCATATGCGTCCAGACAATTAAAGTCTCATGAGAAGAGTTATCCGACTCATGATTATGAGTTGGTAGCTATTGGGTATGCACGGAAGATTTGGAGACGTTACCTGTAAGGGTCTCGTTTCAATGTCTTTAGTGATCACAATAGTTTAGGGCATATATCTGTTTGATCAGAAAGAACTGAATAGCAGGCAGAGAAGTGTGTTGAGTTTCTGGAGGATTATGAATTTGTGCTGATGTAGCATTCAAGAGAGGTCAGTGTTGTAACTGATGCACTAAGTAGGAAATCCATCCACATAGCAGAGTTTATGATGCATGAGATGAAATTGTTGGAGTCCTTTAGGGACTTAAATATGAAAGCAAGATCAAGGAAAAGCCGGTTAGTGTTGAGCCATATGAGGATCTCCAGTTCATTAAGGGATTCTATATGCTTAGCACAGGAAGTTGATGTGAAGCTACATTCACAAAAGGTATTTCCAGATTTTACTATGGATAGTGATGGAGTCAGTTGTTTCAACGGTAGAATCTGTGCGGTCGATGATGAGAACAATAAAAGGCAAGTGTTAGAGGAAGCACGCCGACGTTTATATTCTGTTCCAGGGTGTACAGAATATAAAACAGATGTATTAGTGGCGAGGTATTAGTTTGTTAACCTCTCCTTGGGAAGGTTAACAAGGAGATAGTATTATGTGATTCCGTTTGACAAGTCGAACGTGAATATGAATATGTAAGTGGGGTAACTGCTGACTGTTTTCACGTTGCGAATAACCATCAAAGGATTAATTGATGGATCTGCTTATAAGTAGCTGAAATTTCCGAAGTGAAGCTTGGTGTGCGGCGTGATAGTTTTGAAAAATCATTTTTTGTGAAAACCCGCATGCTAAGGTTAATTTTGGGAACGAATCAGGAGGTTAATAAAATCTGAGAGAGGAAGAAAATCCTAGGAGGACTATTTAGGTTGAGGAGAAGCTCTCAACGCTATTGAATAATTCGGAAAGGAGCTCTGAGTTCTGTTTGATAGTTGTTTGGAGAACAACTGAGGTGACTTTCATTACGTTCAAATTATTTGATGTCCCCGTGGTTTATTGCTACGTTTAAGATAAACGTTTCTGGTAAATCCTCATTCCACCTTCTTTCGAGAAGTATTATCTCGAAATCTTGGGGATGAGCCAAGAAGTTTCACCAGTGACTTTCCGTCACATTGTCGGTGTGTACGAGAACTGTTATGGATTTTAGAAGGTTTGTTGAGAACGTGTTTATTCCCTTCGAAGAAATTGTGTTTGTTTTTACCTTTGCCGAGGAGTACCAGTTTGTGGATCTCGTTTTCAACCTGTATGTCTATCAAGTGTCTTGTATTAAACCCTTTGATTTAGATTAGTCAAAGTTGGGGAGTAAACGAGGATAATTGGAATGAAGTCCGGAAGTGTTTTCAAACGCGGTGTCGAGCCTATGTAGGCGAATGATGAGTTTCCCGTGTTGATTTGTAACCAGAGAGTTCGTATCAAGGTAATAGTGGATCATACTTAGAAATTGATGTGCCAACTTAGGAAGACTTTCTGCACTCATTTCGTTAATTCAGGAATGTTTTTCAGCAACTTAAGACCTTTCTGAGAATGTCGATTCTCGATTAGTCAGATGAAAGACTCGGCGAAATTTTGAGGACAAAATTCTTTTAAGTTGGGGAGAATGTAACATCCGCAAAATAATTAATAGAATTATTTGGGTGTTAACCCAATTAAACCAATTTAGTACTTAACTGGTAAATTTACTGAGTGCTAAAATTATTTATTGGTTGTCATCGGACCGTTAACCGGATAATACGGATCAAGGAAGTTTCGGAATCGAAATAGGAGATTTAGATCAATGTGGTAATTTGACCACGTTACCAATTATATATTAAATAAATATATGTATATACGTGTAAGTGTGTGAATGTGAAAGGAGAGAATTAAATAAAAGAAAGAAGAAAGAAGAAAGGGAGAAACAGAGAAGGAAAAGAGAGAAAATGGAAGAAAAGAGAAAGAAAATGGCGTGAGGGAGAAGAGAAGAGGGAGGAGAAGACTTCACCGAAACGACTTCCGTCCAACACGAAAAATGTTCATCGCTACTTCCTCTTCGTTTTGGTACCAAAATCTTCATCATCAACTCACTCTCCTCAAATCCACCATTTTCGAAATTTGGAGAAAAGTGGAGGTTTTGTTGTTCAAGCTCAAAGGGAAGCTTTGGATGGTGTTTGGGAGCGAGCTCAAGGTGGATAGCGTAAATATTGAAGTCCGATTTGGAGTTGTGAAGAATCAAGGGTTTTAGGGAGAAAATTGGATTTATGTGTGAATAGTGTCATGGAGGTTAGAGAAGGAAGATGATGAATAGTATCCGTGGAGAATTTTGGGGAAATCGGTATTTCGGTCAAAAAGCGGTTTCGTGATCGAGCGGAAAGTTTTGGAAGCGGATTGGAGCGACGTCGGAACGGAAAGTTTATGCGGGGAATGTTCGTGTGGTTACTCGGCGAATTCGGCTCGATCGTGGTTCACGCTTCAAGGGTGAGTTCTACTCACGCTTAGGATTTTTGTTTTTCGAATTAATTGATAAACTGTTTTATCGCTTTCGCTGGACTGGAATATTATTTGATAATCGAGTTTGAGAGATTTTGGGTTGAAAACCGTTAATTGGAAAATATGTCGTTTTTGATACAATCCGTTTTGATTATGTTTTTGATTGGATTGAGTGATTGTGTGGTTTGTATTGGGTCTATTATATTGGTCGTCAAATCTGTTTTTAATCGGAACTAAAATCGGAATTGAGCGGAATCGCGGTTTTCGCGCGAAACCGCCAAAATCTGCCTTAACAGACCCCCCCTTCTGCCTGTTCGCGCCTAACTTGCGCTCCAGCGCGACTTCAGCGCAGATTGACAGAACTTTCTGCCAGTTCGCGCGTAACTTGCGCTCCAGCGCGACTTCAGCGCAGATTGACAGAATTTCAGCAACCAAACACTGTTTTTCGTTTCGCGATAACTTTTGATCCAGGAACCCGATTGAGGTGTTCTAAGATGCGTTGGAAAGCTTATTCCGAGGCCTAACTAAATATACAATTTAAAAAGGTAAAAAGAGCTGTTTTTGAAGTTCAAATAGTTTCGAAAAACCGAATAATAGTACTCGTGTGCGAACATATGTTTTATTAATAATAAAGCGGACTATGAGTCCTACGTGATATGGTTTAACCGACGCGGGATGATTATTATTTAAATCATCTAAAACGGTCTATAATTCACGATATATAAATTATATCGATTAAAGGAGTCGGCCACTGAGGGTGGTTATATATGATTATAGATATATATATTATATCGAGTTTGGGTGACGACCCATGTTAACATACTAGGCGGGGCAGTCATGATCCCTTACCCTAGGCTCCGTGCCGTTAGGAAACACTATTGGTTATGGGGTTCATCGCAGCTTAGCGTTCGCGCAGTCGGTGTTATGTTAAATTGTTGTTGTACGATTCATCGCAGCTTAGCGTTCGCGCAGTCGGTGTCGTACAGTGCGGTTCATCGCAGCTTAGCGTTCGCGCAGTCGGTGCCGTACCAAATTATAACAGGTTAGCCGCAGCTTAGCGTTCGCGCAGTCGGCAGTATATTAAATGGTTGTCGTGCGATACACCACAGCTTAGCGTTCGCGCAGTCGGTGTCGTACTTTGTTGTAATAAGTTGTCGCAGCTTAGCGTTCGCGCAGTCGGCCTCTTGTTTAAAGTTAAAGAACGTGATACACCGCAGCTTAGCGTTCGCGCAGTCGGTGTCGTGTTCGAATGGTTATATAATTGAACCGAGAGTGTTAGTAGGGGTCTCGGTAGAACTCACTGAGATTGTATCTCACTGTTTATATTTTGTGGTTTTTACAGAGAAGCAGGGGTGAAAGCAAAGGTGAAGAAGCACAGCTAGGTGGTGTGCATATGAAGACGGTGAAGACTTAGTTTTCATTGTTATTGTCTTTCCCTCGAGATTTTTGTATTTTCGATTGTATAACTTGTATCAGTAAAAGTTGTAAAATCGTTTCCGCTATTTCTTGGTATTTGGATATTGAACTCTAAGTTATGAGTTGTTTTTATTTATGTTCAATATCTAAAACAGGAAATATATCTCTGATTATTTTATGATGGTACACTTGGGTATTTTTACTCGATAAAAATACCGGGGTGACACAAGTGCTGTGCTGCGCCAGGGCGCCATGTTGCTGCCCTGTGTGCGCCAGGTTGCTTGCTGTGTTGCACCCAGAGTGGTGCAGGTTGCCCAGAATGTGGCGCAGGTTGCCACAGGGCGCCAGTTTTAGTGTCTATGTTGCCTACTGTGTTGCAGTTTGTGTCTTCGTTTGTATCTAGGACTGTGTTGCTGTTTGTGTCTTAGTTTGTGACTGTGTTGCTGTTTGTGTCTTAGTTTGTGTCTAGGACTGTGTTGCTGTTTGTGTCTTAGTTTGTGACTGTGTTGCAGTTTGTGTCTTAGTTTGTGTCTAGGACTGTGTTGCTGTATGACGCCAAGTGCTGTCTGTTTTGGCGCCCAGGGTGGCGCAGTTTGCCTCAGGCGCCCTTTTATGTGCTGTTGGGCGCCAATGTGTTGTGTCTGTGTTGTTGGTGTTGTTTCCTAGGCGCCACTTTGTGCTACCTCAGTGTTGTGATGTTTTGTTGTGTCTAATAAGACTAAATTTGCTGTTCTTGTTGTTGAGTCAATGTGACTAAATCTTGTTGTTGTTGTTGCTGGGTCAAATATGACCAAAACTCGATGATGATGTGGTTGGGTCGAATATGACCAATGATGATGTTGTTGACGTTGTTGTGCATAGCATGATTATGTTGTTGATTGTTCCGATGCGTTGTACATGGTGTCTCATGCATGGCATAATGCATTATTACGTTGATGTAGGCTTCGGCCATAGAGCTTTGCTCAGTGTTGATGATGAAGCCACAAAGGCTATTTACGTTGATTGGTACCACATGCATATACCCGTCGGTGTGGGTTGCATTTCATACATACACGTTGTACCCATGGTGTCGTTGCTTGTCGTTTTGCTTATGTTGTTACTTGTTGGTGTTGCTCGTCGTTTTGCTTATGTTGTTACTTGTTGGTGTTGCTCCGTGATAGTTGTACTTATGACTGTTGATGTGCTATGGTAGTTATAGTTGCCTATTCTCTAGTATATTATCTATCATATATGCTTTTATGCTGTTAGAGACTCACCCTTTTTGTTTGAATGTTACCTCTACGTGGGTAACGTGCAGGTAGTCGCAAATGAAGACCAAGGGTCTTTTAGTAGCCGAGTCAGTGTCGTCTCTGATACGTAGCACCCGGGGAGGGGAAGAACACTGTTTTCAATTGCTTGTTGCATTAGTTGTTTTTGAAACATGGATATGTGGTTTGAAGTATTTGAACAAATATTCGGGGTTGTAAACTAAGTTGATGTTGTTCTTCCACGTTTTTACTTGATTATACGTTGTTGGCTTTTGAAATGTTGCATGTGACGCTCCATTGCCTGTTTTAAGTTTAATTTCCGCACTCTGATATGTAATAAAACGAACGGGTAGAATTGGGGTGTTACATAGTTGGTATCAGAGCAATGGTTGGTCCGTCGGGCCAAGTCGTCGAGTCGTTGTGTCGGTTAACGACCAACTGTTGTCTTCTAGTCCTAACCATTGGTTGTGTTGTAGTGATGTTCCTGCAGGTACAGGTAAACAGAAGCTGCTGATGGTAAGTGAACTAGTGGGGGAGATGCCCCTACTGGTATTGTGTGATCTAGAATTAAGATGTGTAAAACCTTTTAGTTTATGTGATTAAATTTTGGCTGTTAGCTCCTTAAGGTTCGTACTGCGTGGTTTCGAGTCTAATAATAATAATGTGTATTGAGAATGCTCGTACCCTTGTACTAAATGAACTGTTTTTAATACTGTTAAGCTTGTTAAGTTGTTAAACTGTTAGCCCGATGTTGCTTTATCAATGATGTTGATTTGTCGTTGCTGTTTGTTGATAATGTTGACTTGTTGCTGCCTTGTCAATGATGCTGACTTGTTGTTGTTTTGTTGTTGATGTTGTGTTGTTGATTTGGGCGTTGGCCCGGAGCTTGTCTCCAACAGTCGTTGATGTTGTTAATTGTTGTGTTGTGGGTACCGCCGATATGGCCCACATTGTTGTGTCGTGGGTAACGCCGATATGGCCCACGTTGTTTTGTTGAGGGTACTGCTGAATGGCCCGAAATGTTTTGATGGATTTTGTGCTGTAGGTCTATGGCCGATGTTGTGGTTTTGTCGTTGTTAATGTCGCCTGAGTGGCAAATTTAGTCGTTGATGTCGCCTGAGTGGCAAAGTTAGTTGTTGATGTTATCGTTGTTGTTTGTTGATGTTGTTGCCGTTGTTGTCGTGTTGTTGATTATGTGGCTTGTTTTGCAACTGTTATGCACTCTGTGAACCTTGTCGTGACGTGATAGTGAAACTATGAGGCACCGTAGAGATAGATGAGTGAGGTAGAACGCAAGTGATGCTTATATCTACAAGTCGGTTTATCAGAGTAGCGCAGCAGAATCATGGTATGCTAATAGGAAGGAATTTTAATAGAGCATGGGGGTAATCACGTGGCACCGACGTGGTTACGCTCGAAAAACTCTATCAAGGATCCTTACAGAACCGCTAGAGGACGAGTCTGGTTATTATTTCTTGGGTTACCTGGCTGAATAAGAAGGAGGGACGGCCGCCCAATCACTTCCCGCCGGTAATCAATGAAATGATAATCAGCAGAATAGACGGCACTAGTTGTCTGGATGGCTGTAGTTTGTTAGTGGAGGGTGTTTAGTTTTGGGCCGGTAAATTTCGAGGACGAAACATTCTAAGTGGGGGAGAGCTGTAACGCCCTAAAAATAATTGGCTAATTATTTAATTAAATATTTAGGTATCCAATTATTTATTTATTTATTTATTTATTTAATTGGTGTAATATTATATTAGCATTTGATTAAGGGGTGTGTAAATAAATATTAGGGGATGGAGTTAGTGATCGGGCTTAAGCTGGAGGAAGCCCGCGATCCAATCCCAAGGTGTAGGCGCATGAGGGAGTAGTAGTGAGGGTTAGTGCATTTCGCATAGGGAGAGGAAAAAGAAAGGAAGATTTGCGAAGAAGAGAGAAAAGGGAGAAGTCGCGAAAATAGAGAGAGGAGAGGAGAAGAGGTTTAGCGCACACCCAAGGGGAGAGGAGAAGAGGGGTTCGCATAATCCAAGGGAAGAGAAGAGCTTGTTGCTGCGTTTTGGTGATTCGTGGAAGGGTTTTTCATCTCTAACGATTCTTAAGATAAGGGGAGTCTCATAGTTTAAAGGGTTATATGATGGGTAGTATATAGGAGGGTAGAACCTATGATGCCTAGGAGTTGTTTGATAATATGCATGAATGAATTATGAAATTATATGTATGTTGTTGGTGTTGTTTTGAGTGTTGATGGCCTTGAGTGAATAGATTGTAAAATGTTGCACGCTAGGTGTTTGATAGAATGTGTAAGTGATGTTTAGAATGCATGTTAGATGTTTGACAAAATGCATAAGTATGTGATGTTGAGATTGGTATTTGGTGATTGATCATAATAAGTTTTACTTGCTTATGGTCTTTTGTGCGTTTCTGGACACTGTTTCGGTCCTTCTAAAACTGGTACAGTTCGGTTGATCCAAAAATTATGTGGCTGATTGTTTTTGAAAATAGACTTAAAGCCGGTCGTTTTGGCACTGGTTCCGTTCAATTTGGAGTTGTGTAGCTCAAGTTATGAGTCTCCAAAGTTAGGTCAAAATTCTGGAATCAAACTGTGAGTAGGTTCGGTTTTTGTAGGTTTTGTGTTCTCAATCGAACTCCGTTTTGAATGATTCTTGTTTCATAGGAAAGTAGACTTAGTTCTCTACGAAATAGGCACTGGTTTCACGAAATTTAATTAAGAAATGAGAAAGAAAATTCAGTTGCAAGTTGGGTAAAGAATTCTGTCCGATTTTGGTACCTCAGTGTAGTGTTTTGAAAAACTGTACCAACTGGATACTTATTTTGAAAAATGAAAATCATAGGCAGAAACTACACTCAGAGAGCTTCCCAATGAGTGGTCTTTTGTTAAAATCCGATATCGTTTTCTATTTTAATTAATTCGCCGAAGTAGGTGCACTGCTGTAGGAAATTCTGCACTAGTGTTGTGCTGCGCCAGGGCGCCATGTTGCTGCCCTGTGTGCGCCAGGTTGCTTGCTGTGTTGCGCCCAGAGTGGTGCAGGTTGCCCAGAATGTGGCGCAGGTTGCCACAGGGCGCCAGGTTGCTTGCTGTGTTGCGCCCAGAGTGGCACAGGTTGCCCAGAATGTGGCGCAGGTTGCCACCAGGCGCCAGTTTTAGTGTCTATGTTGCCTACTGTGTTGCGGTTTGTGTCTTAGTTTGTATCTAGGACTGTGTTGCTGTTTGTGTGTTAGTTTGTGACTGTGTTGCTGTTTGTGTCTTAGTTTGTTTCTAGGACTGTGTTGCTGTTTGTGTCTTAGTTTGTGACTGTGTTGCAGTTTGTGTCTTAGTTTGTGCTAGGACTGTGTTGCTGTATGACGCCACGTGCTGTCTGTTTTGGCGCCCAGGGTGGCACAGTTTGCCTCAGGCGCCCTTTTATGTGCTGTTGGGCGCCAATGTGTTGTGTCTGTGTTGTTGGTGTTGTTTCCTAGGCGCCACTTTGTGCTACCTCAGTGTTGTGATGTTTTGTTGTGTCTAATAAGACTAATTTTGCTGTTCTTGTTGTTGAGTCAATGTGACTAAATCTTGTTGTTGTTGTTGCTGGGTCAAATATGACCAAAACTCGATGATGATGTGGTTGGGTCGAATATGACAAATGATGATGTTGTTGACGTTGTTGTGCATAGCATGATTATGTTGTTGATTGTTCCGATGCGTTGTACATGGTGTCTCATGCATGGCATAATGCATTATTACGTTGATGTAGGCTTCGGCCATAGAGCTTTGCTCAGTGTTGATGATGAAGCCACAAAGGCTATTTACATTGATTGGTACCACATGCATATACCCGTCGGTGTGGGTTGCATTTCATACATACACGTTGTACCCATGGTGTCGTTGCTTGTCGTTTTGCTTATGTTGTTACTTGTTGGTGTTGCTCGTCGTTTTGCTTATGTTGTTACTTGTTGGTGTTGCTCCGTGATAGTTGTACTTATGACTGTTGATGTGCTATGGTAGTTATAGTTGCCTATTCTCTAGTATATTATCTATCATATATGCTTTTATGCTTTTAGAGACTCATCTTTTCTGTTTGAATGTTACCTCTATGTGGGTAACGTGCAGGTAGTCGCAAATGAAGACCAAGGGTTTTTTAGTAGCCGAGTCAGTGTCGTCTCTGATACGTAGCACCCCGGGAGGGGAAGAACACTGTTTTCAATTGCTTGTTGCATTAGTTGTTTTTGAAACATGGATAGGTGGTTTGAAGTATTTGAACAAATATTCGGGGTTGTAAACTAAGTTGATGTTACTCTTCCACGTTTTTACTTTATTATACATTGTTGGCTTTTGAAATGTTGCATGTGACGCTCCATTGTCTGTTTTAAGTTTAATTTCCGCACTCTGATACGTAATAAAACGAACGGGTAGAATTGGGGTGTTACATTAGGGGTATGTGGGATTGCATGCAATAAGACACGTGGGAGTTTAGGTGGGACAACTCAACATCTCAGCCGCTAATCATGATTACACATTGTTGTGCTGGCATTTTTGAAAGTTTTTTCACCCAAGTGAAATTTTTGAATTTTATTGGTGCAGGAGCACTGAGGAATGAGAGGTGCAGATGCATCTAGGTGCAAATTCACTGAAACTTGTGTTCCTACAAAACACTTGAAAACATCAAACTGAACAAAATTTAAGTTTTTGATACCCCAATATGACTTGTTCTCTAACTCAACAGGTAGATGGCATGCTTTGCCATAAACTATCCTATAGAGGGACATACCTAATGGAGTTTTAAATGCTGTTCTGTACGCCTATAATGCTTCATCTAAGTGTAAAGACCAATCTTTTCTTACTGGTCCAACCATTTTTTCAAGCATTCTTTTAATTTCCCTATTTGATAATTCAGCTTGTCCACTTGTTTGTGGGTGGTAGGCTGTAGCAATTTTATGTTTAATCCCATATTTTGCAAGAAGATTCTCAATGAGTTTATTGCAAAAATGTGAGCCTTCATCATTGATGATTGCTCTTGGGGTGCCAAATCTTGTAAAAATGTTTCTTAGAAGGAATTTACTAACTGATTTGGCATCATTATTAGGCAATGCTACTACCTCTACCCATTTGGACACATAATCAACAGCTACCAAGATATATTTATTGCCAATTGAAGATGGAAAAGGACCCATGAAATCCATGCCCCATACATCAAAAAGTTCAATTTCTAAAATATTGGTTCTAGGCATTTCACGTCTTTCAGAAATATTACGTGCTCTTTGACATTTGTCACAAGTTTTGACCATTAAATATGCATCTTTAAACAAAGTAGGCCAATAATAACCAGACTGTAATACCTTAGCTGCTGTTCTGGTGCTTCCAAAGTGACCTCCATATGGTGCAGCATGGCAGTGCAGGAGCACTGCTTGCTGTTCTTCTTCAGGGATGCATTTCCTCATTAACTGATCTGGACACATCTTATAGAGAAATGGATCATCCCAATAATATTGTTTGACTATGTGGAAAGATCTCATTCTTTGTTGGTAAGTCATATCCACTGGTACCACCTTGCTCACAAGAAAGTTGACTAGGCCAGCAAACCATGGTGCAGCTGCATTAGATGCACCTGCACCAGGTGCAGGAGCACTGGGTGCTGTTAAAGCAAGTGCTAACAGTTTTTCATCTGGAAAATTTTCCTTGATTTCTCATTTCTGTGTACCTGTTCCTTCACCTTCAAGTCTAGATAAATAGTCAGCAACTTGGTTCTCCACCCCCTTTTTGTCTCTGATTTCAAGATCAAATTCTTGAAGGAGGAGAACCCATCTTATTAACCTTGGTTTTGCATTTTTTTGGAAATTAAATACTTGATGGCAGAATGATCAGTATAAACAATAACTTTGGTGCCAACCAAGTAAGATCTAAATTTGTCAAATGCAAAAATCACTGCTAATAATTCTTTTTCTGTTACAGTGTAATTCATCTAAGCTTCAATTAATGTCTTGCTAGCATAATAAATAGAATGAAAGATTTTATCATACATTTGCCCTAAGACAGCTCCTACAGCAAAGTCACTAGCATCACACATCAATTAAAAAGGCCTGCTCCAATCTGGTGTAACAATCACTAGTGCAGTCACTAATGCTTTTTTGAGCCTTTGGAGTGCTTCCATACACAGTTCATCAAAGTTGAAAGGTGCATCATTTTGTAAGAGTGTACATAATGGCTTGGATATCTTTGAAAAATCCTTGATAAATGTTCTGTAGAAGCCTGCATGACCTAAGAAGCTCCTAATTCCTTTGACAGTTGTTGGAGGTGGTAGTTTTTCAATGACCTCAATCTTGGCTTTATCCACTTCAAGACCTTTCTTTGACACTTTATGACCCAACACAATGCCTTCTTGTACCATGAAATGACACTTCTCCCAATTAAGAACTAAATTTGTTTCCTCACATCTTTGGAGAATTTTTTCTAAATTTGACAAACATAACTGAAATGTCTCTCCAAAAACTGAGAAATCATCCATGAATACTTCCATTGATTGCTCAATGAAATCAGAGAAAATGGACATCATGCACCTTTGGAATGTTGCAGGTGCATTATAAAGTCCAAAAGGCATCCTTCTGAATGCAAAGGTTCCATGGGGACATGTAAAGGTAGTTTTTTGTTGGTCCTCATGTTCTATTGCAATTTGATTGTATCCTAAATAACCATCTAAGAAACAATAAAAATCCTTACCTGCTAACCTATCTAACATTTGGTCAATGAAGGGTAAAGGAAAGTGGTATTTCTTTGTGGTTTTATTGAGTTTCCTATAGTCCATACAAATTCTCCATCCTGTAACAGTTCTTGTTGGTATTAACTCATATTTTCATTGGCTATAACTGTGACACCCCCTTCTTTGGAACACACTGTACAGGGCTTACCCATGCACTATCTGATATGGGGTATATGATTCCAGCATCTAGCCATTTAATGATTTCTTTCTTTGCAACGTCTTTCATTATAGGGTTTAGCCTTCTTTGTCCTTCTATGTAATTTTTAGAATTATCTTCTAAAATTATACTATGCATGCATATTGAAGGGCTAATTCCTTTTATGTCTGCCATTTGCCAACCTATTGCTTTTTTTATGATTTCTTAAGGTACAAATGAGATCATGCTCCTGCTCTATTGATAAGTCAGAGGCAATAATCACTGGAAGTGTATCACCTTCCCCTAAGAAAGCATATTTCAAATGTCTGGGCAACTCTTTCAATTCTAATTTTGGAGGTTGTTCAATTGAGGCTAAATTCTTTTTAAGGTTAGGGTTTTCTAAATTAAGAGATTCAAAAGTTCTAGACCATACCTTTTGTGTTGGCTCTTCTCTTGGAAGAATGTCTTTTTCCAAGATTTCTTCTTCAGGTGGTGCAGTTGCATCTGGTGCAAGTGCACTGGTGAGATGATCATACTGCTTATGGAATTGCTTCTGCACTAAATGGTCAAGAGAAATGATTGCTAAACATTCTTCACTCTCCTCTGTAGGATATTTCAGAGCATTCATCACATTGAATTTCACTTCTTGATCATTTACTCTCATGGTTAGTTCTCCCTTCTGTACATCAATCAGTGCTTTCCCAGTTGCCAAGAATGGTCTCCCAAGAATGACTGGTACTTCCTTATCTGCATCAAAATCAAGAATAACAAAATCTGCAGGAAACACAAATTTGTCAACTTTAACCAAAATATCTTCAATAATTCCCTCTGGGTAGGATATTGATCTATCAGCAAGTTGAAGTGTCACTGTAGTAGGCCTAGCATTTCCAATTCCAAGTTGTGTAAATATAGATTTAGGCATCAAGTTGATACTTGCACCTAAATCACATAATGCACGACCTGTATAAAATTTTCCAATTGAGAATGGAATTGTAAAACTGTCAGGATCCTTCAATTTCCTTGAAAATTTGTTTTACAAAATTAGAGTACATTCTTCAGACATAGCAACTGTTTCAAAATCCCCTAATCTTTTTCTTTTTGAAATCACATCTTTTATAAATTTAGCATAATTGGGCATTTGTTGAAGTGCTTCAACTAAGGGAACAATGATGTGTAATTGTTTTAAGATTTCAAGAAACTTACTGAATTGCTTCTCCTCATGTGCCCTTTTTAATCTTTGAGGATAAGGAGGAGGAGGGTATTCGGGAACTAACCTTGGTATTTGAACTTCTTGAGATGCAGGTGCATGAGGTGCTTCTGCATCTTGTAAACTTTTTTCTTTTCTGTTTTTATTTTTTTCATTTTCTCCCTTACCTTCACCTTCAATCTCATAAGGTTCTGCAAGATCCTTTCCATTTCTAAGAGAAATGGCCTTCACATGTTCCTTACCTAGCCTGTGGGATGTGGTAGCTTCTGTATTTGATGGTAGTGTAGATGTTGGTCTTTGATACAGAGCTGTTGCTAATTGTCCCACTTGATTCTCCAAATTCTTTATAGATGCATCTTGTGCTTGCCTAGCTGTTCTAGTTTCACTAATGAAGGATTGGCAGGTGGTTGTTGTCTTTGGTAGTTCTGAGATTGAAATCCTGGTGGTGTGACTGGTGCAGCTGCATTTTGTGCAGGTACACTAGTATTGTTCCATTTACAATTTGAGTGGTTCCTCCAGCCAGGGTTATAGGTGTTAGAGTAAGGGTTGTTATTCCTATTGTATGCTACATAATTGACAGAGACTTGGTTGCTAGGACATTCCTCATACAAATGACCTCCTCCACAATACACACAACTTGTATCACCTAGGGGGGCTGTTCTATGGCTACTGCAGTGTTTTCTGTTGGTGCAGCTGCAGCAGGTGCACTGGTTGAAGTGAAGTTTTTAAACATGTTTGTCAGTGAGGCTAACGGAGCAGATAAGGCTGATACTTCACTAATTTCATGTACCCCTGATGGTCTCTTTTGGGCACTCACCCTCTCAGTAGGCCAACTAGAGCTATTTGTTGCAATCCTATCAATCAATTTACATGCTTCATTATAAGATAAGTTTAATAACACACCCCCAAATGATGCATCAAGCATTATTCTGGTTTGGGGTTCTAAACCATTATAAAAAGTTTCCATTTGAATAATGACAGGCAGACCATGATTTGGACATTTTCTTAGAAGCTCTTTCCATCTTTCCCATGCTTCAAACAATGATTCAAATTCTTTTTGTCTAAAAGATGTAATATCATTTCTCATTCTAGCATTTTTGATGGGTGGAGAATATTTTGCTAAAATTTTTTCAGCCATTTCATTCCATGAATGAATAGAATTAGGCTCTAATGAATTCAACCAAGATTTAGCCTTATCTTTCAAAGAATATGGAAAGAGCTTAAGTCTAAATGCATCTTCACCAACACCGGGAATGATAAAGTTACTACATATTTCTAAAAACTGTTTTAAATGCTCATGGGGATCCTCATGGGGAGATCCACCAAATTGACCAATTGTTTGTAGCATTTGGAACATCATGGGTTTAAATTCAAAATATACAACATCAATATGAGGTCTTGCCATACTTGTTTGCATATTCTGATGATCAAACCTAGCATAATCCCTCATGGGTCTATTTCTATCATTAATCATACCTATTGGTCCCATGTTGATGAATTGATTTCAGTGATCATCTTCAGATTCATGATGTGAGCCTGGACCACCTCTAACTGATCCTCCAATGGAACTTGGTCTAGATCTCTCTTCTTCACTTTGTTGAGACATTGTGATTCTGCAGCTTTGAAGTCTTTGTTTCTGGAGTCTATGCAACTTTTTAAACCTTCTCTCTATCTCTGGATCTAATTCAAATTCTGGTGTTTTGGCTCTGCGCATATGCTAGTGCATCTGCACCTGATGCTTCTGCACAGACAACAAAATACCAAAGTAATAAAGCACTAATTTATAAATCTAAACAACAAAAATTAATGGCAATCCCCCGCAACGGCGTCAAAAACTTGGTGTGCGAAAAAGTGTGCAAGTATACATAGTCACAAACAAGTAGTATAAAAGATCGAACCCACAGGGATTGGATTAACTCTTGTATGTTTAAAAAGATATAAATTAGTTCAGCTACACTACTCACAAATTTGGGTTTTGATGCTTACGAAAACAGAATGTAAATATGCAAGAAAATATGGAGGAAATCAGTTGAGAGTGATAGTTGAGATGTCTTCACTAAATAAATCACTTTTGAGAGTTTTGTGTGTTTATGTGGTGCAGATGCATTGAGTGCAGCTGCATCAGTATGTGTCTTTCAGCTACTTTCTTCAGAGTTTCGTTACAAGCTTCCTATGTCTAGCCTTACTAAATAAGTTCACTCCTGCCTTTAAAGTACCCACTGTATCACCCTAAGGACTATGTTACCCTATGTCTAGGACTTAACATGGTTTCAACAAAGTTTTCTTTATTACACAAGTTAACAAAGCCTTCATTAAAAAACTCACCCTTATTAGTTCTTGATTTCTACTTATAAATCATGTCTGTGAAAATAACTCTACTTATTCTAAGCGATCAACCTTAAAATAAGATGGAGGTACTATAACACAAGAACCAAAATGCATACAACACTTAAAAGCACAATAACTTACTCAAAAGCTCATTATAAAGTTAGAACATCTCAACCAAAAAGGTTTAGCTCATAATATGCATTGCAAGGCAAAAATAGATGAAATAAAACATGTTGAAATAATGGAAAGTACAAGAGATACCAATAGGGTAGTGATTACCCCGATTGAAGAACTCTTGCATAAGTTTGCCCAGTAGTGCAGATGCACTGATTTCCTGCACCTAACTAACTTGATGAAGAAGTGAAGGGAGAAGTTGTCAATTCCTTCCTTAGCTTTTTGCAAACTAACTACTAACTTAAAACTATAAAAAGAAATAAAATACAAGAGAGGAGATGATTATGAATTATCTTGGAATGTGTGTGGATGATGTTTCAAATGAGAAGTGGAAGCCTTTATATAGCTTGGAGGTTTCCTTCAAGTGAGGGTTTGCTTGGGGATCAAGTTAACCTAAAGAGGTTTAACCATGGTTACTTTTCAGAACTTTGATGAAGAGAATTGAGTCCAACACTCAACCTCAAAGAGAGGTCCAATTGTGGAAGGCCATGTGTCCCTTATGAATGACCCTTCATGATGGTCTTCTATTGTAGGCGCCTCCTTTTGCCTGTTGGCATGTGCCTCCATGTGACTTGTGACTAAGCATGATGCCATTGAGGTGTTTATGCATTGGTATGAATTGAGGTGCTTCCAATGTTGGGTAATCTGTCTTTAATGCAGGATGGTGCAGATGCACCTTAGTGCAGCTGCCCTGTTGTAAATGTATTTAGTGCAGATGCACTGTTGTTAATGTATTTAGTGTAGATGCACTGAACAAACACATCAAACATACCAATATATATATACAAAGTGATAAATCATGAATGACATTCATCTTGAAACCATAAATGTTGTTATTTTATTCATACTACTATATTTAACAAATATTACACTTGATTTCAAGCAATTAGTTATGTTTAGATGCATAAATAATTCAATATAAAATAGAGTTATCAGAGGGCATGCCAAAACCCAGAATAAAGGGAAACTTGCTAATAAGAAGAAGGGTCCAGGTTGGAGTTGTGACAAGATGGGTCATTTTGCAAATGAATGATGGCTAGATAAGGGAAAGCAAAAGAAAATAAATGATCAGAAGGCTTGCCTAGCACAAGGGGAGGATTCTGATTCTGATATGGTCACCTTCAGCTTCATGAATTGGTGGGACAGAGGTTTACTCATAAGAGGTGCGCAATTCGCCCCACGCTGCCACCGCCTTCCTTATTTCATCTTGGCTCCTCTAAAGATCGAGGTCAAGTCCTACCTTTTGAGTTTCTGGGTGGCTGCGGAGTGTTGAGGAGTAAGAGAAGCAAACCCTGTTTGCAAAGAGGAGTTGGTTTCTTTGATAGTGTGGATTCTCCGACTGATTCTCTCCTTCTCAGCCAATGTTGGATTCTTTTATTGGTCTCGGGAAAGGAAGGTTGTCATGTACCCATTTTTCTCGGCTGGGAGATCCGACAACTCTTGTAGTGAAGCTTGAGCGTTCCCTTCGATAGTCTTGGTCCTGATATAGAGACTTGATAGGTTGTCGAGTTGAAGGGCTATCTGCCGAATTCTTTTTCAAGTTGGGAACTGTTGTGCGAAAAGTAGTTTGTGCAAGTGTACACAATCGCAACAAGTAATATAATGATAAGTAGAGATCGTACCCACAGGGATTGATGTTAATTTTAAAGTTTAAATAGTTAACACACTAGTGATCAAAGCAGAATAATAACAAGTTTATGGACATAAAAATAATAAAGATGTATGAAAACAGTAAGAAAGTTCAAGTGTTTGATAAAATGAGTTGGACTGCTCTTCCCTAAGTAAATCCCTTAGAGTAAAGCGCTATAACATTGGAAACTATAACGCTAAGTGCTGTAGCATATGATGTTGTGCTTTTTAGTCACTGACGCTAGAGTTTCGTTACAAGACTCTAATGTTTAAGTTCTAAATAAGTTCACCCCTGTATAATAAAGAACCCACAGTTTCACCTTATGAACTATTGCTCTCCTATGTCTAGGATTAAGCAAGGGTTGTTTAAATGTCTTTAAACAACCTTTCATTCATATCAACCTTTGAGTTAGAATCGTAGACCATGTCTGTACCTACGAATGTACCCATTTCAGTTGGCCAATCCCAAAATAAGTTTGAAAGAATTAAAGCGCAAAGATTGAAACGAAAACATCACAATATTATGTTAACAACACTAAAAATTCATTACAAAGTTCCAAGCAATCCAACTACTAAGTGTTTAGCTCATGGTGAGCATCATCAACACAATACAAACCAAAATGTTCATAATACCGAAAATGAAAAGAGGAAACACGGTTGCAAAAGATACACTATGTGGACCCCTTCTCATGAGACGGGTGGACGACGCTATAGCACAGCTACACAGCGCTATAGCGTCATATAGGGCTATAGTGCCTAACGCTGCAACACTAACAAAGGCATTAAATACTCACAAAGGCACCAAATGTGCCAAATGATAACAAATTAGCTCCTAACCCTTCTTTTCTCTAAATAACTAATATTTACTAAATAAAACAGGAATATTACTTGTGATCTTACATTAATTTAAGTAATAAAACCATAAATAACTCATATAAATATAAGTTATCACACCCCCAAACTTAAACCATTGCTTGTCCTTAAGTAATGACACTTGATAAGACAAAAAAACATAAAACACATATTTACAAAATTCAAGACACAATCAGTTTCCTCTCTAATCTAAAAAACTTTTCAAGAATGTTCTTAAGGGGCTAACTCTTCAGATTCACACTCACACACACACACACACACACACACACACACACACACACACACACACACACACACACACACACACACTCACACACACACACACCATTACTTTTCACAACATCTAGAATTATTACTGCTCAGTTGTGCGTGTGTGATTTCTAAACTTAGCTCAATTCCTAGCTAGGTTCAGAATTTCTCTTAACCTTGGAAAAATGGCCTTCTTTTGGTCAAGCCAAAGAATGTTTCAAAAGAGAGAGTAGACTAACAACTTCACATAAGAATTGAGGGGCTTCAAAGCACAACAAAGGGTTTGATTAGACATTTCAGATCTTTGGCCAGTGCACTAACTATTGGTATGGTGATTTCTCAATGCTGTAGCAAGATATGCTATAGCATTGGTAACTTGATGAATAAATGTAGCTACAATGCCCTCATTACTGAACTCCTTTATTTCCATTTTTTTGGAACAGTTCAACATTTGTTTCGGGCAATTGCAGCTAATTACAATATACACTTTGAGATCCTATTGCACTGACCATCCTATGATCGTCATACCTAGCCTTAATATAACCGATGCACCCCCATACTTAACTTCAAAAGCTACTCTAAATTTTTAGTAAAGACTTCACTCAACCTTGGTTAATTAGGACTAATTTCAGCATCAGATAGTCCTTAGCTAACTAAGTTTCTCCCTAAGTTCAGAGTTTTGTGTAGAAGCGGCAATAAGACTAGTCATTAATCAAGCAAGGCTGCACTACACTTATGCACTTAATCATCATTAAAATTAGCCCAAAAAGAACAATTTTTATTATTGCAAGACTAGAAAACTCAACCGATCATGCATTTCACTTAACAACATTTAACAAAATAACACATATAAGGTCCTCCCCCCAACTTAAGACTCAGCAGTGTCCCCACTGCTCATGCATACTAAAGGGAGAGGCCTATGGGTAAAACTTAACAGAATTAAAACAACAGAAGTAAAATCCTAAACATACTGTTAGATGCAGGAATAGACGTTATAATATCTAACAGGTTTATTTAAAATAGGCAAACCCACCTTTTTTTTTATTTTATATATATATATATATATTTTAAATAAGGGTTGGACTACTTCTCCACTACATGATTATTTTCCCACTTCACAAAATTCACTCCTGCACAAAAGAAAAATTAAAAAAAAAACACAGAATTGTTTGTTCAAATCCATGGGTTGCCTCCCAGGAGCACTTGCTTTAAGAGTCTTCAGCCAGACTTCCTCTTTTGTTAGAGGTCTTGAAGTTCAATGGTGGTCTTGTCCCTGACCACATGTCCACCATAGTATTGCTTCACTCTTTGGCCATTCACCTTGAAGGTAGTGTTAGTTGCTTCATCAAACAGATCCACAGCTCCATGAGGGTATATTTTTAGCAGCTTGAAAGGACTTGACGATCTGGGTTTCAACTTCCCAGGAAACAATTTGAGTCTTGAATTGAACAATAGGACCGGTCCTCCTTCAACCAGCTCTCTTCTTTGAATCTTTTGGTCATGCTAGGCCTTGGACAATTATGCTTGACCACTTGTTTGAGGGTGGTAAGCAGTGACAATTTTATGCTTGACTCCATACTTTGCTAAGAGAATCTCAATTAGCTTGTTGCAAAAATGAGAACCCTCATCACTGATGATAGCCCTTGGAGTTCCAAATCTGGTGAAAATGTTCCTTTGAAGAAATTTGCTCACTGACTTGGCATCATTGTTGGGCAAAGCAACAGTTTCCACCCACTTGGATACATAATCAACTGCCACAATGATATATAGATTGCCATGAGAAGGAGGGAAAAGTCCCATGAAATCCATTCCCCAAACATCAAACAGTTCAATCTCTAAGATGTTGGTTAAGGGCCTTTCATGCTTGTTAGAAAGGTTTCCTGTCCTTTGGCATCTATCACATATTTTAACCATCTCTTGAGCATCTTTGAAAAATGTAGGCCAATAATACCCTGATTGTAGCACCTTTGCAGCTGTTCTGGTTCCTCCAAAGTTCCCACCACAAGGTGCAGCATGACAATGTTGTAGCACTTGGTGTTGTTCTTCTTCCGCAAGGCACTTTCTCATCAATTGGTCTTGGCACTTCTTGTAAAGGAACGGGTCATCTCAATATTACTATTTCACTGTGTGGAAGGACCTCTTTTTCTGTTGATAGTTCATATCTGCAGGCACCACCTTACTCACCAGAAAGTTCACAATGTCAGCAAACCAAGGTGCTGTAGCCTCGGACGCTATAGCACTTGGTGTGGTAGCATCAGCTGCGACAGCACTTGATGCTGCCACAGTTACTGCCAGCAACTTTTCATCTGGAAAATATTCTTTGATTTCTCCACCTGTTGTACCTGCATTTTCTCCTTCAAGTCTAGACAAATGGTCAGCAACTTGGTTCTCCACCCCCTTTGTATCACGTATTTCCAAGTCAAATTCTTGGAGGAGGAGAACCCATCTAATTAACCTTGGCTTTGCATCTTTTTTGGAGATCAAATACTTGATGGCAGAGTGATCTGTGAAAACAATTACTTTTGTGCCAACCAAATATAATCTAAACTTGTCAAATGCAAAGACAACAACTAATAGTTCTTTTTCAGTGACTGTATAATTTAATTGAGTTTGAACAAGTGTTTTACTGGCATAATAAATTGAATGAAAAACTTTATCATACCTTTGCCCCAACACATCTCCAATAGCATAGTCACTTGCATCACACATGAGCTCAAAAGGTTTACTCCAGTCAGGTGTCACAATGACTGGTGTAGTCACTAAAGCCCTCTTCAATTTTTGGAAGGCTTCTAGGCATGACTCATCATAGACAAAGGTTATGTCATGCTGTAGCAGCTGGCACAATGACTTTGAGATTTTAGAAAAATTCTTGATGAATCACCTACAGAATCTAGCATGACCAAAAAAGCTTCTAACACCCTTAACACTTGTAGGAGGAGGTGGTTTCTCAATAACTTCAATTTTTGCTTTATCCACCTCCAATCCCTTTTTGGAAATTCTGTGCCCCAAAACAATCCCCCCTTGCACCATGAAGTGGCATTTCGCCTAGTTGAGCACTAGGTTAGTTTCTTCACATCAAATCAGAATCTCTTCCAAATTTGCCAAACATAGTTGAAATGTCTCCCCAAATACAGAGAAGTCATCCATGAAGACTTCCATGGACATTTCAATGAAATCTGAGAAGATTGCCATCATACATCTCTGGAAAGTTGCAGGGGCATTACACAGTACAAATGGCATTCTTCTGAAAGCAAAGGCTCCATAGGGACATGTGAATGTTGTCTTTTGCTGATCTTCAGGAACTATTGCTATTTGATTGTAGCCAGAATATTCATCAAAGAAGCAATAGAATTCCTTCCCTGCAAGTCTATCCAACATTTGGTCAATGAAAGGGAGAGGAAAGTGATCCTTCTTTGTATACTTATTGAGTTTTCTGTAGTCCATGCAGATCTTCCGCCCTGTAACTGTTTTTGTTGGTATCAATTCATTCTTGTCATTGGTAATCACTGTCACACCCCCTTTCTTTGGAACACATAGCACAGGACTCACCCATGCACAAGACTCACCCCATGCACATGACTCACCCAATTGCCTTCTTATGCCTTTTGAGGGTAGCACTGAGATCATATTCTTGCTCTTTTGAGAGGTTAGAAGCTATTATCACAGGTAAGGTGTCATTTTCCCCTAAATAGGAGTACTTCAGATGTTTGGGCAGTTCTTTAAGCTCTAGTGTAGGTGGTTGCTCAATGGAAGAAACATTTTTCTTTAGGTTTGAGTTTTCTTGCTCAAGTGACTCATATCTTCTGGCCCAAACCTCTTTCACAGTCATCTCTTCTTGCATTGCTCCTTCTTCTACAAGTTCATGCCTCTCATTGTTGTCCAAATTTTTTCCCAAGTGGTCATTGCTTTTATGGAAATGTTTTTGAACCACTTGGTCAAGAGAGACCACAAATGAGCATTCTTCTGTATTTGCTTCAGGATACTTCAAAGCATTCAGTGCATTGAACTTGACTTCTTGATCATTGACCCTCATGGTAGGGCCCAGACTGTTACAAAAAAAGGCGCATTTTTTTGTAATAGCCTGGGCCCTTTCTTTCTAGTAGGCTACCCCAGCACTGCACTCATGACCTTCTCCACCCCCTGTGGAGTTTTTGCCTTCCGTGTGAATCGAACCATGTACCCTGGGGCTCAAGTACATGCTCAATGCATTCCCACTACCAATTGATCTAAAGTACATGCTCAAGTACATGCTCAATGCATTGAGCATGTACTTGAGCCCCAGGGTACATGGTTCGATTCACACTGTAGCGACCGAAAAATCCGGAGGAGGGATTCTTTGAAGTTCTTGAAATGAAGCCGCCACCAAAGTTTTAGTTTAAGGGCAAACATTGGAAAATCCCTATTGAGTGGATAAAGGGGGTTTGCGGACCAGGTTTAGGCTCGTGAGTCGTTTATGCGTAGGGAAGGTATTAGCACCCTACGACATCCTTCCTAAGGAAGGTTACCTTTTAACTAAACGTGTAAGCATTTATTAACTCAAAAATAATGTTTTTACCCTTACAATAATAATAAAAAAGGACTCGATAAACGGTTAGTTGTTTTTTGTACTTTTTGAGAAATAGGAGAGAAATGAATTAAAGAAAAAAAAAGGTTTTTTATTAATGCAATTGACAGATGTGGGCCCCCATCTGCTCCTACGTATCTCCTGGTAGAGAATCAAATCACACGTAGTTCTTGGTAGAAAATGTTTGTGTGTTGGTATTTTTTATTGTTAAGTGTTTTTGAAATTGGGATAAGTGTTTTGTCAAAAAAAGAAATTAGGATAAGTGTTTGTAATGACCAAACAAGTAATCTCAGAGTGGTCTCCACTAATAGCCTATTCGAAAACTCAGTGGTCCCCACTAAAGTTGATTGTTCGACAAATATACTTGGAAGCATGATTTTCGTTTAATAATGGCGAAACAAAGAAACAATCGTTTTTTTTAACAAAGGGTGTTTAAATGAAAGAAAGGGGTGAGCACAACAAGACCAAAAATCTGTGGCAGCCCATAACTTAAACCAAAAGCCCATGAACATGAATCAGGGGAGGGGTTACGAGATAGTAAACAGGAGGTGCAAAGAACAGCTATTCGTAACAGAAACTCAATACAGAAGAAAAACAAAAAGGTCTAAAACAATAAGGGGGTGCGAATGAAAATAAATTGGTGGTGTAGTTATAAATTTGATCTTATTATCAAAGGGTTGCATTATTAGAAAATAGGAGGGGTGTAAATAGTCAAAAGCACTATCAGATTTTTGTTGTTTTTAAAAGAAAATGACTTAAAAGGAAAGGAGTGTTTAAAGCAAACAATTAGGGTTTTCAGTTTTGGAACCCTCCCTTTCCTCTTCAGCCGCAGCAACTTTCAACAGAGAGAGGAAGGAAAAAAAATGAGATGAGAGAGAGATACGACGGGAAGGAGGAGGAAGAAAGAAGAAGGAGAGAGAGATGGTCGTGAAGACGAAAGGGGCTACGACGACCTCATAGCCGGAGAAAGGGTGGCGTTGGACGGCGCTGACGGCGGTGCGACGGTTGGGTTGCTTGCGGAGACAGACATACGACGGTGGAGAGAACGAGCTTGCGCCGGTGGGAGAGCAGGAGACTCATGGTTGTTGGGAGAGAGAGGGAGAGAGTGAGGCGAAGCCGACGGCAACAGTGGTCAAGGTGGCCCGTGAGAGAGGACGACGGCGGTGACAGGGACGGTAGCGATGGGGAAGACGACGCCGGGGGAGGCCTTGGTGGGCTCCGGCGATTGGAAGAGAGAGAGGGAGTGAGGCGAAGCCGACGGCGACAGCGGCGGTGCGTCGATGGTGGTGCTTCAGTGACGGCGACGAACGCCATGGTGGAGCCACGGAGGCGTGGTGGTCTTGGTTTGGGGGTTGAGTGGTAGTGGCTGTGGCTACGGTTTGGTGTTGTTGGTGGCGGTTCACAGTTGGGCGATGATGGTTTGGTGCTGTTGGGACGGTTCACGGTGGTGGTGGAGGGACAGTGGTTCTCTCCTTTTTATTTCCTCTGTTTTTCTTAGTTTTTGGTTTTTTTTTCTTACTGTTTGCCTCTCCCTGTTTTCTTTTTGTTGGGTCCTATTTATCGAGGAGTTGATTATTGTTGTTGGTTGTATACAGGCTGGTGGTGTTTGTGGAGAGTGGTCTCTTGGTGTGGGAGAGCTGAGAGGCGTGGCAGTAATATGTCTTTTTTTGGCACAACAGGTATTTTACACAAGAAAGAGGTCTTGACTTGAACTATAAGAGGAAAGAGCAGGTATGGTGGAGGGGAGAAGCAGCAACTTGCAGGTTGGTGCCTGCAAAGTTGTCTTGTTGGTGCAAAATTGGAATAGCAACAAAGGAACAATAAGAAATTAGTTTTAGCATATTACTCAAAGAGACTGTACCTGAGGGCGCATACTCCCTCTTTTTTGTTTTACTTTTTGTTTTTTTTTTTGTCTCTAAATGTAATTAATTTTTGTAAACTTTGATTATTGTATTTATTGTAATAGACTTGGACATGTTTGACCATTCCTCTCTTTATTTTGATTTTATTTCATTTTTTGGTTAAGTGAGAGAGAGAGAGAGAGAGAAAAAACTATTATTAACGAGCGCTAAAACAAAAACACGCGTGCACAACGGGACGCGAACGCGCGTCTGTAGATGAGAATACGCGAACTCGTGCACCAAAATAAACACTCGTACACAACGAGACGCGAACACGCGTCCGCGAGGAGGACAAAAATGTGTACATTATTAAAAATCGCACGCGCGCACAATGAGAAGTAACACGCCTATACACGACTGGAAACGACACACATAAACAGACAAAAATGATATTTTGGATTTTCTAGTAAGCTTTAAACTAGCCGGACAAAATTAGGGTATGACAGCTGCCCCTCTTTATTTATATTTTACTAGGAAATATGAAGGGTTTCCAAATTTCTCGAGTAAAATAGAAATGAAGATAAAAGACACTAATTTTGTCAAGACTATTTTTTAGAAATTATTGAAAGATAATGGGTTGACATAGAATAAAAGTAAATAGGGATCACTGGGGATCTGAAGGAGCACTAGGGCTCTGATGGTTTAATTCACAGTCGATGCTTGGCGCGTTGACTGGAGTTAGACTGAAGGACCGACGAGGTCTGAAGGGCATGCCTAAGCCTGATGGACCAATGGGTCTGATGGAGCGCAAACTAGCAATGGTACTAGTAAAACGGTCTGCTTGGGGGGGGGTGGCCTTTTTCGAGCGGCCATGGGGGCAAGGTCAGGTCGTTGACCTGATTTGCGCACCTCGAAGGACGTGCACTATGTTTTTTAGGCGGACACAGCTAGTCTGAAGGGCCTGGGGCCGGATGATCCGTCGGTTGCTCGATAAGGCGACGTGCGATCTGGATTGAAGGACCATTGTTGGTCTGAAGGAGCGCTTGGGCCCTGAGGGACCGCTGGGGGTCTGAAGGAGTACTGAGATTCTGGATTGTGGTGAGACCAGCGCTTGGAGCACGGACTTTGAGGGAACAAACTATTTGGATTGACACATGGCGTACTTGCCTAAAACATACCTAATGAATGCATTTGCCTGAGAAGGGAAAAGCTATCTATATTTGGCATGTCTAAAAATGCAATGAATGATGTATGCGTGAAATATAGGTATGTGAAATGGTAGGTGTCCGACAGGATGAATGAAACGTGGCAGATGATGTGAGTTGAGGTTGATGGGACATGGAGGTTGACAAACAACTTATGTGAATGCAGATAAGATATGAATGTGATTGTGCTGATTATTTCTGGTGGAATGATGAATGTAATGGAATGAGCGATTTTTTTCTTTTTTTGCCTTTTTTGCCGTTTTCCATATTATAATGAGTGTATGAAATGCAGAGTGCAAATGTGATGCTAATGTAATGCTTCGATGCAAATGTCATGGTGAATAAAGGAAAACACGCGAATGCATGGCACAATGATATGATTAGTGATGTAAAAGACTTTCTTTTTGGGCAACGATGAGACCGGCACTTGGCACATCTATCGAAGCAAACAATGTTATGCATGTGATGAACGTGCAATGATTGGTATCTGGTGGGATGATGAATGAAATGGGTGTTGAACCTGATGGAATGAGAAAGTCGACAAACGGTTGTATGTGGATGCAGATGAGATATGAATGTGATTGTAATGATTGTATGCCACGGTGAATAAAAGGAAGCACATGAACGCATGGTAAATGACATGATTGGTGCAAAAGTGTTATGCATGGAATGTGATGAATGTGCAATGATTGGTACCTGATGATGAATGAAATGGGGCAGACAATGGGTGTTGTAATTGACGGAATGGGAAAGTTGACACACGGTGTATGAGGTGTGAATGTGATTGTAGTGATTAATTTTTGGTGTGATGATAAATGTAATGGATGGACTTTCTTTTAGCTTTTTCTTATTTATTTTGCTTCTTGTATTGATGCATGCAATGTGAATTTTGATGCAAATGCTATGGTGAATAAAAGGAAACACATGAATGCATAGATAATGATATGAAAGCTTTTTGGCAACGATGAGACCGGCGCTTGGCGCGTCTATTGAAGCAAAAAAAGTGTTATATGCGTGCTATGTGATGAATGTGCAATGCGAAAGTAAATGGACTACAAAAAGCCCGTGAATGATGGATGCTGAAGTTGATCGAAAACAGAAATTGATAAGTCGTGTATGCGACGGTAGATGACTTGCGAATGCAAATGTGCTGCTTAGGTGCAGGTGCTATGGTAGATGCATGATTGCATGGTGGAATGATTTATGCTATGATTTGGTTGATGATGCAAAAAGATTTTTTTTCTTTTTTGTAATGATGAGAAATGAGATTTTGATGCGAGAAGCAGAGAGGTGGAAATTCTTGAATCATCATTTATTGGAAAAAATTGGATTTGATTTGAATTCAAACTTTGGTAATCTCAAGGTTGTTATTCCCAGACACTGATGTATAAACAGTATTTGATTGCATTTGCAAGCTCCTTCACATTGTTCTTTCGTTATGGTGTCCCATGATGACTGAATTTTAGGTCCACAAAGTTAACCACGTGAGTTTCCAACTTCACATTATTAACTTGTGTTTTCTCTCTTTGAAGCATTGTTTAGCAAAGACGTATAGTAATGCAAGTATAGATGAATGAGTCAGTTAACTCGGGGTTCTAAAGACCTAGGGTATGGACAGATGAAGGGATAAATGACAGGTTTTTGGCCAAATTCATGAAAAGGTAGGTTCTCCCCAACTCAAGAAATGTGGGACTGCCCCAATTTAGACTACCGGTGAAAGTGAGTGAATAATTTGCCCCTGTCTAGTGATGACAACAGCTAGGGGTGTAGAGGAAATAATGAATTGAGAATGCCATAACTTTGGAATAATGAAGGGTGGTAAGCAAGAGATTTTGTCTCAACCCATGGCATTTGGTGTTGCCCCAATCTTGATGAGAGCAAGGTTGCCCCGACTCGAGTTTGCAAAAGGCTATATATAGCATGGTGGGTTGAGAAATCGCCCCGGTGTGGTCTTATGGATGTGAATATGGCGAGGGGATGAGATGGGTGTAGAGTGAATTTCCCCGACTTTAGGTGAAGTGAAGGGTGACGGGATTGCCCCACTTTGGAATGGTATTTCAAACGATTGCTTCTAGTGGGGTTGTGAAAGGTGACTGAGTTTGGGTCATGGGTTTTTGGAATTGGTGGTATGGATTGGATGTGGTATATGAATGGGATGGATACCACCAATTTAGGTGAAAGGTATGCCCCACTTTGATATCTAGGTGATGGTCCTAGTCTAAACTTTTGGCCCTTTGAAGGTGACTCCCACAGACTACGATAATCCTGAGTTTTTGATACGATGAAAATTTCACTTGGTGATCACTAAACCTTGTCTTGATATCAGTGCAATGAATATTGGAGTGCAAGTCCTTTGTGTTGTTTCTTTTTTTTTATCCTCTTTTTTTTGATTTTTTTTTGAGCAAATATATTGTAAATAAATAAACTTATTTGTCCTAAAATTAAAACTTTGAGAAAACGAAAGCAATCTGCCATTGATTTGCATGGACTTGTTAGGGTTGTAGCGTGGCCAGTGGTTAGGGGTTTATGAAAGAAGAGTTTGTGATGTGGTCAGAGGTTATGGGTAATGTGGTCGATGGTTATGGGCTTGTGGAGTATAGGCTCAAATGGGCTCAAAGAGGCGTTTGATGGGGTATTGATACAATGACCTTTTAAAAGATAAGTAGGTTCAGAGAAGTGCTGGAAGCCAATGATTTGAGTTTTGTGGAAAAAATGAGAATTCGGCCTAAGGAGGTGTTTGTGGACAAGGATATCTTCTGTGTTCGGTGGTATTATGTATCAGCTCACAATTTCTACTGCTTTTGCTTTTTCTTTTTGAGGATTTCTTTTTCAAACCTTTTTTGAATCTCCCTTTGTTTGTGATCTTTTTTTCCTTTTTTTTTTTGAGTAAAGTGAGCTGATAAAAGTGATACACCATATTTAGGTGTGGAATTGATCATTGTCGAGGGTGGATTCTTTTGATTTTTTTTTTGGCTCCGAGGGGTGGTAAGGGGTATTTCTTTTTGGATGTAGGGTATATAGGAAGGTGACCAAACTTTATTTCAAATCATGATTGCTTGCTTTCTCGAAAACTAACCCTAAGACAACAATTTATTTATTTTTATATATCTACTCTTTTTCTCTATATTTCTTTTTGTTTTCCCTAACTTTTGCTTAGGCTGCTCTTTGGAGTTTTCAACCTAACAGGCTTTTTTGATGATTTTTTTTTTGCAAAGGGCTTGCATCAAGATATCTAGTGATCACAAATTTTCCCCGGTACGGGGGCCTAAAGTGTAGCTCATGAAATTTCATCATTGGGAACAAACCAAGTAGTTAACTAGGTACTTATGTGGGGGAATATGTACTGGGTGGTCGGGGTGGGACCGGACATGAACAAGGGATGATGATAGGATGGAAAGATGTGGACACTAACCGACTCAAACAAAAGTAAATGCACATTGTATACAAGTTGAGCATACGAATGCTTCACATAGAGATAACATAGTTAACGACATGATAGGAGAAATTTTTGATAACACATCAGTTGACAAAATGGACCCTTTGGATCATTGGTCATGGGACTGATGAGATGCATCGTTTTGCTGAAGGAAATTGTGAACGAGCTGCAAACAGTGAATAACTTCCTTTTTTTGGAAAATTGAGTGTCTGGAAAAAACCTTGAGTTTATAGCTAATCTAAACTCTTCCAAAGAAGAATAATCAATTTCGCCTCATCTCTCATCAATTTTTGAAAAAAGGTTGCTCATGGTTTTTTTTAGAGAATGAGACAAAATGTGATTGATGAACTGACACATGATGATGGACATGGATGATGAAAATGTAAGTGCATGAAATGCATGTGATTGTTTGACTCCGATGACATCTAAGATGTTCAAAGGAATAATTATTTTAGATGATTTTGGTTTTTAAGAGACAATGTAACATGTAAGTGGTGCAAATTTACAAATTCTCATTAAAAAGAGTAATGACATGTTTTTGGTTTTTTTGGTTCCTTCTTTCCTAGAAAACGACACATGCAATGAAAAATGATTGTTTGATTCTAACTAAATGCTATGTAAAGTATGCAAAGAAACAATTATTGTAAATGACTTAGCAACATGATAATGATGCAAACATTTTTTCAATTGATGATGAATGATGCAAGAATAATAACATACTGTAATGTTTTTTTCTTTTTTTGGAATGTAACGTATGAATGAACACATGATGATGGATATGTACGATGAAAATGCAAATGTATGAAATGCATGGGGGAACTGATCTCCCCAAAAGACCAGCTATTCTAAATGATTTTTTTTACTTTTTGGAGACAATATGGCATGCGGATGATGCAAATCGTTGTTTATTTCTAACTGAAATATATTTTGGACGATGAATGACTTTTTGTTGTTTTTTTTTATTTAGAAAATGACTCATGCATGGATGACTGATGCGTTTGAGGTGGTTTGGAATAAAGAACTTTTATCTTTCATTATTATTTTCTTATGATGCATGAAGAGGAGTAATGTGTTTGAATGAAATGATGGATGAATGCAATTTTTTTTATAATATCAAGGTGATATTATTTTCTCATTTTGGCGTATGGCTATGCAAGATGAAGTAATTTAAAAGTATGATATTTTGTTTATTTAGATGGTGAGATGCATGTTGATACCATGATAATGGGATGAAAATGATGATCGTATTCTATTATGAATGCATGATGATTTTTTTTATTTTCTAGTTAAAAGACTAACTATGCTCGCGCAACAAGAATAATCAAGTTAAACGCCCCCTTGTGTCCTAATGCATGAAGGAACACATGGTGATAAATGACGAAAATGCAGATGCAAATGCATGAAATATGTGCATGAATGATCACTCGGAAAGGTCAGTTATTCTAAATAGTTTTTGGAGGTAATGATGACATAATTTTTGAAATGATGCATGTTGAAACAGTGTATAAATAATGTGTGGATGAACTGGCGTGGGGATGGTTTAATGAAACAACAGTTTTTTTTTATGAGTGAAAATGTGCGTGAATGCTGTCATGATATTGCAAATGATGAAATGTCTATATTATTTAATGATGATTTTTGTGAATGATTATGAATGAATGAAAATGCATGCTAAATGAGATATTCAGTTATTTATCAATTTTTTTTAATTGTGATCATGTTTTTTATTTTTATTTTTCATGAAAAAAAATGCAATGTATGAATGAACGAATAACGTTGCATGATGCAGATGCGAGGAAGGTGAATAAATGATCACTTGAAAAGATTGACTACCCAAAATGATTTTTCGGAGGCAATGCAATATGATGATGAATAATGCAAAAAAGTGGCGTCATTTTATTATTTTTCTTTTATTTTGGAAATGATGCATGCTAGATGACTAATGCACTCGAGGTGGTTAGGAATGAAGAGCTTTTGTTTTCATTTTTTATTTTTCGAGTATATTTTTTCCTATATGAGTATGCAAGATGATGCAAGTTGGACAAATATGTAGTGTCTTTGTTTTTTTTTTTGAATGATGATGTGCATGTTAGTACCATGAGGGCGGGATGTATATGGAAACAAGAGACCCGCTCTATGGTGGTTTTTTTTTAGTTTTCTAGTAAAATATAATGCTCATGATGATAGGCATGTATGAAGAATGCGAATACATGTATCCCTGTAGAAATAAATGTTTGATCCTAATGCAATTATTTTTATTTTTTCAAAAGGTAGTACAACAGGTGTGCAGACTCTTATTTTTGATTTATTGGATGATAAATGATACTATTATAATGAAATAATTTTTATTTTATTTGGAAAATGATACATAAATATGGAAATGATGCATTTAAGCTAGGATGGCCACATGAGGGAAATGATGTATGAATGTTATTTTTTGAAATGTAATTCAAAAGTTTACAAATAATGTGATACCTACACTGTGTGATCATGATTTTGAATGAATGTCGATGCATGTTAGATACGATGCTAATGTTTTTTTTTTGATCAAATGATATGCTAATTTTATATGGGTAAAAATTGTGTTTTTTGGGCGTGCGAGGAAACAAAATGCATGACACTCGCAGCGATTTTTTTAATGCGTGTAAAAGAGTGATGAACATAATTTTTATGTAGTATGCAAGATGAACAAATGACGGAAATGATATTTCTAGGATGATGAGATGCATGACGGTGCAATGATAATGAGATGCGTGTGAAAAGAATGATCTTACTTTGTTATGAATGCATGATGATTTTTGTTTTTTTTTTTGTAATGATGATGTTGCCTCATGTGAATGCAAATGAAGGAAGCATGAAAATGTTTTTTTTTTCTTGAGTGGTTTTATTTTGGAGAAATGCTGACCTAGATTAATAGGGAGAGTAAGTATAATGCCCCTGTGTCCTAGGTGGGTTATGTCTAAATTGGGATTTTCAACATGGTCTAGGGTCGCTTATGTGATCAATCTCTCAAGTGGCTCTAATCATTTCCTCACAACGGTCTCCAGAGCTAAAATCCCCTTCCTGATATGATCCACAACGATAGCGAGCTACCTGGTGTGGGATACCATGAAAGAGCGTACTCTGGCTGAGACTTTCATGAGAGTCAGACAGATAAAATCCAGAATGACTGTCACTAATAATCTCCACTCGTCCTAGGTTATTTGCAGACCCGGGTATAGGGCCCCACTCAAAGGTGTGTGCAAAAGTGTAGGTGAGGTGTGTGATGAGGGCAAAATACCTAAACTAACAAAGCTGAACAAGATATACAACAATAATAACAAAAAAAGTCGTCTACCCTAAGGTTCAATAAAGAAATGCTAATAAATAAAATAAGCATAAGGGCAAAAACAAAATATATAATTAACAAATACTTACACATTTAGTTAATTAGGCTTGACTCTCTTAATATGTCCCCAGTGAAGTCGCCAGCTGTAGCGACCGAAAAATCCGGAGGAGGGATTCTTCGAAGTTCTTGAAATGAAGCCGCCACCAAAGTTTTAGTTTAAGGGCAAACATTGGAAAATCCCTATTGAGTGGATAAAGGGGGTTTGCGGACCAGGTTTAGGCTCGGGAGTCGTTTATGCGTAGGGAAGGTATTAGCACACTACGACATCCTTCCTAAGGAAGGTTACCTTTTAACTAAACGTGTAAGCATTTATTAATTCAAAAATAATGTTTTTACACTTACAATAATAATAAAAAAGGACTCGATAAACGGTTAGTTGTTTTTTGTACTTTTTGAGAAATAGGAGAGAAATGAATTAAAGAAGAAAAAAAAGGTTTTTTATTAATGCAATTGACAGATGTGGGCCCCCATCTGCTCCTACGTATCTCCTAGTAGAGAATCAAATCACACGTAGTTCTTGGTAGAAAATGTTTGTGTGTTGGTATTTTTTATTGTTAAGTGTTTTTGAAATTGGGATAAGTGTTTTGTCAAAAAAAGAAATTAGGATAAGTGTTTGTAATGACCAAACAAGTAAACTCAGAGTGGTCTCCACTAATAGCCTATTCGAAAACTCAGTGGTCCCCACTAAAGTTGATTGTTCGACAAATATACTTGGAAGCATGATTTTCGTTTAATAATGGCGAAACAAAGAAACAGTCGTTTTTTTTAACAAAGGGTGTTTAAATGAAAGAAAGGGGTGAGCACAACAAGACCAAAAATCTGTGGCAGCCCATAACTTAAACCAAAAGCCCATGAACATGAATCAGGGGAGGGGTTACGAGATAGTAAACAGGAGCTGCAAAGAACAGCTATTCGTAACAGAAACTCAATACAGAAGAAAAAAAAAGGTCTAAAACAATAAGGGGGTGCGAATGAAATATAATTGGTGGTGTAGTTATAAATTTGATCTTATTATCAAAGGGCTGCATTATTAGAAAATAGGAGGGGTGTAAATAGTCAAAAGCACTATCAGATTTTTGTTGTTTTTAAAAGAAAATGACTAAAAAGGAAAGGAGTGTTTAAAGCAAACAATTAGGGTTTTCAGTTTTGGAACCCTCCTTTTCCTCTTCAGCCGCAGCAACTTTCAACAGAGAGAGGAAGGAAAAAAAACGAGATGAGAGAGAGATACGACGAGAAGGAGGAGGAAGAAAGAAGAAGGAGAGAGAGATGGTCGTGAAGACGAAAGGGGCTACGACGACCTCATAGCCGGAGAAAGGGTGGCGTTGGACGGCGCTGACGGTAGTGCGACGGTTGGGTTGTTTGCGGAGACAGACACACGACAGTGGAGAGAACGAGCTTGCGCCGGTGGGAGAGCAGGAGATTCATGGTTGTTGGGAGAGAGAGGGAGAGAGTGAGGCGAAGCCGACGGCAACAGTGGTCAAGGTGGCTCGTGAGAGAGGACGACGGCGGTGAGAGGGACGGTAGCGATGGGGAAGACGACGCCGGGGAGGCCTTGGTGGGCTCCGGCGATTGGGAGAGAGAGGGAGTGAGGCGAAGCCGATGGCGACGGTGGCGGTGCGCCGATGGTGGTGCTTCAGTGACGGCGACGAACGCCATGGTGGAGCCACGGAGGCGTGGTGGTCTTGGTTTGGGGGTTGAGTGGTAGTGGCTGTGGCTACGGTTTGGTGTTGTTGGTGGCGGTTCACAGTTGGGCGATGATGGTTTGGTGCTGTTGGGACGGTTCACGGTGGTGGTGGAGGGACAGTGGTTCTCTCCTTTTTATTTCCTCTGTTTTTCTCAGTTTTTGGTTTTTTTTCTTACTGTTTGCCTCTCCCTGTTTTCTTTTTGTTGGGTCCTATTTATCGAGGAGTTGATTATTGTTGTTGGTTGTATACAGGCTGGTGGTGTTTGTAGAGAGTGGTCTCTTGTTGATAGCCATTTGGCTGATTGTCTTGGTGTGGGAGAGCTGAGAGGCATGGCAGTAATATGTCTTTTTTTGGCACAACAGGTGTTTTACACAAGAAAGAGGTCTTGACTTGAACTATAAGAGGAAAGAGCAGGTATGGTGGAGGGGAGGAGCAGCAACTTGCAGGTTGGTGCCTACAAAGTTGTCTTGTTGGTGCAAAATTGGAAAAGCAACAAAGGAACAATAAGAAATTAGTTTTAGCATATTACTCAAAGAGACTGTACCTGAGGGCGCATACTCCCTCTTTTTTGTTTTACTTTTTGTTTTTTTTTTGTCTCTAAATGTAATTAATTTTTGTAAACTTTGATTATTGTATTTATTGTAATAGACTTGGACATGTTTGACCATTCCTCTCTTTATTTTGATTTTATTTCATTTTTTGGTTAAGTGAGAGAGAGAGAGAGAGAGAGAAAACTATTATTAACGAGCGCTAAAACAAAAACACGCGTGCACAACGGGACGCGAACGCGCGTCTGTAGATGAGAATACGCGAACTCGTGCACCAAAATAAACACTCGTACACAACGAGACGCGAACACGCGTCTGCGAGGAGGACAAAAATGTGTACATTATTAAAAATCGCACGCGCGCACAATAAGAAGTAACACGCCTGTACACGACTGGGAACGACACACATAAACAGACAAAAATGATATTTTGGATTTTCTAGTAAGCTTTAAACTAGCCGGACAAAATTAGGGTATGACACACACGGAAGGCAAAAACTCCACAGGGGGGTGGAGAAAGTCATGAGTGCAGTGCTGGGGTAGCCTACTAGAAAGAAAAGGACCCAGGCTGTTACAAATTCTCCTTTCTGCACATCAATCACTGTCTTTCCAGTAGCTAGGAATGGTATTCCTAAGATGATAGGCACCTTCTTTTCTACATCAAAATCAAGAATAACAAAATCCACAGGGAAAACAAACTTGTCAACTTTGATTAGCACATCCTCTAGTATCCCTTCAGGATAGGCAAGAGTCCTATCAGCTAACTGAAGAGTAACAGAGGTAGGTATGGCAGTTCCTATACCCAATTGTGTATATATGGACTTAGACATCAAGTTAATACTTGATCCTAAGTCACATAAAGCACGGCCAGAGTGGAAATCTCCAATGGAACAAGTTATTGTGAAACTGCCAGGATCCTTTAGTTTCCTTGGGAGTTTGTTTTGCATGTTCATGCTACATTCCCGAGTCATTGCTACTGTTTCAAATGCCCCTAGTCTCCTTCTTTTGGGGAGGACATCCTTCATAAACTTGGCATAGTTTGGCATTTGCTAAAGAGCCTCCACCAAGGGAACATTGATATGCAATTGTTTCAGCACCTCTAGAAATTTGTTGAATTGCTTGTCCTCCTGTGCCTTCTTTAACCTTTGTGGATAAGGAGGATCAAGATATTCTGGAACAAGCTTAGGTGATGGAATGGGTGCAACATCAGATGCTATAGCTTCAAATGCTATAACGTCTAAGGAATTTTTTGTCTTTTTCAATTTTTTGATTTTTTTCATTTTCTTTTCTTCCATCACCTGAAACAGTTGATGGCCCTTGCGAATCTTTCTCACTTCTTAATGAAATAGCCTTAACATGCTCCTTCCTCGCTTCATGAGAAGTTGAAGCTTCAGTAGTGGAAGGTAATGATCCACTAGGCATTTGGGTGAGAGCAGAGGCTATCTGCCCAACTTGGGTCTCCAAATTCTTTATAGAAGCTTCATGAGTTTGTAAAGTTGTCTTACAATCACCCATGAAGGCTTTCAACAGAGTTTCCATAGAGTTCTCCATAGTTGGGGCAGCTTGTCTTTGATGGTTCTGAGCAGGAAATCCTAGTGGCACAGTAGGTGTATTTGAGTTTGTTGCTGCAACATTATTACCACCCCATCTGAAGTTATGGTGATTTTTCCATCCAGGATTATAAGTATTTGAATAGGGATTATTGTTCTTGTTGAATCCCACATAGTTTACAGAGATAGGATTGTCTGGACATTCTTCATACAGGTGCTCTCCTCCACAATAAACACAACTAGTTGAACCTGGAGGGGCTTGTTCAATGGCAACCACAGTTGGTTCAGCTGCTGCTGTAGCAACAGATGATGTAGCGTTGGAGGTATGGATGTTTTTAATTATGTTGGTGAGAGAGGCCACTAGTGCTGATAGAGCTAAAACTTCACTGATTGCATGGACCCCAACTACCTTCTTCTATGGAGTTATCCTTTCTGTTGGCCATTTGGTAACTGTTGGTTGCAATGTTTTCTATCAATTCACAAGCTTCATTATAAGAGGTCTTCAGTAACACACCGCCAGAATAAGCATCAAGCATAAGTCTGGTATGTGGGTCCAATCCATTATAGAAGGTTTCCATTTGAATGATCACTGGTATACCATGATGTGGACATTTCCTCAACAACTCCTTCCATCTTTCCCATGCTTCAAACAGTGATTCAGATTTTTTTTGTTTGAATGCAGTAACTTCATTTCTCATTCTTGCATTTTTACTAGGTGGAAAATATTTTGCCAAGAATTTTTCAGCCATTTCAGTCCAAGTGTGGATAGAGTTAGGCTCTAGAGAAGTTAACCAAGCCTTTGCTCTATCCTTCAAGGAATATGGAAAAAGTTTTAGCCTAAATGCATCATCACTAACTCCTGGAATGAGAAAGTTACTGCAAACCTCCAAAAATTGTTTTAAGTGCAAATATGGGTTCTCTTGGGGAGAACCACCAAATTGACCTACTGTTTGGAGCATTTGAAACATCATGGATTTGAATTCAAATGAGTTGTTTGAAGAACAGACCTATCTATGCTTGTCTCCATAGTTTGGGGATCAAACATAGCATAGTCCCTCATGGATCTGTCTCTATCATGTACCATATCTGTGGGACCTTGGTTGATGAATTGTTGTCTGTACCAGTCCTCTTGATCATGCAATGTGGGAGTGGGTGGCCCTCTACCTCAACCACCTGGGTCAGATCTACCTCTACCTGAATTGTTTCTAACACCATGTGTGGTACCTCTGCCAGAATTGGACCTACCACCGTGATCAGACATTGTAGGTCTAAGTTACTGCAATCTCTGAAGGCGTCTCAGTCTCCTAAATCTCCTGTCTGGTTTGGGATCCAACTCAAATTCTGGTGGTTGGGACCTGGGCATGCGCTGTAGCACCAAGGAACAAACACCAGAGTAAAGTCTTCACTAAATGCTAAAAACTTAAACAATAAAAATTAAATGAAATCCCCGGCAACGGCGCCAAAAACTTGTTATGAGAAAAGTAGATTGTGCAAGTGTACACAAGCGCAACAAGTAATATAATGATAAGTAGAGATAGTACCCACAGGGATTGATGTTAATTTTAAAGTTTAAATAGTTAACACACTAGTGAACCAAGCAAATTAATAACAAGTTTATGGACATAAAAATAATAAAGATGTTGCATGAAAACCAAAAGAAAGTTCAAGTTTTTGATAAAATGAGTTGGACTGCTCTTCCCTAAGTAAATCCTTTAAAGTAAAGCGCTATAACATTGGACGCTATAGCGCTAAGGGCTGTAGCATATGATGTTGTGCTTTTCAGTCACTGACGCCAGAGTTTCATTACAAGACTCTTATGTCTAAGTTCTAAATAAGTTTACCCCTGTATAATAAAGAACCCACAGTTTCACCTTATGAACTATTGCTCTCCTATGTCTAGGATTAAGAAAATGTTGTTTAAATGTCTTTAAACAACCTTTCATTCATATCAACCTTTGAGTTAGAATCGTAGACCATGTCTGTACCTACGAATGTACCCATTTCAGTTGGCCAATCCCAAAATAAGTTTGAAAGCATTAAAGCGCCAAGATTGAAACGCAAACATCACAATATTATATTAACAACACTAAAAATTCATTACAAAGTTCCAAGTAATCCAACTACTAAGTGTTTAGCTCATGGTGAGCATCATCAACCCAATACAAACCAAAATGTTCATAATACCAAAAATGAAAAGAGGAAACACAGTTGCAAAAGATACACTATGTGGACTCATTCACATGAGACGGGTGGACGATGCTATAGCACAGCTACACAGCGTATAAATGGTGAATATTCACTTGAAAAATAAAAGCTGGAAAGGAGTATCAATGGAGAAAGGTGTGTCAAAACTCTCTCTCAAAAACTCCCCCTTCTCTTCGAATGTGTGTGAAGTGAGGAGATGAAGTGAGATATATTTTCTTTATTCTCCAAACAGTAGCTTTCCAAAAAGTAGACAAGACATTCCCCACCAACCAAAAGTGATCTTCCAACAACAAGTAGGGGGTGTCCGCGTCAGTCCTAGGAGCAAAAAAATGAGGTGCTGATTTGACATAAAAGAGAGATGCCAAAATGTAACTTTTCTTTTTGATCTCTAGCTGACCCACCGTCATATAGCGCTATAGCACCTAACGCTGCAACACTAACAAAGTCATTAAATACTCACAAATGCACCAAATATGCGAAATGATAACAAATTAGCTCCTAACCCTTCTTTTCTCTAAATAACTAATATTTACTGAATAAAACAGGAATATTACTTGAGAACTTGCATTAATTTAAGTAACAAAAGCATAAATAACTCATATATATATATATATATATATGAGTTATCAGGAACCTCGACAGATTTTGCAAGTCTAAAAAGGGAAGCTCTGAGCTCAGCTACCTGAGCTGGGTCATTGGGTATTTCCCTAGGGAGAGCAGTTTCTACTTTGTTCTCATCGCCGTCCAGGGGTGAGATTGTCATAGGAGGGGCATCTAAGCTCAAGAAATAGCGAGCTAGTTCCTCTCGGATCACGATTGGCTCAGTGATGGTGGTCTAGTGGACCGGGGGAGAAGAAGGAATGATAACGAACAGAACTTGGGTCGCAGGTGACTGAGTTTCCTTGGCATGGCCCTGAGAGAAAGAGATGAGTTAGATTCGTTGGTGGTGATAAAAGAGTGACAAAGTCAATATGGATGCTTCTTATCGATCCATGAACATGGCTTTACCTTGGCCGAGGGAAACAACCCGACCCTGATTGGTGATAGGTTTTCCGCAGCAAGTGCGAAAGGGTTAGAATGGAAGATAAGCACATGTGACAAATGAGAAATGGAAACTAGACTTACCCGTAGTCTTTTCAACTGGGGGATTGTTCTTCAACGGCAGGAGACATGCGTTGTGTGCTTGGGGGAGGATATGTTTGCACCAGTAAGCTTCAGGTCTGTTTTCGCTGCAGGATGGGAACATCATCGTCTTCGATATCATCGTCTTCATCAAGGTGGACGACTATTGTTTTTGGGCTGCACAAAGAGAATTGTTAGCCGAGGATAACGAAATCATTGGAAACAATGGTAAAGACTCGATTAGTGATGAGGCTTACATGAGGCAGATGCAGTAGTAACCATTGACCTTTGTCGAGGGGAAGATCGTTCTTTAGGGGAAGGATTTGAAAGAATCTTTTTCTTTTTCTTCTTGTCTGCTTGGGGATTGGAAGGCTCGACAGCCGCAATAGGTGGTGGACTACTGCTGGCAGTCATTGATGTTGGTCAGAGCAGGAAGGCCCATTGTAGCCCCCATGTACCGGTTGATGTAGTCGGCAGCAGGATCTGGAAAGATTCATTCTTTGATCAGCGGCCACCAGTTCATGTAGCCACTGGTTTATCCAACATGACTTCGATAGGTGCTCCAGGTAAAGGCCAAGAATTTGTCATTGTGGTCTTTGAGGACTGTCCTAAGATCCATCAAGAGGAGTTTCCTTCTCTGTCGAGTGGATGCCAATGATTCGTAGGGTATTAGAATGTGTTATCTAAGGCCGAAATGTCTTGCGGCGAAATTGGAATGGCAGGACTCATTGGTGAGATAGTTATTGCGAGAAAAGGGCTCATCATTCCTTCTTGATGCCATCAGTGAGGTCCCTAGCAACTAGAACTCAGCTCTAATTGGCAACCATGTGGTGGCGTTCATCGCCTGAAATATCCTCTCGAAGAGGATAGAAGATCCATAGTGGGCAATACCTTTCCCCAAGACAAGACACTAGTCAAAATCGTTCGGGACTACATCAAAAAGCACCTGAAGGACCTCCACGCGATCTACGGGTAGAGTGGGGGTTGATGTTAAGTTAGACCCCAAAAACCTGGGTGGAACCGAAGAAGACGAGAAGGGGTCCATCGAGGAGAAGTTGGGAAAGTAGAGTTGGGCCCACAATTGACGAAACCAGATGGGGCCTTCTGCCTTGGAATAATGCCCGTTTTTCTTCACTTGCCTTAGAAGGCTCTCCATGCCTTTGTTAAGAAGGGCTATGAATAAAGGCCCCCAGGCATAGCCTTGGTTAGATAGCAGCATGCGAATGAAAGGGGGGAGAACCTTTATAACCCACCTTTATAACCCCAAAAGAGTTGGTGCTATAGAAATACTTGTTGAAGAAGTACATCAAGAAAGCATGATGTTCAGCATCTGACACATCCCTATAAGTCTTGGAATTCCAGGATAGGAGATTGGTATAGAAAAGCTGGAGCGTGGGCATGCTCTAGGTCATCACCAAAGAAGTCAGGGTCGGCATGAACCTCGTGCCTGCTAGCAGGAAGGCCAAGGATGGCCGCCATGTCGAGGGGAAAAGGATGTTAAAGTTGTAAGAGACCTCTATGGTTGACATCATGATCATGTCGTAGATGCCCTAAGACTTTCAAACGACGCCTTTGGCATTAAACTTCCTCTTTGACGATCCCTGAAATCATGGAGCTTGGCCTCCACGTAGTACCAGGAACCAGTGATAGGAACGCTATCAGGCTTGAAGCGCTCCTGAAACCGGTTAAAGTCGTGATCGGCGTTGGAGGTGTAGGGGTGAAGCGTAACTAAGGTTCCCACTGTAGAAAACATATTGAAAGGGATCATGGTGGAAGGAGAAGCTTGCTAGTTGTGCCTAGAAAGAGGAAGCAGTTTGGTGTTGTTCTTGAGTAGACATGTTTACTAATGAGTATGGGTTCAGAAGAAAGAAAAAAGCAAGGGAAGGCGGTTTAGTGTTTGCTGGAAAATGAAGGCAACAGTAACTTGCCGTATTTGGTGATATAGCTATTTATAGCTATAGGGTGTAATGAGTATCGCCTAGGGAACTGTCACTTCGCCGCATCAGTTTGCAAGAGATAAGTTGTCACGCTTCTAATCAATGGCGTAATGTCTAGTCACCGTAACTGTCTCAGCGCGGTGTTTCATTTTCGCGCTGTCAATCTCTCATCCACTCGACTGGACAACAGGGGGGAATTTGTTGACACCCAAATTAATTTAAGTTGTTACCCGAGGGAAAAAGAGGAAACTGAGGCTAGGGTGATGCTGAGGTCATATATGGTGAGTCATGGGGGCATTAGAGTTCTGACAATATGAGTGCTTGCCAGGTGGATAAATATGGGAGAGCTCGGTATGAGAGTATAAGATATATTTGTCAAAAGGGCTCGGTCCCCGAGGGAATGATAAGGGTACCGAGGTAAGGCAAAACTCGGTTTGGAAGGTGTCTCGACTACTGGCAACTCAACTAAGGAACTAACAGGCGAAGGCTGAGGAAGAAACATGGCCGAGGAGGATTATGGCTGAGGTAAGGAAACTTGCTTGGAGCGCAAGTATTCAATGCATGTGGACAGGATAAGCACTGGAGCTGTTAAGGTCAATGGATAAGAGAATTCCGTGAAAATAGGAGCGAAGAAGTTTTACCCCACTAACCCGTTCTAGTGAGGTGATGGAAAATATCTGCGAGTTTCTAGGAATCAGAGCAATAGGAGGCGTTGATATTAGTTGACCCAACGGTAGTGACTAACAGAGGTTCATGTATATATGTATAATAGGACTATACATTCAAAACATACATCAATCAAATTGTGTGCATTTGGCTTAGGCACCATGGTGTTTAAGAATAGTAGATTGATATGATTGATGTATGTTTTGGCTAAGCTACACAACATGCACACCATGGTGCCTAAGCCAAAGGCACATAATTTGGATTCAACCTACGAAATTAAGTTCCCAATTTAACCCAACTAAAGTTATGATAATACATAACATCAATTCCTTACACCATAAATTAGGTTAGGATAACCAAAAAGTCAAGAATCTCATAATCCAAATCTTAATGTGCATACAGCCTAAGAATGATAAGTTGGTACATTATTTGGTTTTACAACCCAAATACACTAGCATCAAATACGAAAAATCAACTCAAGTATATAAGCGTTGATATCACATAGGACTTCCCAAGTGAATTAATTAGAACTCCATTGCTTATCTTCAATCGTCACAAATTTTACATGTTTGTCTGTAAAACGACAAATACATAAAGGGTGAGATTAAATAATCTCAGTGAGTCATTCAAGCGGCTCCTCACTAATACCTCATATAGTGTCTTTTAAATTTTTAACCAATAGCGTAACCCTCGTACGATTTAGTCTTACATAATATAAATGCTACATCCAAAAGAGGAAACCACCACCCAACAATATAGAAGGGTGCCCGTACGGGTCGTAGACCTGGGCTCATGACTTCCCATCCTACTTACGCCAACCATTCCTTAATCCATTTATACATATATATATATATATATATATATATATAGACACACACATACATACATACATACATACATATGTATGTATGTATGTATGTGTGTGTATATATATATATACACACACATACATACACACACACACAGACAATATAGTTCTCTCAAGGTTTCAAAAGAAAGATCAACATCTTGTACTCAACTAGTACTTTACCCGTGCGAATGCACGGGTGATACTATATTTGTTACAATTTTGTTATGAACCCATAAATATTTTGAATATGGTAAAATTTAATAAAAGAAAAAAGTCAAAACTCGATAAAAATGTTATATTTCAACTTGCTTAGCATTGCAGAAAGTTGGAAAAAAACAAGTACGTTCTTATATTAAGAATGGCATTGCAAATGAGAGAGAAAGAAGACATAGTTAAATTGAATCTACCCAAGTTGCAACCATTGAGATTGATGACCTCGTACTCACTCCCCGTTGTCGCTCCCCGTTGCCACTCCTCGTTGGCCTTCCCCGTTGACACTCTCAATTGCCGCTCTCGTTGCCATTTCCGTTTCCACTATCTCCCGTTGCCTCTCTAGTATCTATTTTAAATGAGAGAGAAAGAAGACACCGTTAAATTGAATCTACCCAATTAGCAACCATTGCGATTGTTGGCCTTGTAATCACTCCTCGTTGTCGCTCCCCGTTGCCACTCCCTGTTGGCGCTCTCGTTGCCGCTACCGTTACCGCTCCCTTTTCCGCTCTCGATGTCACCCCCATTGCCACTTCCATTGCTATTCACGTCGCCCGTCGCTCTAAAAAATGTAAATTGCAGAAAGTTAAAAAAATTCAATATCTATTTTATATGAATAGGCTCAGATATAATATAATTAGTCTGAATATTTGAAGATAATAATTATTTAAAAAAAAAGAAATGTTAAAATAAATATTAAATGTAAATGTTAAAATTAATGGTGAAAGTAAATAAATGTTAAAATTAATAGAGAAAGACAATTGAATTAAAAAAATGCTAAAAGTAAATGTTAAAGTAGTCATCAAGTCTTCTTGTATTTTTCTACGAGTCTAAAAAGTTATTTTGAAATTTTTTCGGTGGTTAATTTGATTAGTTTTAGTAGATTATAGATTATAAATGATAGATTTATAGTATTTTTATTTTGTACCAACTGTTTTCCTTCTCTCTCTCTCTCTCTCTCTCTCTCTCTCTCTCTCTCTCTCTCTCTCTCTCTCTCTCTCCCTCTCCCAATTTGTGTCTGTCTGCATCAATTTTTGCTGCTTTTTGCATTTGACAGGTTTTTATTTATTTATATTTTTTTAACCAAGTTGACATCTTTTTTAAAGTAGACACTTACAACTTTTGTCTCTTAAAGTAGGCAGTTTAAAAGCTGCCAAAGTTTTGTCATCTAGTGGAAAATTGATAAAAATACCCTAGTTTTTTTACACATGACATTTTAGTAAGATGTCTAGTTTGGAGATTTTGCTAGAATTTGATTTTATTAGATTAGAGTAGATTAGAGTAGATAGATTCCTCAATCCAATTTATATCTCAAGTATATAAAGCATAATAACATGATTATCATATTTCAAACCATTCCAAATCAAATATACAACCAATTTTCATCAACTTAGCTACTCATATATGGAATACATTTAACATCAGTCATATCACACATTCCGCAAACAAGCCAAAGATAGGGTATGAGTACAATGAAGTACTCATCTCCCTAGAATCACAAAGTCGGGGAAAGACGACTCACATGGTGTGTAGCTCACTAACTTAGCACTTCATAAAAGCATCCAAATCTTCCCTTAAGCTGGCATGAACTCCAATTAACTCCCAATACTATCTTCAACTCGAATTCTTAGCTTGAAGACTCCATTACTCACATGAAAATTCAAAATCAAGTGGTTAGTGAGCTTTTACAACCACCAATCACAATTTATGGAGAGCGAATTCTTCGTCCCTTTTCTCAACGGGCACGGTACTATGTGTTGATTCTATTTCAAGCTCTGATATCAAGATGTGCAACAAGTTTTGAGCTCTCCAAAGCAAGTCAGTAGCCATGAAGGTGTGTGATGCAGCTAAGAGCTTTGGGGGTGGTTGGCACTCTTCCAGATGAGAATTATATTGATCTTATTGAAGCGGGAGAGGAGAGAGATGAAGTTGCGAGGAATAAGGGGGCGAGCACCATAGAGGGTGGGAGGAATTAAAAGAGCTCAAGCAAAATTACGTGTTGGAGGAGTGGTGTTTGATGGGTGATTTTAATTAAGTTACTTGTGTGGAAGAACGCAAACGGAGGAGTGTTGGGGGTCTATCGTAGAAAATTTTGGATTTTAACAGTTTCATAGTGGACATGGATGTTGTTGATGTGTCGGTGGCTGGTAAAAATTTTATTGGTTTTGTTCTATTGGTATATTCATGAGTAGACTTGATAGGTTCCTTGTGACGAAGGGGTTAATTGCTCGGTGAAGTATCTCGAGTCAATGGATAGGGGATAGAGATATATCTGATCATTGTCCCATCTGTTACTTCGTAATTAATTTGATCTTTAAAGGGGAATCGTCGGTGGTAGACTCCATTGTATCGCACATTAAATATTTTTCGTGGAGTTGGTTTATCTATGAAGTGGTTTCGTGTTATTTTATTTGATTTTGGTGGCTTAATGCCTCTTTGTGTTTAAACAATTTGTAATTGGTTTTTTGAGCACACCTAGTACTTGTTTTCAACGAATCATTGCTTATCGAAAAAAAACAATTCATGGAGTGGTAGATTATCAATTGACTAATTGGTGGTTATCAATTGACCAATTTCTTTTTAATGATGTGTCACCATGTGATTAGTAGATAGTGTACGACATGCATACACCTATTATGTATATAAATTAAATCCTTATTTTTATATAAATTAGAAAATAAATAAGAGGTAGAGTGTAAGTTTAGAAATGATGCTGTTTTTTTTGTTGAAAAATTTAGAAATCAAAGCTCTCTCGTATTAACGCTGCTGCAATTCCAATGCTGCATTCGAATTTAAGACATTGATTAAATTGGAAGATGTCCAAACCATTTTATTCAAGCATTCAGTGGCAAACGAAGCTAATTGCGTAAAAAGTTAACCTTTAAACTTTTTGTAGTAATAAAAGAAGTTTCCTTTTTCCGATAAAACAAAGAAACTTCTTTTATTGCATAATAGCACTATATTAATAAATGAATTAATCAATTCTGTTAAAATAAAATGAATTAATAAAAAAATAAATCAATTATTTTCCTTTTTTGATCAACGTCAATCATTGTTTCATAAGTTTGTGAAATCCAGTCGATTAATGAATGAATTAATTATTATACAAAAAACTTTAGGGCGAGGGACTAAAAGCGACCATAGATATTGTGTAAAATATTATTAGTAGTTAAAATTGAATTAAACAGTATTAAATCTGAACTATTTAGTGGATGCACGTATGCACCGTATCCACCCCATTTGTTTCGTATCAAATTTAAGTTTTTTTTGACTCATCAAATTTAAGTTTTAAAACTTAAGAATGCAAACGTTTCTATTTTATTTGCATTCTCTGGTTCACTGGTTCACCCATTTTATGTGAACCAAACAAATCACAGAAAAGCCTTTCTGCGTTCTTCATCTTTTTCTACCTTTCGTCAATTCAGAACCCCCAAAACCCTAGATCGAACGCTACCACCACCGTCTCGTGATTTTCGGTGGTTGAAATTTGCGTTCTCTGTTACTGAAATTTGAACATCTCAGAATTATTTTTCTGTTATTTATTTTTTCCTGGGAATCGTTCCGATTTCAATTTCAGTTTCTAGGGTTTTGCTTTAGGGGTTTGAAATGGGAAGCAGAAAGGAAGATGAAAAGAACGAGAAAATTATTAGAGGTCTTATGAAGCTTCCGCCGAATCGAAGATGTATCAACTGTAATAGTATGGTAAATTCAACTCCTTGTTTTGTTTTTGAATTTTCTTCTTCTTCTTTTGTGTTTTGTGATTGATTTGAAGGATTAAACCTTGGGGTATAGTTGCTGAGAACTGAGAAGGTTTGAAAATGTCTACGGAATTTGAAAACGAAATTATTAGTTTTGAGTGTCGATCCCCAAAGTTACAATGTTTTTGAAAAAATTAGCCTCATATTCAGCATTTTACTCAAGGGAGTTACAAAAAAAGAAATAAAATTGATCATATGATTTTCTTTTTCACGACATCCTTTGCAATATAGTAGTGATTGTGATAAGAACTTTTGAAGGTTTGGTCACTTTATATAAGATCACTCCCGGTTAATTGAAATGCAACTATTTGTGCAGGGACCTCATTATGTATGTACAACTTTTTGGACCTTTGTTTGCATGACTTGCAGTGGAATACAGTGAGTTCCTTTTCATCTTATTAACTCTTGCATTGCGTTCCTTCTTTCTTTTCTTGGTGTTGTCCCCAAACTTGTTTTTAAATACATAATTTTGTTAGAATTTTTTTTGATTTGCCTCTGAACATCGGTTTTGAAGTGAGAAAAAGTAGCTTTTGCAAGGGCACTGGTAGCTTCCCCTACTTTTCCAGTACCCTCATAAAACAGGTACCAAAGGAATGTCCATGCAGAGTTGCAGACACCGACTGTTTCTTCTGGTTTAAAAGAATCACGAACATGTCAACATTTACTATTTTAATGATATTTACTTTTGTACTCAATTTTCCTTGTAGAAACTATCTTTTTGGACTAGGTGATAGTAATATGAAAATTTCTTTATTAGGAATTGGAGTTCTTTTGAATTTCTGTTTTAGATAAAACTTGTTGAAACAAATGCAGCCTTATTTGCTTGTGATCTGAATTCAATTCAGTCAAAATTACCTTCCTTCTTTGTGTTCCCCTGAACTGGACATTATATTCTGCTCCTGCCTTCTACTATTCCTTTTTAGTGATGTTTTATACCCATTTCACAATTCCGTTTGTAGTAGTTATATATTTGTTAATTGATAATAATGTATACTTAAAAGCACCTGTTTATTTTCATGTCACACAGTCGTGAATTTACTCATCGTGTGAAGTCTGTGTCAATGGCAAAGTTCACTTCACAAGAAGTTGATGCTCTTCAAAATGGCGGTAACCAGGTACAATGCTGAATTTTACTTTGGAGCTACCTTTATTTATTTCCTCATAAAGGGTGAACTTTCTACATTATATATGTGGCTATTCCTTGTTGAAATGAGATTTATTGGTGTTTCAGCGCGCACGAGAAATATATTTGACAAATTGGGACTTTCAGAGGCAACGGTTGCCAGATAGCAGGTGCAATTATGTAGTTTGGTGTAACAGTTATTAAATTAAATTAACATTTATATTTATATTTATATTTAGATATATATATATATATATATATATATATATAATACATTTCATCAAGGTTCTAAATAGCGGTTGCGGTTACGGTCGCGGTCGCGTTAAGGCTTTCGCGTTATCGGCCGTTGCGGCTGTTGCGTTACAAGTCGCAGTCGTCGCGGTGTGAATTAATCACAATAATGCATAAATTTTATTAAAATTATTTGTCGCGGCCGTTTTGTCGCGATAACGGTCACTACCGAGACAGTTTTGTCGCGGCCGTTTTTGGTGTAACGGACCATTTTTTAGAACCTTGCATTTCCTTATGTGACATTATCAAGTTATGCTTTTGCAGCAACGTGGATAAAATAAAGGAGTTTATAAAGATTGTATATGTGGAAAGAAGATATGCTGGGGAAAAGTCTTCTGAAAGGCCTCCAAGAAATGCGCAGGTAATTTTTTTTAGATATTGATTGTTTTCCTGAATGCATACATATATTGCTAAGCCTTGTCGCGGGCAATGTTATTAAAATCAAGAGTCTGCATATGATCGTTAGGGTGTTAAAAAATCGTATCTCAAGGATCGTAGCAGGGATCCTAAGATCCTACTAATAGGGAATAGGGAAAAAGTATACTTGTATACGTAATTATATGGCCATATGCATAAAAATTAAACTAATCACAAACATTAAACTAAATTCATAACCAAAAATTCAATAAGTTCATAATCATAACAATAAAATCAGATGATGAAGAACATGGATGAGAAATGCAGAACAGAGGAACACACCGATGAACACAATAGGGGAACCATGATGAAGAGAAACAGAAGAAAGAAACTGTGTAAGTGGAACTGTGTTGAACAGAGGAGGATGTTGAACACGTTTGGTTTTGTTGAACGAACTAAGGAAGAAAGAAACGGTTTCTCTCACACACTGTCGCACGCAAGGGGAAAGGAAGTGAGAATAGAAACTGTTTCGTTTCTTGGCTTTTCTGTCATTTAGATTAAAAAATAGAATTAATTCAAAATTTGTTTTTTTTACAAACAACCCGACCTCAACTCGGATGGACTCCCAATCTTTTAGGTGTTTTTCAGAAATTTTGGCCTAGAAGCTGCAACGCAAGGCTCACAATCCTGAAGCGATCCTACTACACCTACGATCCCACTGCGATGATCCTAGCTGCCACTCAGCACGGAGAAGGCTCCTCAAATCGTTGGATTGCACGACCCTACGAGTTGACTCACAATCTTACTAACACTGTTTGCGGGCTAATTCTTTTTTCTATGTAAATAGAAAACTGGGTTTGTGATTATATTTATGGTGTATGAGTAAATAAATAATTAATAATTGAAAAGTGTCTGAGTAATTAAATAAAAAAATGAAAATAAATGATTATGGTGATCACACTGATCTTATTTTCCTGTTGGGCATATTGGTGTTTAATAGAAACTTATACAAGTGAAGTTGAATGACAGCTTAGCAATCACTGAAAATTCAGTTGGACTTAATTTAATGTACCAATGGCGTCATAATCCAAGTTAATTTCAAACTTCAATTAAATGCTAAACATTTTGTGTCTGCAATTCTCTGTAGAGCCCTGTAATTCACGACGACGAAATTAGGCGTGCCAGTTCTTATCATTCATATTCTCAAAGTCCTCCATATGATAATCAATATGAGGATCGGCGCTATGGTAAACAAGCAAGTGCTCTGACGCGGAAGCCTGGTTCAGATAAAATTCGTTATGATGGGAAGATGTCTGGTATTATCTACAGTCCTGGTCGCTTCAGTGATCATGCATCTGATGAAAGATTTGCAAATGAGAGATCTGGTCCAAGAATTTCTGACTTTTCTGTTTCTAGTGGTTATGAGAGATTCAAATCAGATGCCCAGTCTCCTAAGTTTCATAAGGGTGTTGAGTTTAGCAGTCCCACCTATCAGCGTTCTGGTTCTATTTCAAGTGAAGATGTGTGGTCTCAAACAAAAAATGCATCTCTGGAAACTTATGCTGGTGCTATGAGAAATTCAGATGAAATCCATCGTGTGCAGGTTTTTTTCCCTCTCTCTTGCTTATATATAATTATATGAAAGCTTGCTTGAAATAGTTTTTAATTTTTTTACCAGTAATATTATATCAAAATATTATGGGAGTGTTTCAGATGCAGAATAAGATCTATTCTTGTTTGCACATTAATATTTTCACTCTTCTAATGCCATATACACCAAATGAGAAGCTATGTATCAAAAAAGTCATTGTCACTTCTAATCGACCATATTGGTTTAGCGTGTGTTTGGATACACATTTCAACAATCCAACTTGTGTCCGTGCGTTGGAAAATTCGCATAATCTAGCAGCTCCAAATCCAAGCTTCTGCTTGGATGTCGGAAGTGGCCGTGATTTTTGAAAATGCCCCGCCGAACCAACAAGTGTTTAGTCCTTGGAGTATTGGAATATTTTTTAGATGAAATTCAGGATGAAAATACTTATCTAGTACTGCAATGCAAAGAAAGTACTTATTCGAGCAAAGGTTATTATAGCAAAGCGGAAGATAGGAATGGTAAAAATCTGGGAATGGGAACAAGGGTAATATGTCATAATTTAGGGTAGAATTACATTTTATAAACATAGTAGGATCACCTCTTTATGAAAGCAGTTTAAAGGGTAGTATCTGTACTCAGTAAAAGCAGAAGAACCTTGTAGAAGAGAGGAAGTTGAGTCTGTGTTTCTCATTAATAATAGATTTGCTATATGGAGTGATGTCTACTTCACTTCCCTGTCTATCACTGTCAATTCTGTTACTAAGTATTGAATTGTTGTCTTCTATTTTTAATGTCCAATCATTAAATTTTTAACCTATCTAAAATGACTCAGGATTGGCTTATTTCAAGTGATTTGTTTATTATTATTATTACTATTATTATTATTATTATTATTATTATTATTATTAAAACTCCAGATACTAGATGTATGTTCACTCTGAATGGTTGTCTATTTGTTTATTTATTGCATTGCATTCGAAGTGCTTCTGGTCATATTTTCAGAGCAAGCTGATCATGTAATTCTCCCATGTCTTTTATATGGCTTCGTTTTTTATTCTTTCCCCAGAGCGCTACATCATTGCAGCCAACTCATGGCAACCTTTCGACCTTAAGATCATACAATTCTGTTGGTTCAGTTGACTTTTTCACAGAACCTGTCCAACCTTCAGGATGCCTTCAGACTAAAGCATTAGGGATTCCCCGGCCATCTGGTCCTACAAGATCTGTTAGCTTGGACCTTTCTACTGCACCTGTGTCATCAGCTTCATCTGTTGATCTTTTTCAATCACCAACCACATCATCTCAAGCCCCATTGGCGGATCTTTTTCAGTTGTCTGATATGTCAGCAGCTTCATCTTTGAAGGGAAATCAACTTGTGCAAACACCCCAACCTGCTTCTATACCCGTCTTTGGGGATCCTATGAAAAATGTTCCTAGTGCAAACTCAGATGCATCTATCCCTAACAATGAAGGTTGGGTAACATTATCTGATATGTCAGCAGCTCCATCTTTCAATGTAAATCAACATACGCAAACAGCCCAGGTCTCATCTGTGCCCATCCTTGGGGATCTTATGAAGCATCCTTTGTCTATACCATCAGATACATCTATCCCTAAAAATGAAGGGTGGGCAACATTTGATATGCCTCAGGGCACACCATCTACTGCACAAGTGGAAATTACGGATGCAGTACCTTCAAGGGCTGAATCTTCGCAGGATCGATCTGATACATTTTCAACCTTCGATGCAAACATGCAATGGCCGTCTTTTGAGATTTCTAGTTTCAGCGGACCTTCTTCAGATACATCTAATATTTGGCATGATGGTGTGTGGAATGGAGAAAAACAAGTTTCGGTTTCGGCACCAGACACTCAAGTAAGTGCAAAATGTTTGGTTCATGGTTGGTTTTGCATTCTTGTGCTTCGATGTAAAACTGTTCATTTGTGATATGCTATTCTCCACACAAAATGGGCAGTGTCCTATGCTTTTCTTCCCCATTACTTTTTTAGACGATTGCGGAATAAAGTTGTGATTGTTAGTAAGGTTTTGTATTTTGTGCTTGAACAGCCTTGGAATGCATTTGAAGATTCTGGTGTGCGTCTTCCTGTGGATGTCAATAGTCAAGGATTACAGTTGCACAGTTTCCCACCAGCTGATAATCACATTTCGGGTTTAAGTGCTTCTGAGGTTGGTAAATGTTTTCTGTATTACCATAGTAGCCTGCCTAAATGATCTGAAAGAAACTCACAAGCTTCTGTTTGTTTCCTTTTTCCTTCTCCCTCTTTTAAAAAAGAACCAGGGACCTGATAAAGATGGAATCCAAGGCGTTGTCCCTAGTGCAGTATTTGATAATGTTAATCATCATTTCCCATCACATCATTCACATGTAAGTGACTCATTATATCGCTCAACAGGCTATCTCTAATTGTTTTTTCTTAGGTTGACTGAGATTTTCTTTTATTTGATGTGGGTAGTTTTTTATTTGTGTTTTTGGTTATTAATTTCCTTTTTTTTTATTTCAGGGAGATATTCATCCTATTGGAGGATTTGATAATCATGACACCCCATCACATGTAAGTAACTCATCATACCTTTCACAGTGCTTTCTCTAACGATTTGTGCTAGTAGGTTGATTGGGATTCTCTTTTATTTGATGTGGGTAGTTTCTTAATAAATATGTTTGGGAATTAATTTAATTTTCTTTGTTTCAGAGAGACATTCAACCTAATGGAGTCATTCGTAAATCAACTAATCCATTTGATTACCCCTTCGATTCTGATGTAGATCAGAGCAATATGGTATGTCTCGGACCATGTACCATGTATAGACTTGCATCTATTCCGCCCTGTAACTTTGTCCTAGTGTGCGATTATCAATTTTTCTATTCAGCCTTGTAACTGATACTTCAAGCTTTTCTAGTCTGTTAATTATAAATTGTAACTAGTGTTTTAACCGGTGTGATGCATGGGTGAGATTCGAGGGTTATTAGATCACATGAAAATAGAAAACAGCAAACAGTGATTACTAGTATAGTAACAAATAGAAATATGATTTTAAGTTGAATCCATGGTTGGAATTAATAATAGAAGCTTTTCTGTTTAAACTTTTTCAACCTCCACCACACATCTTCGAAAATCTTAAGGACTGGATATCAGTTAATTCTTGTAGCATGGATTTCTGCACCTTGGTGTTGCTGCCTACTGAGAAGATACAAATTTGGCAATGCCATGATGGGATAGTAGATGCTAACTTCATCTTCAGTTTCCTATCATCTCTAATTTGTTCGGTGTTCCACTTGCAGTTCCTTGATATGAGCTCTTTGCAAGCTGCTCTGCCAGATGCCCTCTTGCCTGCCACCTTTCATGCTGGCATAGCTGAACCCTGGCTCCCTCAAACAACAGTGAACCCATATATTTCCTCTGCAGGAGAAGGTAGTCCTAAAAATTTGTACTGAACGTCAAACATTAATTCCAAAAACTTCAATCCATGTTTATTGCTTCTTTTATCTCCTTTTCTATTTCAATTATCTTGTATGTGCTCACAGTCTGAGTAGTAAATGTAATTTAGCGTGTCACTACTATTAGTTCTACTCTTATTTTGATTCAATTATGTAGGTGCCTTGTCCTTCATGGCTGTGCAAACACCAAGTTCTCAGTTACAGTAAGTTGCATGGCTTACACAACCTTTTCTCTGCTATTTGCCATCCCAATTTTCCCCGGTGATATAGTGGTTGTAAATTTGTAATTCAATAAAATCTATTGACGGGTAATCTTTATGGATCTCATTTGTTTCAGTAAAATTTGGAAATATGTGGTGTGACGGTGATCATTAGATGATTACTGTTTGGCATTACTAATGTTACTTAAGGTTATTCGTGTTTTAGCCCCCTAACTTATGCTTATGTTTGATTTTGGCCCCTAATGTTTAAGAAACATCTTTTCGTCCTCAATGTCTTGAAGTATGCTACAATTGGTTCTAGTTGATTTATTTTAGCCCCTGTATTGATTTTATTTTGCCCGTTTTAGTCTAATATTCTATTCATTTTCAGTCGGTTCCTGTATCAGTATGATATTTATTTTTACAGGGACTTATTTGAGAAAAACAGAAACAAAATGAGGACATTTGGCAGCACAGTTTGGGATATTGAGGGTGAAATATATACTTTCTAAATTTGCATGGACCAAAATTGAATATCTGAATAAGTTGGGGAACTAAAAATATAATTAACCTTTACTTTTATCACAAGGGAGGGAAGTATATAAATTGAGTATAGGAAGAGAAAGATCCTTCTTAGTTTAGGTTTACTTAAAGTATTGCATTTTTTCTACCCTTCTTTGATATTCTTGGCTATAAAACTTTTAAAACATGGAGCAATTTCTTCTTTTTCTTTTTTAATGTTGATGAAAGACAATGTAGTCTACTCTATGTATTTGTTTTCATTCGAGTTGCATATTGGCAGGAGCATTCAGGAACCAGTTGCTTCGTTTGGAGGAAATCCTTTTGCCTAGTGCCATTCTGTAAATTGTACTATAATTTTAGAAATTTCTGTAGCCAATTTAGTTACTGAGTGGAGTAATTTTAATGTTTTTTTAGATCAAAGTGTAACTCATTATTCCACTCGAGGAAGGCCTTGCGATTCATAGGCCCTGCTATATTCAGGCCATACATTTGTAATATTGTAATTGAACTGACATTATAGTTGGAATTCTTGGGTAGTGTTCTGGCATGTATTGAACTTCATCAAATTGGGTTTTTATTTCAGAGGAGTTTTAGTTCCTAAAGTATATCATTGTTTTTGAAGGTCTCGTAAAGTATATCATAATAATAAGTAGTTGTTGAAGTTTGTGAAATTTGTCTAATTAGTCTAAGATTTATTTGTAGTTCCTTTTGGAGACTAATGAGATGAATTATGCAATTTTAGGAACTATTTTTAAACTACGGGGATTACTCTTAAAACTTCAGATACCAATATAGTATCTCAATTTAGATCATAACATAATATTCTCTTTCCTACTTTGTATCTAATGTATACAAAAATATTAAGTAGTCGTTACAACTTGTAAAATTCGTCGAATAGTTCCTTATAATAGTTGGCCATATGAGTGAGTCTGTTTAGGTGCACTTTGCTCACATCTGCATGTGATAATTTGTTTTTAAATTACTACTTTTTATTCTACTAACATTGCTTAAGCATGTTTAGCAAAATTATGTACGCGGATTTTGGGATAATAGGATGAGGTCATTTCAATTAGAAAAAAGAAATTTTGCTTAATTCGCACATGGCTTGTTGAAGCCACTGCAAGAAAATGTAAGAAAATCACACTATAAATTTAGTTTTAATAACAATACATCAAGCTGCATGAATCATGTTAGTTTTAATGACAACTCATTAAAACTAACTTATATAAATTTGAGCACTATGTTTCTTTACAAAATGATTTTAGAACAAGATGATGATGAAGGAAACAAAGCACCAAGAGGGAGGTTATGTAGTCAACATAGGGAGACAGAGGCCCTCTATACTCCATAGCATGATATTGTTGTATCTTTTGGTATAAAGTAAAAAAAAACATTAGTTATGTTCAATATTTGACGCATATAAAAATTTAACAAAACTTAATGGAAGACAAGAAAAATGCCAGACAAAATGCTACATAATTATCTATATCACCAAAAATTCTTAGGCACATGTATTGATTTTAATCCATTCTCTATATTTGAAGGGGACCTAAAATACCTCTTAGACTTATTTAACTTCAATTTCAAAGCAGGAACTTTACGTGCAACAGCTTGCCAAATCATTTGAACAGCATCACCTTCCTTAGCTGGAAATTGATATTCAAAGAAATGTTCAACTTCTTTCAACTTATTCCACATTTTTGTCCACTCTTCTTTGCTTATACCTCTTATGAAATTTATGAGATATTTTTCTTTGATAGCATCACTTGAACGAACAAATATGCAGAACTCTGAGTAATCAATGACATCTTCATATGGTAGCTCAATTTCATCACTGATTATTACTGGGACACAGTGGCTGGCGATTGCGTCGAATAAGCGATTCGATGATGGTGTATCGCCTGCTATGTTTAGACAGAATTTCGATGTTCTCATTCCTTCTGTTGCTTTCTTTATTCCATCTTTTTGTATGCTTCCAAATGAAAAATGTATATCCTTCTCATCTTTTAATAGATAGTATAGCTCTTGCCTTACATAACCTCCCTGATCATAAGAAAACCAAAAAGAGATGAAAAGAAATTAAGTTGGTAAGCACAATGGTATAATTACATGCAAAATAATGAGGTTTTTTTCACCATTCATGCATGTTTCTATTAGATAACATATATAGCCATTGTTGAGAGTCCTACATCGGATGTGATATGATCTGAATAATAATTTATAAATGAGAGATGATCTGAATAATAATTTATAAATGAGAGACATCCCTCACTCTATAAGCTAGTTTTGTAGGGTTGAGTTAGAATCAACCCAAATTCTAATATGGTATTAGAGCCTATCTAGGGGTGTCAATCTAGTCCATTTATTTATTATCCATCTCATCCATCCAATCCATCCATTATGGGAAAAGAAAGTTAATGGATTGGATCCAAACCATCCATTTAATTTATTGGATGGTTTTGGTCCATCCACTATTTTTTTCAAGTCCATTGGACTATTCTAAAAAAATTAAAAAAGTCCATTGGATCTAAAATAATATTTTCATTTAAATTAAATTGCAAAAAACTAAAACACTAAAATAAACTAAAACACAAAATATACATATACATATATATATATACACACATATATATATTCCCCACCGTAGCTCCTGTCACCCGCCGCCTCATAAACTAACTTTTATATTATATATATATATATGTTTATATATATAATATATTTAAATATATATATATATATATATATATATATATATATATATATAGAAATAAAAATTATGACTAATTTTTTTGACTCAATATTTGTTTTATTAAAAGACGTTTTATGTTTAAAAAAGATTAATGGATGGATTGGATATTCATCCATAAAAAATTGCTAATGGATGGATTGGATGGACTTTTTTTTTGTAAATGGTTGGGATTGGATTGGATTTGTTGGTACAATTTTAATGCACATAAATGGATAAATGGATTTCTTCAATACATCCATTATAATACAAATCCAAATCCATCCAATCCATCCATTTTGACACCCCTAAGCCTATCCAAGATTTGTTGGGCCACCTCTATCAGGCCACTAGGGTCACGGCCAAGTTGTCTAGTCCTGGTGTGAGGTGTGTGTGGTCCCACATCGAATGTGATATGGCCTAAAGAAGAGTTTATAAGTGGGAGATATCCCTTACTCTACAAACCAGTTTTGTAAGGTTGAGTTAGGCCCAACCCAAATTCTAAGATCATATCAGAACCTATACAAGATAGAGTTTTTAAGCGGGAGATATCGCTCACTCTACAAGCTAGTTTTGTAGGGTTGAGTTAGGCACAACCCAAATTTCAAGAATTATCAATGTTGAATAACATGAATACAGAACACATAACAACAGTAATCAAAATCATTCAGGCAGAAAATAATAGGCTTAATTTGTATGCAGCAACTTAACATGAAATAAGATCATTTTTTTTCAATGGAACATTCAGAAAAAGCATGATGACAAATAGCTTATATGAAGATCTTCCAATGTCTTAATCATGAGCTGAAAAAAGTTGAGCATGTGACATATGTTTCTTAGAAACAATATTTTACAGTGAAATGCACATAGCACTTAAAAAAGAGAAGCTAAGTATAAAATTAACCCTGAAATTAACCCATAAGCACATATAAAAAAAACCAAGAAGTTAAAGAACAAGAGGGACATACATCTTTTCTATAAATAGCTCCTTGAAAGTACAGCAATGTTGAACGGCTATCAAAGTTGGAATCATCATTGACATAAGAACTGATTAAATGCTTATAAGGTGCAATCACATCCTTTTCAACATTTGCTATATTTGGAGGATATCTTCCAAAATCTGATAGTATAAATGTAGCAGGCCATAATTTCATTCTTGCATCAATCATACTATTAGGATGATGTGCTAATATCAAATGATCTTTTCCACCTGATCTCTTCCATTCTTCCTGAGAAGTCACATATTTCACCAACTTTTCTTGTAGTATCACGTTCTTCGTCTTCTTCTCGTGTGGATTAGTTTTCGAGTACCGGTTATAGCTTAGGGATGAAAAGAATGGCACGAATATAATATCGGCTTCACTTGAGTTACGAACTCGGATCACGGTTTTCGCTTTAGCACCTTGAGGTACTTCTGAAGCTAGAATATCTAATGTAAGCCAAAATTCTATACTATGTTGTAAATTTAGACCTCCGGGGTAACCGGGTATTGAAGTTTTAATATTAGGCCAGACACTTTTCGCAGTTGGATTCCAATTTAAGAGTCCAAAATGAAATTCTTGTGGTAAATCATACATGTAAACCTTTAGAAGATATTCATCATTACTATTACACTTTGTACCTTTGTTTATTTTAAGCTTTGTCTCATCTTCCACATCTTCACCGTCTACAAGGATTGCGCGGTTTCCGAATGAGGACTCGATATTCTGCTTCTGCATTTGTGACTTTGATTCTTCAAATGTTGAGAAAAACTTTGAATTTGGTAACAAGTTGTGGTGGATGAATTGAGGACGACTCGTGGATCGCAAAATGAAGAACCATGACATTAGAAACAATGTTGATGTCATTGTGAAGAAGAGTAGCAATGTCTTCTTGGAAACAATAGTCTTCAAAGAAGACACATTTCTCTCTGGCATTTTTTGATCAAGTTTTTATATAACGGTCGCGGTTACTATCGTGTCGCATTCATCAATATCGGAATAAATCGCAGTCAATTGTAGTTGATGCAATGAGCCACGATCATTGATATTGCCATAAATCGCAGTCAAATGCAGTTAAATGCAGTTGATGCAACTTCAATTGCAATCTAGTTGTAGTCGCGACCCAGATCGCGGTTGTGGATCTTTATTCCTACTCCAAGTGCAAATTCAACAACTCTCTATTTGATACAATTATATAACAATGATTCACTATGCAATGTTTTGAGATAGAATGTACCAAAGACAAATATGAAGGTATTCAATAATCCAAGACATAGTTACAAGGTTGATTCAAACAAACTGATTTGAGAGACCACATTCATTTGTGGTTGCACCATTCATAGAAAATATTAACCGGAGATGTTATCAGTCATAGTAAGCTGCATAAATGAGATGAAGAAAAGGTCAACAAATTAAAGAATATGAAGAAGAAAAGAAAAGTGTTACTATGGTTGTTGACAAAAATGAAATACTGTGTAGTTTTGTGTTGTTTGGAATGGAATGGAATGGAAGAAGAGAACGTGTAAATAGGATCTAACGTTGGAAGCGGTCTCCTATGCTTTGAAATGCTCTATTTTTGTTTTGTGCATCCACTTCAACTCTATGTAATCTCTCTGCTTCTCTCTTTGTCTCACTCTCAGAATCTTTTTTTTTTTTTTGAAATAAAAATGTTTAGGTAAGTTGGTTTTTCGAACTCATCAAAATTAGAGAACATCTCAATGCAAAGAGTTTCATTTTACTTATTTGAGCAATAGAGTATTTTCATCCTATTCAATGTATTTATACCAAAGTGCCCTTTGTTGAATGGAATTTGGAAACATCTAATGTTGAGGAGTATGAAAGGTTGGAGTTTTTAGATTAAATATTCACATTTTTTTATGTAATTAAATAAGATGAGGGAAGTAATGAGTTTAAACTTTTAAATGAGATTAACAAAACAAAATGTGAATTAGACAAAGTGTGTTTTTGGTCCACCCGGTGACTAGTCTAAGCCGGAGAATCTAGCTTGCTAAAAAAAGTGAAAAACTAATTATTTTAGTAAATATAAAAGTGTTTCATTTTACTTATATTTTATTACCGGAGGATACTTGTATTTATTATTTTTATTCTATGCCTGCATCTTAAAAATTATATATTAATTAGATTATACTAAGAAATGAATGTCGTTTCACGGCGAGGCGATGGATTCAAGATACACAATGTAATAAACTAATAATATGAGATGGGAGTTGTTTAACCAAACACTACAAGCAAAATGCCCTATGCCCACGGTACTATTTTTAAAGGTTATACCCACGGCACCATTTTTAAAGGTTTCCGTCGGTAAAAGGTTGTTTACAAATAAAATAAATAATAATAATAACAACTTCAGAATCCATTGTTCTCTCTCGTTCTCAGGTTTCTCTCTCGCTCTCACTCTCGCTCTCAGGTTTCTCTCTCGCTCTCACTCTCGCTCTCGCTCTCAGTGGCTCTCTCAGAACTTCCCTCAGGTTCTCGCTCTCGCTCTCAGTGGCTCTCGCTCTCAGTGGCTCTCGCTCTCGCTCTCGTTAACAGGTTCTCTCTCGCTCTCAGGTTCTCTCTCGCTCTCGCTCTCAGGTTCTCTCGCTCTCGCTCTCGCTCTCAGGTTCTCTCGCTCTCGCTCTCGCTCTCAGGTTCTCTCGCTCTCTCGCTCTCAGGTTCTCACTCTCGCTCTCTCAGAATCTCACTCTCGCTCTCTTCAATCGATCTCAGGTTCTCACTCTCGCTCTCTCAGTTTCTCTGTGATTCACTGCTTCTCTCTATCATGGCTTCCTCTTTGTGAAGGTGAACCCTAGTTTCATTTTTGTGTTCTTTAATTTTCGTTTGTTTTGCTTTAATTTTCGTTTTCAATTTCAGATTGGGAACCCTAATTTATCTCCCTCTTCATAGCAATCAGCATTGGTTGCTAATAACCAAAATGTATATGAGCAGTGGGAGGGAGACAGCTTCTTTCACCTTAGGTGTAGTAAGTGTTATAGTTTGGGTTATTGCTGAGATACCTCAAATTATCACAAACTATAGAGCAAAATCTACTGAGGGTCTCTCTGCCACTTTCTTGATCACATGGATTATTGCGTAAGTTAGCTTTTTCATTACAATTTTCCCAAGGGTTGCTGCCGTTTTTCTTATCTGATTGTGTTTGTCTGTGTTTCTGGTCCATTTGAATCTCTAACACCTCTTGCTACTTATATATTCAACCTTGATTATGTCATGTGAAATATAGATACAAAAGTTTTACTCAAATTTCTATATTTTGGGATTTCATCCATGACAGATGTGGCTGCAAAGTATTCCTTTTTCCATAGATCCCACATTTTTCTCATGGCATTGTACATTTTTGAAATTCTCGTTTTATTTATGTTCAGTATTTAGATAACAGTTTATTTATGTACTGCAGAGATCTACTGAACCTATTTGGATGCATGCTGGAACCTGCAACTGTGAGTTTCCTTCTTGTGTCTTAAATATTCAAGTAGCTTACCTTTTAGGAGCCATCTTTAGTTCTTCTATTATTGTCATACATAACATTTTTATTTAAGAAAAAGTTTCACATCACGTTGGCTTAACAGTACTTGTATTGATCTTGTGTATCATATGCTAATACATAATTGGTGCTGCTTAAATTAATCAAGGTATGCTAAGTGATATATTTTATTTCATTATGCAGCTTCCTACTCAATTATATATGGCAGTGGTAAGGACTCTAGCTGAAGACTGATACCTACCTAGGAGGAAATCATTTTTATTATCTGGAATTCCCACCCTCAGTTAGCTAATGTGACCTTTTTTTTTACTGAATTATTAATATGCAGCTGTATACCATTATAACTGTTGCACTTGGTTCACAAACCATTTACTATGGACGCATATATCCTCAATTAAAATACAAGAGTGAGCTCAAGGTACAAATCCCTATACTTTATGCCCATATTAAGTAGCTATTTTGTCTGAGAATCTTGGCAGTTATTCTCAACTGTATTCTATCATTCCCAGTATGAGCAGGTTGAGACAGAAACAAAAGTTGGACAAGTGGAAAAAGTCAGTGATTCTGAACAGAGTCATGAATTTGATGATTTCCATAGAGGCAATGATCTGAGTTCTCCTATTCCTCTTCCAGCAAGCCCTCAAAGAATATCTACTGGAAGCAAATTATTCTACCAGTAATAAATCTTTCTCATTAAATCGGTTCAGAATGCATTCTTGTGCTCTAGCTTCTTGGTCAACCTCAATCTCCTGATGTGTTTGATTTCTTTTGTGATAACATACATAGTCATTTTGTTTTGAATTCATTAGGTCAGCAAGATCTCTGTCAAAGAATCAGACTCCGACAGCAGGATCCTTCTTAGCCCAAAGAATGTCAACTAATTCTTCTTTTTTAGATCCTATACAAGAAAACTTGCTGATTGGTGTATGTTCTGTTGTAGGATGATATTGGGATCGTGAAGGATATGAATTTGGATGCTTACAGATTTTCAATATCTTGGTCTAGAATACTACCAAGTAAGTCAACTTAATTTAGATCAACGAGTCAACGCCCATTCTGAATTAAAGTTTACCAGATGTTAATTTCACCTAAAAAAGTTAACTGTTGAATTTTCACTTGAGTATTTAGTTAGAATGCTTACTAAAGATCGATCACACATATATATCTTGAAAACAGAAAAGACTTTTGGGACTATGCAGAACTTTGCTTCAAAATATTTGGAGATAGGGTAAAGCATTGGATAACTTTGAATGAGCCATGGAATTACAGTCGAAATGGCTATACAATATTTGAATTCTACTGTGGGTTAGTTAGTGCAGTTGTTAATTGAATCACTTGGATTTCATATTGATATAAACATTATGGTTCACTCCTACTATAAACAAGAGAAAAAGGGTTGAATACTTCATATAAACAAAATGAAAGAGAATGGAGCAACATGAAAGAGAATCTTGCACCATGGACTGTATTGGATCTAAAATAACTTTAGGGTGTATTATAGATTATGCTTCTCATAACAGCAACGAAGATAGTGTTATGTTATGCAACAAACAAGCAAATCGAGTTTACGATTTAACAGAGATATTTTATATTTACCAAGACATGTTAAATTGCAATGCTTGATGATACCATGAAAAAATTCAGACCCCTTTCTTAAATTGTAGTGTTCTCTTTAGATTGATGAAGTTGTGAGAATCCATGAATTGATCATCATAATTACTAAATGTGAAGTAATAGATGTTTTATTATGGAGGGACAATAATGTATCAGCTGCTCTTTTGGTTGGAATCATATTATGTAATGTACCATTTTTTGTGACATTTCCATCACAATTTTTGGCATCTACCTATAATCCACCGTTGCAGATATCTGTTTTTGACTAATAGATGTTGACTTATTTTCTGCTGTAACACAATTTCCACTACAAACAGATTACTTATGGGAATAATTTACATTTCAAAAGTCTTATATAGTCTCTTTTGCAAACTCCATTTGGATTAAAAAGTAACTACTGCTATGACAATTTGGATTACAAAACAGTTCTAACCTGCCTCTAATGTCTTATACATTGTTTCAGATATCAATATGGACATAGAGATGCTCTTGGAAAGGTAAGATGGAGTTCTTTAGATCGGTATTGTCTCTCAATACAAATTTCTGTACTTTGTATAGTGAAAATATGCTAGATTCATTTCTGAATAAGATTTAATTTGTAGAACTTTTCTTTAAAATATGCTTATTTCTGAAATCCCAATTGCACTGGTGGTTGCAGGGATCACAAAATGGTTTGATAGGCATAACATTGTTAAGTGAACAGAATAATGTTGAAGTTTCTAATTTATGTCTTGTTTCTCCTTTGTTCAATCTAGGATGAGAGAAATTTGATTTGGTGCTCAGGGCAGCAGGAAAAGCATTTGAGATTAAGTGGAGTTACAAAAATTATTCAGGGACAAGGAAATGTATGTAATGTAACAAACATCTTGAATCTGATTCTGAAGGTTTGAAACAGAAATGAAAAGAGTAAAAATCAAGTTGTGGTCTAACAAGTGTGTCACCATTTTCAGATAAGGTCTCGGAAGCAAAACGAAACCGAAAAGGAGTGCCATTCATTTTCACTTATCTATGCCAACGGTGAACGCACTCTTGATCTGGTACTCTTTCTGATCTATACTAGACATAGACATAACTGCATTTGTTTTCCTATATATAAAGAGTTTGAGTTTCTTTTTTTAATTATAGATATGCAAAGACAAAGCACAAGCTGCTACTTGGTTTGTTGGCTTGAAAGCTGTGATTTACAGCTGCCAGCAACCTAAAGCTTTTAGTAGTTTGAGAAGCTGCAAAGGGGTCCAGAGCTGTGTTAGTAGCCCAGCTGGAATTTATAGAAGAAAGAAAAATCTTGGCCTCCAAGATGACACCTCAAAATTTACTCAGGTGTCGTACATCTTCTTTGTTCCTATGTTACTTTTTGTGGCTATGTTAAATATACAATAAGTTATATGATTTTCAGACATAAATGTAACCTTTTGTCATTTATTTTGAAGGTACACAGTGTATGTGCAAGTCCTTCTTTGTCACTTTCAGAAATGAAAAGAGTAAAAATCAAGTTGTGGTCTAACAAGTGTGATGAAAATGTGTCTTGCTAAGATAAACTATGGAACTTGCAACATGACAAAGATGTGTTGAAGATCTCCAGACATCAAGTAAACTTAGTTGAGTTGAGAGGATCTAAAGGCATCTTAACTAGAATACTATTACAACTGATTTGAATTTTGAATTAGTATTAACATTTCTGTTTATTGAACTAACATTGCCTTTTATACAGCAACTATAATCCTCTTTATGGAACAGTTAACAATAAATACTAACATTTCTGTTTTGTTGAACTAACATTGCCTTAATTAATTGCAGCAACTCAACATGGGGAGGCGCAAAAAGTTGATTACTGTTTGGGATAGTCGAGTGCAATCAAATAAAGTTCGGGATAATCAAGTGCAATCAAATGAAAGCTCTAATGCTGAAACATCCTAGGGTCCCTATAACTTTTGTTTGTACTGTTTTAGGTGAAATTTAGCCAAAGTTTTAATGTATGCCTCCCTGGCTTTGTGGAATGTGATGATAATTGTCTTGTTTTTCATTTTCTTTAATAAATAAAAAATTTATTTTTTACTATGTTAATCTTATAATTTATAGTTGCTATAAAACAGTTTAATTTAATAAAAGAAATTATTTTTTATTCAGCAAAAATAAGCCATTGTTATTTCCAAAAAAAAAAATAAAAAAAATCACTTTTAGTGACGGTCAGAACCGTAGGTAGAAGTTAAAATTAGATCTATTAGTGAAGGATATAGTGACCGTCAGAAACCGTAGGTAAAGGTACTTGGGCGTAGGTAAAACCTTTACCCACAGACGAAAAACCGTGGTTAGACGTCTTACGTTCTCTACGGAAAAAGTGGCCGTGGGGAGAGGTTAAAGTGACTTTTACCCACGGACATTTGACATTTAGTGACGGTTTTTGTCCGTGGGTAAATGTCAAATTTCTTGTAGTGAAAGTGGAAGTTTTATATTCAAAATCCTTACATTGAGACGTTTGAGGCTTAGTTTTATTGTTGTTGTTATGTGGGGTGGATATTATTTGAAAAAGGTAACAAACAGTTTTTCTGTTTTGTATGTAAAGAAATAGCATAGTGGAACTAATATATTACCCCCTCCTTCTAGTGTGGCGCATGTGATGTGAGAGTTTGTAAGGTTATAGTTTCGAGTTTTTCTATGTTTACCCACTACCGCCGAAAGGGCTTTTGAAATCGGTTGTTTGACACATTTAAAATCGGTTATTAGCCGATTCATATACTCCTGATTCTAAAGATGGGGACATTTTGAATCAGCTAAATAACCGGTTCAAAATGCGACCTTTTAAATCGGTTAGATAAACAACCGATTTTAAATGTACTTAAAAAAACATTTAAAATCGGTTCTTTACATAACCGATTAGAAATATCACCTTTTTTTTAAAAAAATGTTTTTAGGTAACCTTAGGGTCTTATCCTCATAACCTATCGGGTTATCATAAAATCAAAATCCTTTATGCAAACCTTTTTCAACCACAATGAACTATTAACTAAAAGCTCAAAATCCTTTATGCAATCCTTTAGTCCTTGCTCAACAACAAACCCATGTGCTGAGTCAGCATGTTTCCGTGGCTTGGTGAGGGGCTTGGTGAGGGACTTGACATAACAAAAGAGTTAAAAATCCTTACAAGTAACGAAGCTCAATTTGACTGATTCAAATGTGAGGGACTTGCTGAATCTCCCACTCTAGCCACCAGTATTTTACAGTAGTAGAAGACAAATAAACATTCTCTGCTAAATTCATATAATATAAACGGAGAAAGACACCTAATGAAGATAAAACGTTAATGAAAATGTTTAAAGAAGAGAGAATAAGAATGTGATGAAACAAACCGATGAAGAGGAGAGGAAAGAAGATCAAGCAAGGGAAGGACAACGTTGTTGGTAAAACTGATACCTGTAACCTCATCACCTTCTTGAACCAACCGAATCAAACCCTAGTCTTCACCATTCTTGAAAACCAAAAACAATAAATAATGTATAGAGGGAAAGCAATATCTGCAGAGAAAGAATGGTAGAGATGCAACATAATGGATTTGAAGAAAACCCTATCCAAAGGGAAAAAAGTACAGAGATGGCGACAGAGAGCTAGGAAACAGAGAGTGAGGGCGAGGGAGAACACTACGGCAGTGGCGGCGACAGAGAGCTAGGGCGAGAGCGAACTGAGAGAGAATGTGAGAGGATGAGCGCGAATGAGAGAGGGAGTGTAAAATTTTTGGGTTTAATGAAAAAGAGACTTTGATAATCGGTTGTCTACAACTCGATTCTAAATGTATGTTTTCCTAATCGGTTGTTTACAAAATTGATTCAAAATGTCCAAATATACAACTTTCTAATCAGTTGTTTAAACAACCGATTCAAAATGTATAAAAAAGTCCCATCCAATGAATTGCGAAATTGCCACCGCGTCCACATTTGGAATCGGTTATCCAAACAGTCGAATCCAAAATAGTGCTTTTTAAAGCAGATTTTGCACTAGTGACTGGTGCTTTACTCGTGCGATGTACGAGAGAAAAAGCTTCATTTAATACATAAATATTGTATTGTTTGAGTGACGAAAAAAAATTAACTATATCTTGTAGAAGTATGTATAAGAAGAAAAAATCTAAAGAATTTTAATAACATAATCCATATTCATCAAATGTAAATATAAAAACTTAGCTCATAATTAGAAAGAAAAGAAAACAACATAATTAGAAAGTGAAAAATGTGAGTATCGTGCAAGGTTGGATGAAAACCACCAATAAAATGGAAGAAACTATACAAAGTTGAAACAAGATCATGGGGTTCTTTTGTAAATGTGGCTGAAGTTCTAGCGAGAATAAGTGCTGCAACGCGATACTCGAATATAAAAGAAAGATAAAAATATAAACACCAATTTAAGTATGACCCGAATACATGTTGGTGCGAAATGACCAAAATAAAGAAGACAACACAAACAGAAAGTGAAACATGTGGGTATTATGCAGGGTTATATGAAAATCACTAATAAAATAGAGACACCTATACAAAGTTGAAAGAATATGATGTGGGGGGGGGGGGGGATGTTCTATTGCAAATGAGGCTGGAGTTCCCATCAATAAAAATTAAGTTATAACTACAAATTAAATAAGATTACAAAATTAAAAAGGAACATTAACAAAAAAATTGATTTTTTAAAGGCTCAGAAAAATATGGTCCAAAGAAGTATAAAGAGAAAAAGTTTAAAAAGAATCTGATTTTTTAAAGTGATGGAATCAATAAAAGGGTGAGTGGCACAGGTTAGTGTCACTAAATTATTATTTTTCACCAAACTGGTTATTGAGGAACGAACTTTGAGTATTTGAACAGTTAAAATTTTTTCCGATCGCTAAAGTATCCAAAAACACACTGCTCAACGTCGCACTTTATGTATTTTGGCTGAAAATTAATTTTTAGTTTGACGAAACCAATTATTGAGGAACGGAATTCGTGTATTTGTACATCTAAATTTTTCTGAATCCTAAAGTACCCCAAAACACACTTCTTAGTGTCACACTTTACATATTTTGTTACAAAATTAATTTTTTAACTGAAATTGGTTATTGAGGAACAAACTTTGTGTATTTGAACAACAGATTTTTTTTTAGACCCTAAAGTACCCCAAAATGCACTAGCTAAAAAAGAGAGAAGGGGATGATAGTTTTTGGTGGGTGGTAAAACAAATAAAAGAGCGGGAAGGGGGGGGGGGGGTTTGGCGGGTAGGAAAAAAAAGTGGGGGGGGGGGGTGTTTTGGCAGGCAGGAGACTACCCCCAGATGTAAAGATAAAGATAAGGGCCTTGGTAAAAGATGGACAAAAGGCCCAATGCAACACAACCGTTACAAAAAAAGAAACATAGGCCTTTTACTTGGTACCCCCAAATTTTACTTCAATTCCACCTTTACGCTTCCCCATTTTGACCAAAAGCCACATAAGCCTCTGAAAAAATGGTTGCAAAATTTCCGGAAGAAAGAGTGAGGTTTTAAAAAATCCAGAATACAAAATTGCAATATATACTTGTTGGTTTTGTACGTGGTGTCAAGGATCAGCTTAGTATAGGAAACATGTTCAACAACTTGATAGAACCTGGGTGAACCAAAAGTAAGTCTCTTAAAGCATTCGAGTCATAATGTCTTCTTTATCAATGCACATACTTTTCATTTTCTATCTCCCATCCGTCATCATTGTTGGTCTGGCTTGGAGGGTATCCTTCATTGTTTGAGGGATTGTTCTGTCTCAAAACAAGTGTGGTTAGCTGATAACTCATATTTATATGAGTTATTTATGCTCTTAATACTTAAATTAGTGCAAGTTCTCAAGTGATATTCTAGATTTATTTAATAAATACTAGTTATTTAGAGAAAAGAAGGGTTAGAAGCTAATTTGTTATCATTTGGCACAGTTGGTGCCCATGTGAATGTTTTAATGGTTTGCTAAGTGTTACAGTGTTAAGCACGTGCTACATGACGTGGGCCAGCTGAGGATGAAAAAGAAAAGCTAAATTTTGGCACCTGCTGCTTTATGTCAAGTCAGCGTATCTTTCCCCCTGCTCCAAAGCCTGAGGCGGACCCCCCTAGTGGCTAGCGTGGACACGTGTCCATTTATCATTGAAGGATTGCTTTTAGTTGGTGATATATGTCAAAGTCTCCTTTTTGAAAAGACACTTTAGGAAAAAGAAAGAGAAATATATTCATCATCTTCTCCACTCCACAAGAAGCATTTGAGACTTGGAGAGTTTTTAGAGGAAAAAACTTGACACCATTCTCCTCCATTAATCTTCCATTGTCAAGCTTTTATTTTCAAGTAAAGATCATCATTTCTTACGGTGTGTAGCTGCTATAGCGTCATCTACCCGTCTCATGTGAAGGAGCTCACATAGTTGTTGACCCTCTGTCATATGATATAAGTTGCTTAATTTTAGAACCAAAATTACAGGGATTTGATTGTAATTCTGTTGATTGCCGGGGAATTAGCTTAGTTTAGATCAATGTATTAGGATTCATTTTGTAAGCTAATTCTCTCACTCCTGATGCCAATTGCAATGGAAGACCTTCAAGTTGTCATAGCATCAACTAGCGAGCCAGACATTTGCCTAGTGGTGCAATAGGAAGCTGAAGGAGAACTTTCTGTCACTTTTCGCGTCGCGACCGGGAGGCGTCGCGTCGCGACGCAGCGAAGCTTTTTCACAGGAGAACTTTCTGTCACTTTTCGCGACGCGACGAGCTCTTGTCGTGACGCGATGGTTGACCGAAAAGTAGGGTTTTTAAGCAGTTTCAGCGAATTTTTGAGGGACTTTCGTCTTGGGAGCGGAATAGAGTTTTGGAGCGGCTGAGGAGTGCGATTTTGGAGACCTCTCATCACTTGGGAACAAGGGTTGAAGGTTGTAATGTCTTACTCTACAATTATCTTCTCTCTTATCTTAGTTTCTACTCCTAGGATGATGTGTAACTAAACTTCTTTGATTAGGGAGAGATGATTCTCCCCAAACCTATCTATTGAACACTTTGCTATGGTTAATTCAGTTGTTCGTTTGATTTATCATATGTCTAGACCTCTATGTTTAATGCCTTATTACTACATATGATAGTTTTAATGATTTAGGGTTTATAATCACCATAGGAATATGGGTTTGTAGGCTTGAAATTGGGGATCTAGATCACATACTTGTTGTCGTAGGAATATGGAACCATAGGTGTGTGAATTCTCTAGTTCTAGGGCTTAATGCGTTACCTATTGACATGAATCACCTAAGGAATTAGGGTATCTTAATTAGGTAAAAGGGGTTTTGAGGCAAGGAATTGTCCTTAACCTATATTAGTGAACTGAATCTGGTATATTGAATAAACAACTTGAAATTAACTGAAGGTTCATGTGATAGGTGAGGGAAGAGGATTCGATCCTTAATCGCTTTTCTTGATTTGTTAAACAAACGCTTTGTTTCACGGTTACTATAATTTCAACTTAATTCAATTTTCACATCTAAGAGTTAATAACTTAGCCATTGTTAACAACATGTAATCCCTGTGGATATGACCGGTCTTACCGTTTATACTATTACTTGCAACGTTTCAGTACACTTGCTGAAATCTTAACAAATTTTTGGCGATGTTGCCGGGGATTGTTGATTTAGTTGTCAAAAAGGCAAACGAGTTGATTCTTAGATTTTAGTTTTACTTTTTGTTTTTATTTATTTAATTATTTATTTTTGGTACTCAGTGATTTTATTGGACTTGTTGACGGTTTGCTTAGTATTTCAGAAATTTGTTTATGCGGGACAAAACTGCGAGAGAATTGTTATTTGACCCAGAGATTGAAAAGACAGCAAAAGCAAACCGAAAGAAAGCAAAGCTAGCTAAGCAACAAGCCCAGAGAGAGTCACAGGTACACTCAGCTTCAACCTCTGTTCCGGAAGATTCTTCAACTGAAGAGGCAGAAATGGCTGAGAATCCACCTCCAAGACGCACTCTTGGTGACTTCGGGAGGAGAAATCAGGGCGCTCAAGCATTCACTTTCCAACCAGTGGGAGTTGCCCAATTTGACATCAAATCTTCTGTGCTCACTGCCTTAAAATCAGAGCAGTTTTCAGGATCAGATGCTGAAGACCCCAACCAACACCTTTTCCAGTTTTATGAGATATGTGGAACTACACACCCTGAGGGAGTTAATGAAAGCGCCAAGAAATTGCGCCTGTTTCCATTCACACTAACAGGCAGGGCTAAGGATTGGTTGAACACCATACCAGCAGGAACTGTGAACACTTGGGGCGAACTAGAAAACAAGTTATTGGAACGATTCTTCCCAATCTCCAAGTTCATCAAAAAGAGAGCAGAAATCTCAAACTTTGCACAAGGGGATTCTGAGTCCCTATATGATTCCTGGGAAAGATTTAAATTATTACTAAAAAAATGTCCAGGGCATGGTATTAATGATTTTCTGCAGCTGCAAACTTTCTGCCATGGGTTGCGACCTCAGACCAGGATGATATTAGATGCCTCAGCTGGAGGATCTCTAGGCACTAAGACTTGGGAGGAAGCAAAACAGCTGGTGGAAGATATGGCTTCTAATGAGTATAGGATCCAGAATGATCGTGGAGCTGTGAGTAAAAAGGGTGTGCTAGAATTGGACTCTAACAGTGCTGTGTTGGCCCAACAAAAGTTAATGTCTATGCAAACGAAGCTCTTACTAAGCAGTTAACTACAGCTTGCGAAGTTGGTTCAAAGGCTCAAGCAACCGTTCAAGTAGTGAAAACGGGTGGGTGCAACTATTGTGGTAGAGAAGCCCATGAGGGTGATTGCGCAACTCATGGAGAAATGGTTGAACAGGCAAGTTACATGGGAAACTTTCAAAAGCAAGGTGGGAACCCGTATTCTAACACCTACAATCCTGGGTGGAAGAATCATCCTAACTTCTCTTGGAAGAATAATGAGGCCTCAGGTTCAAAACAACAGCAGTCTCAAGCACCTTCTCCACAGCAAAAGAACCCTTCTCGTTTAGAAGATGCTTTGACACAGTTCATGCGAATGACCAGGAACACTTTCCAAGCCCAAGAACAAGCAATGAAAAACATGGGGAAGAATCATGAGGCTTCGATGAAGAACTTGGAGGTTAAGATTGGTCAGTTGTCAAAGCAACTTGCTGAGACATCCAATAGTGGTTTTCCTGCTAGCACTGTTGATAACCCTAAAAATGAGAGTTGCAATGTTATTTCATTGAGAAGTGGTAGAGAGCTGAACCCTGTTGAAGTGGAAAAACTCAGGCCTGGAGAAAGATGTGGTGAAACTGAGGTGTTGAGGGAGGAGTTGAAAAAGAAAAATGGAGGAGTCGAAAATGAGTTAAGTGAAAAAAGTGAGGGAATTGTGAAGTCTAACCAAAAAGAAACTTTGTTTAATGAAAAATTGCAGGTTGACGAGAAGCCCAAAGAAATTCCTTCATACATGAAGTTGCCATACCCTCAATTGAGTAAGAAGAATCAAAAGGATGAGCAGTTCTCAAAATTCATGGATGTTTTCAAAAGTCTCCAAATCAACATACCATTTGCCGAAGCCCTGGAGAAAATGCCGGTCTATGCTAAGTTCATGAAGCAGTTGTTGACAAAGAAGAGGAAGTTCAAGGGAGATGAAACAGTGGCATTAACAGAAGAGTGTAGTGCCATTATTCAAAACAAGCTTCCTCCTAAGTTGAAAAATCCAGGGAGCTTCACCATACCTTGTGCAATTGGTGATGTTAAAATAGGGAAGGCCCTTTGTGATCTGGGAGCAAGCATTAATCTGATGCCCTTGGCTATGTGGAGAAAACTTGGCGGAGGTGAGGTTAAGCCAACCAACATGACCTTACAACTTGCGGACAGATCTATAAGGCATCCTTATGGGGTTGTAGAAGATGTCCCGGTGAAGGTAGACAAATTCCTCTTCCTAGTGGATTTTGTGATCCTGCAACTTGGTGGTGACACTTGTGTCAAAAGCTCCATGAATGGAGACAATGACATTCCATTCATTTGGGAAGACCCTTCCTGGCTACCAGTAGAGCAGTAATTGATGTGGCCGATGGGACTGTGACATTGAGAGTCCAAGATGAAGCTGTGACTTTTAATGTGCTTGAGCCCACCGCCCCGAAGAAGGAAAAAGAAGGGTGCCACAGCATTGAGACAACTAATCCTCTGATGGTTGGAAACAGAACTCACATCTACTCACCCCGTGAGAAGTCACCTGTTATATGGGAAGACCTTAAGGAAGTTTCAGGTACATCTGATCATACCTGCAAACTGGAGGTAGAGTATGCCAAAAGAGTGCTGAAAGAGGCACTGAAGAAGCTGAGTGCTCCATCTGAGCCAAATTGAGACATTCTCTAACCATCAAGCTAGTGACGTTAAAGAAGCGCGTAGTGGGAGGCAACCCACGGTGAGGTAACAAGTATTTATTTTAGTTAATTTTTAAGTCTTTATATAAAAAAACTGGGGTCTGCGAATTTCGCGTCGCGGCGGAGAGGACTTACAAAAGAAAATTTCAAAATAAAAGTGGTTTGTCTGTTTTCGCATCGCGAAGCTCTAGTGTCGCGATGCGTTTAATTTTTTTTTTAAACTGATAGTTCTGTTTATCATCGCGTCGCGAAGGCTTCGCGTCACGTCGCGATGCGACACAGTCTTGCCTGTTTATTCAGGCGTGTACACAACACCCCACACACACCAACACATTTTGTGCGCGAAGTTTCAAAGTTCTCCCCCTCCCCATTACAATTTTTGCTCCAATTTTGTGTGGATTCTCGCAACTTGGCACGAATTCTTCATTGTAAACATCTCCAGGTAACCATTATCCTTAACCTCAAGCATGAATTTCAGTCTTTTTAGTGGCTTGGTGGGGTAATTTGGGGTTACGAATTGTGGGGAGTAGAAGTAAAATTAGGAGTTGATTGTAGCGCCAACCCCTTCTAAATTGCATGCTTGCTTGTTGTCTCTGAATTTGGGGGAGTAGTGGTTTGAAATTTATTAGGAAAAGAAATTTTTGGCGGTGTATGAAAGGTGTTTGACAAAAGGTTTCAATGAAAATTCTGTGTGGGCAAGGTGTTTGATAAAATGCCTTAATGAATTTCTGTTAGGCAAACCAACTGTTTGTAAAAATGCCTGAACGAACTTTTTGGTTGCTGAGTTGGGCTTAAATTGTGTCAATAATCATGGAACCTTAGGGTAGTCGACTTAGTGGCCAGATATTTTAATTTGCCTGTTTTTGTTAAATTCTCTGATGTGAGCGGGGCCCTACACCAAGGATTCCCTGAGAACTAACAAATTGCTGCTGGAATTTGGTTTTTATTTTATTGCAGGCAATTTTCTAACAGGTGCAATGGTTAAACCAAACAAGGCAGGCACATCCAAGCGAAGACGGGGGGACCATCTTTTGATGCTGACATGTTTAGGTCCCCAGAACATGAGGAGGGATACCATCAAGTGGTCAAGGGAAAGAAAATCAACCTGGAGCGGGCATTCGACCTCAGCACGGGTGAATTCCCGATCATCACCTCTACGCTCCGAGAAATGGGGTGGCTTTCTCTCAACGCAATGATCAAACAGGCTAACCAGAGCTTGTTGAGAGAGTTTTACTCTAATGCATACTGGGAAGAAGAGGCGGACAAGTCTACCACCGTTTTTGTCAGAGGAAAGGAGGTATCATACTCTCCGGAAAGCATCAACACACTTCTTGGGCTACCTGAGTTCTCCCCCTGTGCCATGGGACATGCCTTAGCCCACTTCAGGGAAATTGATTATGAGGGGACGCTGAGAGAATTGTGCCGTCAGGGGGCACAATGGGACAAATATGCACCAGGATTGCAAAGTTTCCCCAAACGCTTCAACAACACGGCACTGAAGCCTATCCCTAAGGCTTGCAATTCATTTTTCAACCAAACCATTGTGTCATGCTCCAACTCTTCTGATGTGAAAGTGAAAGCAGCTATGGGATCCTAGCCATCATAAGAGGAAATAGGTTGAATCTGGGATATATCAGCTCCAACAGCATCGCAGATATAGTGAAGTGTCCCAGGGCTAGATTGGGGAAAGCTTCCTTGATCCATTCTCTTTGCAAACAGGAAGGCTGCCCGAAGTACCCCGATGACCTGCTTATTGACCCCAGGGAGCCTATTACAGCAGCGTGGATTATGAAGCAACCTGAGGGACCATTGGACGGGGCAGTACCACCACAGTCATCATCCCCAGCTCAGCAACAGCCAGCAGGCCCATCTTACCGGGAGCAGTTTCAGAGCGACCCCTCATTCCAGTATGACCTCATGATGGCCAGCTGGTGTGGGTCGTCGATGTTACTACAGCAGCAGGGCGTGGATACATCACACCTTGCATCTACCCTAGTTCATCATGCTGCCCAGGAGTACATGGCTGAGAACAGAGCCGCTGACACTGCAGGACCATCATCTTCAGCCCCAGCAGAGGAGGACCCAGATTCGCAGGACCCACTATTGTCAGGGGATGAGTTCATTGAGCGCCACTTTTCATTCCCTTGAGCAGGAGGCTCACCTTTTCACTTTCTGCTATTTCAGACATTATTATATTTTGTAGCCTTTATGTCTTTTGCATTTTGACTTTATTTTCTGATTGGTCTGTACTATATTGACAACTTATTCTGTGATATTGAGGCACCACCTCCCTGAACTTTTTTTTGGAAGCAGCTTCAATTATGATGATTTGTGGTATTTAGCTTAACATGTTTTACATTTTACCTTGTGATTACTAGTGTGTCAAATTTTATCATCATGTATTGTCAGTGGTCAAGACAAAAGTTGAGGAAAATCGAAATCATTTGTGGGCAAGTCCTCTCGAGTTCCATCTCTTAAAATCCCAACCGTGAGGTGAGCCCAAACACTTATATCATGATTGTGTGTATTCCTTGCTTGCATTAGTCTGCAGAATTTGAACTTCTACTTAGCAATCTTGCATGTGATTTACATACACACTGAGGCAAATTTTTTTGGAACCCCTGAGCCTTTCAAGCCACCCAATTACTGTTTATCCTTTGTTAGCCCCTCTGAGCCTAATTGTTGTTTTAAAATTTTTCTGCAAATCATCTTCCTAGTTGTTTCTTAACTTGGAGTTAGGTAGACAAATGTATGTGAGTGGGAAAAATTCTAAGTTTGGGGTTGCTCATGGAATAGCAACATTCTAAGTTTGGGGTGGTATACAAGAGAAAGGAACATACAAAGAAAAGAAAGAAAAAGAAATATATATATATATATATTTTAAAAAAAAAAGTTATATATAAATAAATAAGTAAATAATTCATTCTCTTGTGGAATGCCTTGGGGAAAATGGGTAAGTGAGTGAGAATGTTGAAATTGACAAAGAGAGAAGTAAGCCTAACTCCAAGTTGTAACCTACTTATCCAAATGTTATCCACCCTTACCTAAGCCCCGTTACAACCTAGAAAGTCCTCAAATAGTGTGTATGTGTATAGAACTTGTTCAAGCCTATGAAACGATGATGCAGGCATTGTGAATTGAGTGACCACCTTAGACACTTCAAAGAGAGATTGGTGAGATGTGTGAAAAAGAGAGAACTTGAGAACGCTTGCCTGCTTATGATCTTGTATTTTCCAATTCGGTTGTCTTGCTACTATTAGGTTGATGATGATTTTTGATATGCTGTGTGGTTAACTGGTTTATGTGGAATGTGTGACAGCTAAATTAAAAAAATAGCCACAGCCTGAATTGAATGTTTGCTTGAGGACAAGCAAAAATTTAAGTTTGGGGTTGTGTTGACTCTCTGTCATATGATATAAGTTGCTTAATTTTAGAACCAAAACTACAGGGATTTGATTGTAATTCTGTTGATTGCCGGGGAATTAGCTTAGTTTAGATCAATGTATTAGGATTCAATTTGTAAGCTAATTCTCTCACTCCTGGTGCCAATTGCAATGGAAGACCTTCAAGTTGTCATAGCATCAACTAGCGAACCAGACATTTGCCTAGTGGTGCAATAGGAAGCTGAAGGAGAACTTTTTGTCACTTTTCGCGTCGCGACCAGGAGGCGTCGCGTCGCGACGCATCAAAGTTTTTTCACAAGAGAACTTTCTGTCACTTTTCGCGTCGCGACGGGCTCGTGTCGCGATGCGATGGTTGACCGAAAAGTAGGGTTTTTAAGCAGTTTCAGCGAATTTTTGAGGGACTTTCGTCTTGGGAGCGGAATAGAGTTTTGGAGCGATTGAGGAGTGCGATTTTGGAGACCTCTCATCACTTGGGAACAAGGGTTGAAGGTTGTAATGTCTTACTCTACAATTATCTTCTCTCTTATCTTAGTTTCTACTCCTAGGATGATGTGTAACTAAACTTCTTTGATTAGGGAGAGATGATTCTCCCCAAACCTATCTATTGAACAATTTGCTATGGTTAATTCAGTTGTTCGTTTGATTTATCATATGTCTAGACCTCTATGTTTAATTCCTTATTACTACATATGATAGTTTTAATGATTTAGGGTTTATGATCACCATAGGAATATGGGTTTGTAGGCTTGAAATTGGGGATCTAGATCACATACTTGTTGTCGTAGGAATATGGAACCATAGGTGTGTGAATTCTCTAGTTCTAGGGCTTAATGCGTTACCTATTGGCATGAATCACCTAAGGAATTAGGGTATCTCAATTAGGTAAAAGGGGTTTTGAGGCAAGGAATTGTCCTTAACCTATATTAGTGAACTGAATCTGGTATATTGAACAAACAACTTGAAATTAACTGAAGGTTCATGTGATAGGTGAGGGGAGAGGATTCGATCCTTAATCGCTTTTCTTGCTTTGTTAAACAAATGCTTTATTTCACGGTTAATATAATTTCAACTTAATTCAATTTTCACATCTAAGAATTAATAACTTAGCCATTGTTAACAACACGCAATCCTTGTGGATACGACCGGTCTTACCGTTTTTACTATTACTTGCAACGTTTCAGTACACTTGCTGAAATCTTAACAATAGTGTATCTTTTGCAACCATGTCTTCTATTTTCATTTTCGGTAATATGAACATTTTGGTTTATATTGTGTTGATGATGCTCAATATGAGCTAAACACTTAGTAGTTGGATTGTTTAGAGCTTTGTAATGATTCTTTAGTATTGTTATATAATATTGTGTTGTTTGCGTTTCAATCTTTGTGTGTAAATGCTTTCAAACTTATTTTGAAATTGGCCAACTGAAATGAGTCTATTTGTGGGTACAGACATGGTCCATGATTCTAACTCAAAGTTGATATGAACGAAAGGTTGTTTAAAGACATTTAAACAACTTTTGCTTAACTCTAGACATAGGGGAGCAATAGTTCATAACGTGAACACTGTGGGTTCTTTATTATACAGGGGTAGACTTATTTAGAACGTAGAAATAAGAGTCTTGTAACAAAACCCTGGCGTCAGTGACTGAAAGGCACAACATCATATGCTACAGCACTTAGCGCTATAGCATCCAATGTTATAGCGCTTTACTTTTGAGAAATTACTTAGCAAAGAGCAGTCCAACTCATTTTATCAAATACTTGAACTTCTTTCCTGTATTCACATAACGACCTTAGTTTTTATGTCTAAAACCATATTGTTTTTATTCTGTTCACTTCACTAGTGTGTTAACTAATTAAACTTTAAAATTAACATCAATTCCTGTGGGTATGATCTCTACTTTATCATTATATTACTTGTTGCGATTATATACACTTGCACAACTACTTTTCGTACAACAAATTTTTGGCGCCGTTGTCGGGGATTGCATTTAATTTTTATTGTTTAAGTCTTTAGCATTTAGTGAAGTTTTTATTCTGGTGTTTGCTCCTTGGTGCTACAGCAATAGGTGCTATAGCGCATGCCCAGATCACAACCACCCGAATTTGAGTTGGATCCCGAACCAGAAAGGAGATTTAGGAGACTGAGACAACTTCAGAGACTAAGACAACTTAGACCTACAATGTCTGAACAAGGTGGTAAAACCAATTCAGGCAGAGGTACCACACATGGTGGTAGAACTAATTCAGGAAGAGGTAGATCTGACCCAGGTGGTCGAGGTAGAGGGCCACCCACTCCTACATTGCATGATCAATTCAGGCAGAGGTAGACCTACAATGTCTGAACAAGGTGGTAGAACCAATTCAAGTAGAGGTACCACACATGGTGGTAGAACTAATTCAGGCAGAGGTAGATCTGACCTAGGTGGTCGAGGTAGAGGGCCACCCACTCCTACATTGCATGATCAAGAAGACTGTTACAGACAACAATTCATTAATCAAGGTCCTGTAGACATGGTAAATGATAGGAACAGACCTATGAGGGACTATGCTGTGTTTGATCCCCAAACTATGGAGACAAACATAGCTAGGCCTGTCCTTCAAACAGCTCATTTTGAATTTAAACCCGTGATGTTCCAAATGCTCCAAACAGTAGGTCAATTTGGTGGTTCTCCCGAAGAGGACCCATATTTGCACTTAAAACAATTTTTGGAGGTTTGTAGTAACTTTATCATTCCAGGAGTTAGTGATGATGCATTTAGGCTAAAACTTTTTCCATATTCCTTGAAGGATAGAGCAAAGGCCTGGCTAACTTCTCTAGAGCCTTATCCACACTTAGAATGAAATGGCTGAAAAATTCTTGGCAAAATATTTTCCACCTAGTAAAAATGCAAGAATGAGAAATGAAGTTACTACATTCAAACAAAAAGAATCTGAATCACTGTTTGAAGCATGTGAAAGATGGAAGGAGTTGTTGAGAAAATGTCCACATCATGGTATACCAGTGATCTTTCAAATGGAAACCTTCTATAATGGATTGGACCCACATACCAGACTTATGCTTGATGCTTCTTCTGGGGGTGTGTTACTAAAGACCTCTTATAATGAAGCTTGTGACTTGATAGACAACATTGCAACCAACAATTACCAATGGCCAACAGAAAGGCTAACTCCACAGAAGAAGGTAGCTGGAGTCCATGAAATCAGTTAAGTTTCAACTCTATCCGCACAAGTGGCCTCCCTCACCAACATGATTAAAAACATGAGTACCTCCAATGCTACAGCAGCTGTCGATCGCTACAGCGTCGGCTGAACCAACTGTAGCAGCCACTGAACAAGCCCCTTTAGGGTCAACTAGTTGTGTCTATTGTGGAGGAGAACATCTGTATGAAGAATGTCCAGGCAATCCTGTATCTGTAAATTATGTGGGATTCAACAAAAACAATAACCCCTATTCAAACACTTAAAATCCTGGTTGGAAGAATCACCCTAACTTCAGATGGGGTGGTAACAATGCTGCAGCAACAAATTCCAGTACACCTGTTGTACCACCAGGATTCCTTACTCAGAATCATCAAAGGCAAGCTGCTCCAGCTATGGATAACTCTATGGAGACTTTATTGAAAAGTTTCATGAGTGACTGTAAAACAACTTTACAGACTCATGAAGCTTCTATCAAGAATTTGGAGACCCAGATTGGGCAGATAGCCAATGTTCTTACCCAAAGGCCTAGTGGATCCCTACCTTCCACTACTGGAGCTTCTCCTTCTAATGCAGCATGTAAGGAGAATTGCAAGGCTATATCTCTGAGAAGTGGGAAAGATTTGCAAGGGCCATCAACTATCTCAGGTGATGGGAGAAAAGAAAATGAAAAAGATAAAAAAAAGAAAAAAATCCTTCTTCAGACGCTACAGCATCTGAAGCTATAGCAGCTGATGTAGCACCTGAACCATCACCTAAGCTTGTTCCAGAATACCCTGATCCTCCTTACCCACAAAGGTTAAAGAAGGCACAGGAGGACAAGCAATTCAACAAATTTCTAAATGTGCTGAAACAAGTGCATATCAATGTTCCTTTAGTGGAGGCTCTCCAACAAATGCCCAACTATGCCAAGTTCATGAAAGATGTCCTCACCAAAAGAAGGACACTAAGGGAATTTGAAACTGTAGCAATGATTGGGGAATGTAGCATGATCATGCAAAACAAACTCCCAAGGAAACTAAAGGACCCTGGCAGTTTCACAATACCTCGTTCCATTGGAGATTTCTACTCTGGCCGTGCTTTATGTGACTTAGGAGTAAGTATTAACTTGATGCCCAAGTCCATATATACACAACTAGGTATAGGAACTGCCAGACCTACCTCTGTTACTCTTCAGTTAGCTGATAGGATTCTTGCCTATCCTGAAGGGATACTAGAGGATATGCTAATCAAAGTTGACAAATTTGTTTTCCCTGTGGATTTTGTTATTCTTGACTTTGATGCAGATAAAGAAGTACCTATCATCTTAGGAAGACCATTCCTAGCTACTGGAAAGACATTAATTGATGTGCAGAAAGGAGAATTGACCATGAGGGTCCAGGATCAAGAAGTCAAGTTCAATGTGCTGAATGCTTTGAAGTATCCTGAAGCCAATATAGAAGAATGCTCATTTGTTGTCTCTCTTGACCAAGTGGTTCAGAAACATTTCCATAAAAGTAGTGATCACTTGGGAAATATTCTGGACAACAATGAGAAGCATGAACTTGTTGAAGAAGGAGCAATGCAAGAAGAAAGACTGTGAAAGAGGTTTGAGCCAGAAAATATGAGTCACTTGAATAAGAGAATTCAAACCTAAAGAAGAATGTTCCTTCTATTAAGCAACCACCTACCCTAGAGCTTAAAGAGCTACCCAAACACCTGAAGTATGCCTATTTAGGAGAAAATGACACTTTACCTGTGCTCATAGCTTCTGACCTCTCAAACGAGCAAGAGCATGATCTCATTGGTACCTTAAAAAGGCATAAGAGGGCAATTGGGTGGCAAATGTCAGACATTCAAGGAATTAGTCCAACTATCTGCATGCATAGAATTGTAGTGGAAGAAAACTCCAAGAACAATATTGAAGGGCAGAGAAGACTCAATCCAATCATGAAAGAGGTGGTGAAGAAAGAAATTATCAAGTGGCTAGATGCAGACATTGTCTACCCTATTTCAGATAGTGCATGGGTGAGTCCTGTGCAATGTGTTCTAAAGAATGGGGGTGTGACAGCGATAACCAGTGACAAGAATGAATTGATACCAACAAGAACAGTTGCAGGGTGGTGAAATCAAAGAATACTTCCCAGATGAAAAATTGCTGGCAATAACTGTGACAACACCAAGTGCCATAGCGTCTGAAGCTATAGCACCTTGGTTTACTGATATTATAAACTTTCTGGTAAGCAAGGTGGTACCTGCACATATGACTTACCAGCAGAAAAAAAGATTCTTCCACACAGTGAAGTAGTTTTATTGGGATGACCCTTTTCTTTATAAGAAGTGCCAAGACCAATTGATGAGAAGGTGCCTGGCAGAAGAAGAACAATACCAAATGCTACAGCATTGTCATGTTGCCCAGGATATGGTTAAAAGATGTGATAGATGCCAAAGAACAGGGAACATTTCTGACAAACATGAGATGCCTTTAACCAACATCTTAGAGATTGAACTCTTTGATGTTTGGGGAATGGATTTCATGGGACCTTTCCCTTCTTCTCATGGCAATCTATATATCCTTGTAGCTGTGGACTATGATCAAAGTGGGTGGAAGCTGTTGCTTTACCTAACAATGATGCCAAGTCAGTGAGAAAATTTCTTCAAAGGAACATTTTCACCAGATTTGGAACTCCAAGAGCTATCATCAGTGATGGGGGTTCTCATTTTTGCAACAAGCTGATTAAGACTCTCTTAGCTAAGTATGGAGTCAAGCATAAAATTGCCACTGCTTACCACCCTCAAACAAGTGGTCAAGCAGAGTTGTCTAATAGAGAAATCAAGAGAATGCTTGAGAAGATGGGTGGGTCCTATAAGGAAGGAGTGGTCCCTACAGTTGGATGATGCTTTAATGGCTTATAGGACATCCTTCAAACACCATTGGGAATGTCACCCTACAGACTTGTGTATGGCAAGGCTTGCCACCTCCCTATTGAACTGCAACACAAAGCACATTGGGCCACTAAAAAGCTCAATTTTGACCATGATAGGGCAGTGAAAGCTAGGCTATTACAACTAAATGAGTTTGAAGAGATTAGGCACTTTGCCTACGAGAATTCAGCCATCTACAAGGAGAAAACTAAGGCATGGCATGACCAAAAGATTCAAGGAAGAGAGTTGGTTGAGGAGGAATGGTCCTATTGATCAATTCAAGGCTCAAGCTGTTTCCCGGGAAGTTGAAATCTAGATGGTCAGGCCCTTTCAAATTGCTAAAGATATACCCTCATGGATCTGTGGATCTGTTTGATGAAGCAACCAACACCACCTTCAAGGTGAATGGCCAAAGAGTGAAGCAATAATATGGTGAACATGTGGTCAGGGACAAGACCACCTTTGAACTTCAAAACCTCTAACAAAAAGAGGAAGTCTGGCTGAAGACTCTTAAAGCAAGCGTGTGACACCCTTTACCATGAAAGTATTTATAAGTGAAAAAGTACGAAAAACGAGTAAATTTGTTTTTCAAATAAAACTAACAATTCATTTTATGAAATGGTTTTCGCAAGTAAAAGATGTCGTCTAACTCTTTAAATCATATATAAGCGATTATAATAATATTAAAGACTAAAGCATTAAAGCATTTGTTTTAATACAGTAATAAGGTTGATTTTTAAATATAATATTGAAAATACAACCCAAATCCCGATGCCACATGATCAGAGCAATAGACCTTTAATAAATTAAATAAAAAGAAAGTGATCAACGTGTAGTATCATTCTACAAGTTGCTGGGTGATCCGTGGTGATCACATCCCCACCGCTGCACGATCGTAGGAGTCACTCCAACGACACCTGAAACTTACTCTAAAAAAATGGTGCACGGGTGAGAAAGAGCGTCCAAACCATATAAGAAATATAAGACCGAAACTAAAACAACAAGACTACCACAAAACAAGGAAACAATCAACAGTAGTGGATACAACTTTCATAACACGAATGCACAACCAATTCTTAACTAATCTTCAACTAATCCCAGTGTCGCGACCTCACGTACGGTCGTAGGTCTACAAGCAACAACAACAACAACAACAACAGGATCAGGATACCTTGCCAGATACTGCCTTACAATCATCATCAACAACAACAATAGGACCAGGATACCTTTCCTGAACGGGATACCTTGCCCGATAACGCCCTACAAGGAACAACATCAATAGGACCGGGATACCTTGCCTGAACGGGATACCTTGCTCGATAACGACATACGAAGAACAGCAGGAAGAGGACTATGAGAACCGGGATACCTTGCCCGAACAAGATACCTTGCCCGATAATGCCCTACAAGAACAACAGGACCGAGACACTCGAACGGGATACCTTGGCCGATAATGCCCTGAAGAACACCCAATAGAGGACTATGAGGACCGTGATACCTTTCCCGACAATGCCCTACTAACAACAGGAACAACGCTTATCATCATCACTATCCTTTGAGGTACGGCTCGCCATACTGCAACGAGTCCTTGCCCATATTGCGACAAGGTTCCTCCTACAACTTAAATTACTAAGGTACGGCTCGCCCATACTGCAGCGAGTCCTTGCCCATACTGCGACAAGGTTCCTTAAACATCATCATCATCAACTTCCCTAAGAACTCTTAAGTCTGAGGGTATCATTAACAACTAGGGTCATTTAATCATCATCTCGGGTATCACCCTACAACAAGGGGGTCACTATAGTCATCATCTCTGGTCATAACTATTACCCAAGTCCCCGCTAATTCTATATAATACTGTCATCCTTATATTCTTATGTGGTCGTTTTGATTCAATGCATCTAATCCCAACTTCACTTGTTATTTGATATTTCCTAAGGCTCCTATGACTCTTATTGTCTCAATCATCATCCATGGTCAAAATTACCTGAAACTAGCTTAGGAAGGGTCATTATCGATCGTTCATAACTTACTTAGCTTCGTTAATCTATTAAAACTTTCTATTGTCTTATGTCACTCGTGATTTACGACCGATTCGGCATGCTGCCCTATCACTAATAATCATTCTCAATATCAATCTTCATATTTCTATTGCTACGACGAAATTACTAACTAACTAGTTGTGCCCTCAAAGCTCTTCATTAGTCTTAATCTTAGTTCACCATTTACTCTTATATGCCAAGATTAATTCTAGACTTAATCCTTATGCTTCTTTCGTTCCTACACTAACTTCACCTTCACAGTCAACCCAATTTACTTATTAGTATCATAATACATACGAGTTATACACTCACAAATCCTATGTTCATCACTTGCAATTCAATGGACGTCATTCAACATATTATTGACTACTCACATTAGAATCATTAATTAAACTTAGCATATTATTTGTATTATTTACAGTCATCCAGATACAAATAATTTACAGTCAACCATAATATTTACAGTCACTCAATTATTTACAGTCATCCGAATTGAATAAATCGAATAATAATAAATAATAAATACAAACACATAGGAATGACGATAATCAATACTATTATTGTCCTATCCTCTATTCCCCATATACCCCGTACCTGATATCGAAGTGTATTCCAATAGCGAATCGACGAAGAGAAATTTTGAGCTCTCGAACATGATTTAATTCCAACGGGACTATGTGTCACTCGAACGCGTACTGTTATGCAACAACAATGATGACAATACAAAAGTCATACGCCAAAAATATGAAAGATACTCAGCCACCCTTTTAATCAATTAACTCCGAAATTCTTTTCTCATTGCCAAAATAGTTTAAGAAGAATATACTAAAATATTAATAATTTAAATTAAGGTAAACTCTAAATAGTTTGAAACTAAAATATTAAACTATTCAATATCAATGTTTAACTTTAAATTTTTGTAATAAGAAACTCACTAAATTATACTATGTGCACTAGGCTAATATAATACACATTAAATGTTACATTTTGATCGTACCTGATCAATACGATGAGTTGTTGCAGTCTGATGATGTTGCTCGGTCGTTGGGATGAAGGACCGAGTTCTGAGCCGCACGCGGGTGGTACCTGCAAAGGCGCTCCAACGCTCAAGTCAGAGGTGCTTCAACGGGCAGGGTCACAAAGTGAGTAAAACGTACCTGAAGCCACATGCTAGTGTGGTATATATACTGTTCACTGCGCAGGCATTTGGCCGTCGCGCATATCTCGGGGCTGGCCGCATCTTGCGGAGCAAGTCAGGTATTTGGGCCGCGCTGGGCCTGTTGGGCGAAGTTGGCTTTCGAGCCCACTCCAGAACACATTTCAAAAAAGCTTATATACATATAGATATTTATATATTATTTGTAAATCATCCGTAACAAACACCTTCTAAAAATATCATTTAGTTTAAAAGTGACAATGAAGCATGCTGAGGTAAAAGTACAAGGCTATCGAAAATTGCAGCATGACCCACAACGTTGGATTTGGCCATTTTAATTATCTTATTTTTGAAATCAAAGGACACACAGTAATCATGATTATGCATGTTTAGCATCAGTTTATTTTTTATTGCATGATTGAACTTGAATAAATGAAAGCAGAGAAGAGTAAACTAACCAAAAGGGTGCATTCAAAATAAAGCACTCAATACATGTGTGGGTTGTAGAAGAAAATGCAACACTGTCCCAGAGAGAGAGGGATAGCTCCGGTGCGGCAGTGATTGGGTTGGTTGCGGTTGTAATCAAAAGCAGAGAAGGGATGGAACTCGCGAATGGAGAGGAGGAATTATATCACGAGATGGAGGCTTCAATCGCTCAAACAGACGACATAAATGGATTCCTTGTAAATTCCGAGTGGCCATGTGAGGTTTGGGCGTTGGTTGCGGCTTAGAGATGGAGGATGAAGAGGAGAAGGGAAGCCATTGGGGTTTGCTCCGTTTCTGGTGCTATAGCGTCTGTTACGTGGCTCTGTTAAAAGTCAAAGATTCTCAACAAGTGCAAGGATGACGTGGCGCTCAGTAGTCTTATCTCAGCAGCTTTGTGCACGTTTTCTGTCTAGTCAAGCACTCTCTCCCTCTCTCTCTCTCCATCGCTCAAGTCACAACGGTCACTTCCATTAACTCTCTTATATCAACTCCGCATAACTTCTCCTTTTCGAAACACTTCGCCACTCCCCTCAGTACAAGAATTTCGGCGATTTCCGGCGGACAAAATCCGCTGGTAATGGCCAAAATCCGCCGGAAATTGGACATTACCGACGGAAATTACCGGCGGAAAATCCGCCGGTAATTCGTCCGCAGGTAACGGCTACCGGCGGAAAATCCGCCGGTAATCACCCAAAATCCGCCGGTAATTACTGGGGGATTTTTTCCGCCGGTAATGGCTAAAATCCGCCGGTAATTTTCCGGCGGTCGAAATCCACCGGAAATTGCCCGCCGGAAATGCACGAATTTCTGGTAGTGCCTCACCAGTTACCAAATCTCTCTCTCTCTACCATCAGTTTCGTAAACTGAAAACCCCAAATCCCTAAACTTCATCTTCTTCATCCTTACTTCCAAAACTTGTAACCATGGCCAAAACAGAGACTTCTGGAAAAGGATCAAGCGCTGAACCAACTTCACACACTTGCTGCTGCCAACTTCACACACCATTAATGTAGAAAAGGAGAGACCGATAGTGCTTGATGCTATCATGGCTGGAGAGCAAATTGATGTAGGGAAGATCATATCAAAAGAGATTGAGAAGTGCAGAGTTAAGAGTGGGGGTAATCTTTACTTCCCATGTTTGATCATAAAGTTGTGCATTAGTGCTGAGGCGGAGGTAGAGCCAAAGGAGGAAAGAAGATCACCATTGGGAGCTTTCCCTTCAGCATTCAAGCCCAGGCAAAAGCCTGCTGCTGTAGCATCAGGTGATGCTGTGCTGCTACAGCACCTGAAGCTACAACAGCAGTCTCTCTATCACTTTGTCAACGAAAAGTTTGAATGGGAAAAAGCCAAGTTTGCTGAGCTGTTAAGAGGCAAATCCACTGTGCAACCACCAGGGTTCCCTGATTGACTAATTGATGAAGAGCCAAGAGAAAAAGTGGAGGAAGAAGAGCCCAAGAAGCAGCAAAAGAAAAGAGCTAGGAGCCCATCAAAGAAGCAGAAGCAAAGCCCTGCTAAGAAAAAGAAACAGGTGAGTAGTGAGGAAGAGGACATTTTAGAATCTGAGGAGTTGGAAGCCATTAGTGAGAGTGATAAAGAGGAAACCAAGCAAATCATGAAGGAGATAGTGAGTGAGGAGGATGGAGAAGAATCAGCTGAGGAGGAATCTGAGAGTGAAGAGGAGGAAGAAATACAGTGTGACCCCACCCTAGCCCAAAGAAACCCCACAAATCTCCAGCTAAAGTCCCAACACCACCATCAATCCCCACCACCATCCCTGAAACATCACAATCACCCATCCACGAACCACAAAATGACCCAGAGCCAGGGATGCCTGAAACCCAACAACCAACACCCCCATCCCCACAAGAACCATTGGTTACAGAGTTAGAACCACAACAGCAGACCCCACAAGAAGTAAAAACCACCAAATCTAATGCTGTAGCGCCTGATGCTACAGCATCTGCTGAACCAACTGGGGTGACAGCCCCAACTGTTACACCCTCAAAGGAGCATAGAATCAAGCAAAGTGCCCGCAGAAACCCAAAGGCAAAAATGCAAGACTTCACTAGTGAGGTTGCTGAGTCAGGTGCTGAAAAGGAAGAGGCTTCTGCTGACCAATCTGCAAGTGTTATAGCACCTAAAATGAAAGAGAAGCATGTAGCTGGCCAGAGAAACCTTCTATCCTATACTGCAGCCAGGAAAAATCCTGGTGCTAAGCTTGCTGAAATTGCAGAAGAAGAGGCCGCATCAGGAATGCAAGTTGCCGCTGTAGCAGTCATATCTGAGGAGGTGCCTCACAAGTCTGATGCAAAGAAACAAGTAGAATCAAAGTCTGCAGAAATGGATGCTAATCTGGAGCCTGAAGCATCTCAAGTTGCTGCTACAGCACCTGACGCTGTAGCGCCCCAAATGGTAGTAGAACTGAAGCCACTGAAAAAGCAAGCCAGAGCAAGCAACGGGCTCAAATCAGGTGTAGCAAAGAAGTAACCTTCCCTTTCTAAAAAAAAAGAAGTCTCTTTCCTGTTTTCAATATCTGTTCTCCTCTCCCTTTAGTATGCATGCGCAGTGGGGACACTGCTAGGTTTTATGTTGGGGGGGGGGGGAGGACTTTGCATGTTTATGTTTACTTTGCTGAGTATTTATGAATAAAATGCATGATCAGTCGATGTTTCTAGCCTTGCAATATTAGAAATTATTCTTTTTGGGCTAATTTTAATGATGATTAAGTGCATAAGTGTAGTGTAGCCTTGCTTGATTAATGACTAGTCTTATTGCTGCTTTTACACAAAACTCTAAACTTAGGGAGAAACCTAGTTAGCTAGGGACTATTTGATGCTGAAGTTAGTCCTGGTTAACCAATGTTGAGTCAAGTTTTTACTAAAAATTTAGAGTAGCTTTTGAAGCTAAGTTTGGGGGTGCATCGGTTATATTAAGGCTAGGTATGAAGATCATAGGATGGTCAGTGCAATAGGATCTCAAAGTGTACAAATAGTCATGTATATTGTAAAAAGCTGCAATTGCCCGAAGCAAAAGCTGAACTGTTCCAATAATGTGTTTTAAAAAAAAATCAAATAAGGAGTTCAGTAATGAGGACATTGCAGCTAAATCTATTCATCAAATTCCCAGTGCTGTAGCATCTAACGCTATAGCACTGAGAAATCACCATATCAATAGTTAGTGCACTGACTGAAGATCTTCAGTACCTAATCAAACCCTTTGTTGTGTTTTGAAGCCCCTCAATTCTTATGTGAAGTTGTTAGTCTGCTCTCTATTTTGAAACATTCTTTGATTTGGCCAAAAGAAAGACACTCTTCCCAAGGCTAAGAGAAATTCTGAACCTAGCTAGGAATTAAGCTAAGTTTAGAGATCACACACTCACAATTGAGCAGTTATAATTCTAAATGTTGTGGAAAGCAATGGTGTGTATGTGTAAGTGTGAATCTGAAAGGTTAGCCCCTTAAGAGTAATTTTCAAAAGTTGTTTGAACAAGAGAAGAAACCGATTTTGTGTTGAATTCTGTAAATATGTGTTTGTGTTTTTCTTGTCTCAGTCAAGTGTCATTACTTGAGGGCAACCAATAGTTTAAGTTTGGGGGTGTGAAAACTCATATTTATATGAGTTATTTAGGCTCTTAATACTTAAATTAGTGCAAGCTCTCAAGTGATCATATTCCAGGCTTTATTTAATAAATACTAGTTATTTAGAGAAAAGAAAGGTTAGGAGCTACTTTGTTATCATTTGGCACAGTTGGTGTCCATGTGAATGTTTTAATGGTTTGCTAAGTGATACAAGCGTTAAACGCTATAGCGCTACATGACGTGGGCCAGCTGAGGATCAAAAAGAAAAGCTAAATTTTGGCACCTACTGCTTTATGTCAAGTCAGCGTATCTTTCCCCCTGCTCCAAAGCCTGACACGGACGCCACCTAGTGGCTAGCGTGGACACTTGTCCATTTATCATTGAATGATTGCTTTTAGTTGGTGATATATGTCATAGTCTCCCTTTTGAAAAGCTACTTTAGGAAAAAGAAAGAGAAATATATTCATCATCTTCTCCACTCCACAAGAAGCATTCGAGACTTGGAGAGTTTTTAGAGTAAAAAACTTGACACCATTCTCCTCCATTAATCTTCCATTGTCAGGCTTTTATTTTCAAGTAAAGATCATCATTTCTTACGCTGTGTAGCTGCTATAGCGTCATCTACCCGTCTCATGAGAAGGAGCTCACATAGTGTATCTTTTGCAACCATGTCCTTCTATTTTCATTTTTGGTAATATGAACATTTTGGTTTATATTGTGTTGATGATGCTCAATATGAGCTAAACACTTAGTAGTTGGATTGTTTAGAGCTTAGTAATGATTCTTTAGTATTGTTAATATAATATTGTGTTGTTTGCGTTTCAATCTTTGTGCGTTAATGCTTTCAAACTTATTTTGGAATTGGCAAACTGAAATGAGTATATTCGTGGGTACAGACATGGTCCATGATTCACAAATACATACGGAAACATCACAAATTCATAGTACATAATATTAAACACACAATATGCTCACATCAATTACTTCAAACAACATCGGATTCACAATATTGTACAGAAATTAACAGAGTTTCCAAAAGATTCTAAGAATCCAATGCCATTAAACAAGGCCCTATCATCCTCACTAAATTTTAGTGGAATTAAACTTAGTGAAGCAATCAAATGAGTCTTATTGGTACCATAAAGCAAAAAAGTAGTGTTTACCTTAAATTGATGCAACAAGGATCTTTATATGTACATCTTGTGGTAGTATGATGTCATCATCTGTGTGGGCCATTCCCCCAAATCTGGCACCGATTCTCCAGCTCCTCCCTTTGTGGCGCCAATCCTCCTTCTGCCCCCTTTGTGCCAAATAACACTCGCAGCGATCTCGCAGTTGATGAAGTTGAGGATCCATGATGCCACAATGTGATTATTGTGTCGCTAGAGAGGAATATCGGAAGAAGACTCATCAGGTTGTGGAATTGTGCCATCCACGAGCCCTAAATTGTTCTTGCTGGAAAGAGTGAACTCCATTGCACGTCGCCATGTGTAGTAGTTGTTGCCGTTGAGGTGTTTGGTAACAAGCACCAAGCCAGGATGACCAGAATGGTGAATGTAGTAGGGATTGGACAGATTCTCCATGAAAAGAGATGAAAAGAGGCGATCCTTGAAGATCAAGAGATGAACACAAGAACACGCATAAGATTAATTCTGCAAAGAAGATGTAGAGCGATTCATATGAAAACTACTGTGAATTTTTGGAAAATTAGAGTGCAAAAGGTGATGAAGAGTTTAGGGATTTCAACTCTATCTGATACCATATTGAAGTGTAGACAGCTGAAAAGGAATCAAAATTTTCCATTGAAAGTGAATTGAATCAATCTGATACAGATACAGAATATATATATATATATATATATATATATATATATATATATATATATATATATATGTATGTTGCTTCTTAACTCAACAACTCATCGTAACCGAAAAATAACTATAGTTAAGCTATGTAAAGTAGCAACTAAATGTAAATTGGCTAACGTAACTAACATCTAACTAGGAAGTAACTAAATAGTTTAAGATCAACTAATTTATAGCTTCAATATTCCATTCTTTCGATGTCCTTACTGCAATCAGGGGCGTAAAAATGATCATTTGTCCACCGGATATCCGGTCCATCCATAACAAAATCCATCCGATCCATCCATTACAAAAAAAAATATTAATGGCTTGGATTGAATCCATCCGTTTGATTTTGTGGTTGGTTGTGATCCATCCATTATATTTTCTAAATCTATTGGATTACAATAACTACATAATCCATTGGATAATTAATTTTTTTGAACCAATCCATTGCATAATTATAAAAATATTTTTTAAAATATATTTTTTCCAGAAACTTTTTTTTTAAAAAATTTATTCAAAAAATATATTTTTTTGACCAAAAAACATTCAAAAACTAATATATAATATAATATTATCAGCCACCGTCGACTGCCGGAGCTCCGCCGCCGGCTGCCACCTGCCACCACCACATATATAAATATAATATATATATATATATATATATATATATATATATATATATATATATTTATAAAGCTAAAAAATTCAATTTTGTTAAAAAATGATAATAAATTCAATTTCTGCAAAAAAAAAGACTCAAAAGATTTTTTTATCAAAAGATTTGTTTATATTTTAAACATATTAGTGGATGGATGGATTGGATGAATTTTTTTTGTAAACGGATGGATTGGATTAGATTTTTTTGACACAATTTTAATGGATATAAGTAAATAAATGAATTGTTTTCAATCATATATTATAATCCAATTCCAAATCCATCCGATCCATCCATTTTGACGCCCCGTGACTGCAATGCCCTTGGGGGACTTTGTATTTCCGAAAGACTTGCGTTTTCCTACTAGTGGTTTCTGCTGACAAAGTATTTTCCCTGGGTTCGATTATCTTGACCATACTCTAGTTATCATTCTTCCCTTGGCGATGCAGGTATGCGAATACTGACCAGGTAGAGCAAGGTTCTGTTGGCATCAAGTGGATCCAAAAACAATGATGTTTAATTGATTTTGAAGATAACAAATATCACATGAGAACAACTGTACTCTAACTTGTTTTTTACAGTGTGCAAGATTTTCAAGTCTACTAGAAAAACAATGTTATGAAGTATACATAGTTATTTCTCTAAGATCATAGTTGCCAGCACTATCATCTGTTTGTTACAAGACAAAATCCGTTACTACTCAACACGTGAACCATCTGTTCTGAGAAGCATCTGATCAACAATTCTATAAAGCATGTGTTTAGTTCAAGATTTTCTACATCAAGATTTTGATTTTGCTCTCATCTGATTCATGTACTAGAAGATACAAATTCACTTATTTATTTTTTTGAAAAATACCTCTTAAACCCAAATTAGGAAGAAAGGTCAACCACAAGAAAAACCTGAATAAATGAAGGGGTACAATCAAGTCACACTTTATCAAGATTTTTTAAGGCCCATTTACCCAAAGAGTGGGCAACAAAATTACAATACCAAGCAACTTTTATCTCTTTGATAACCGGGCCCATGTCTGATAAATTTGGGCTAGAAGATAAAAGGCCCAATATCTCTTTGGGCTAGGGTTACGAGGGTAGATATCACAACCAATGTACATGGGCCCTTGTACTAGAAGATAAAAGTTGACGTTTGCTTTTCCCACACCCCCTCCTACTCAAAACACACCCCATAAGGGTGTGAAATGACCAAAAGGCCAGGCCAAACCTCTTTTTTTTTACGAATTTTCACCTGTTCGAACACGGGCCTTCGAACAGGTTCACACGAGGCCATTCGCGTGTGTTAAATATGGGGACACACCCTCTTGGGTGTTTTTCACCTGTTCGAATGGGGTCATGCGAACAGGTTCGAATGTGGTCATGCGAACAGGTGTTCGAATGGGGTCATGTGAACAGGTGTCTCCAAGGGCCATTGCCCCCCAGCTGATCATAAAGATGGGCAAGGGCCATTGCCCCCCAGCAGTAGTCTCCAACATTGTTCAAATCAAGAAGCATACCTAGGTAGCCAAGCTTAACCTTGCTTCCTGACTTGTCTGCGAACAATGTGCAGCCCAAAAGATAGAGCAAATAGGCCCTAGCAGCATGATGCCACCTCTGCTCAGCTATGGCTGGGTGGTAGACATGATCCCTCAGCTATACAAGACCAACTGACAACCCTCGCGCAGAAGTCTGTTCAGCGGCATCTTGGGGGGTGGCCCCCAAATAGTCAATCAGCAGCTGCTCTCCCTGCCACGAAGTCCAGTCAGGCATGTCATAGAACTGGCCCGTGATGGGGATGTGTAGCAGCTAGGATACATCATCAAGGGTGATAGACATCTCACCCACAGGAAGGTGGAATGATGATGTATCCGGCTGCCAACGCTCTATGAATGCGTTCAGCAGCCCCTTGTGAGTGAAGGGAAAACCAAGTCCTATGAGAGGGAACAACCCCGATAGGATAAGAGTCTCCCTGATCCTAGCATGGACCACAAGGTTAACCGGTCCATGTGGAATTGTAGTTATGTCCGGCCGAACCTGCATTGACAAATGACACAGGCACAATAAGCCAATATGTTCAACAAAATAAGAAACAAAATTGACAACACGCTATTATATAACAATAACTTACCCGGCCAGCATAGAACTCAGTCAAAATATGAGACCCGTATGTGGGCAAGACAGAACCATCAACAGGTCCACCAGGGAATAGGAATGTAGCCCTAGGAGCAGCAGCAGGCTCCTGAGGCTCAACATCCTCCTCATGTTGAGCACCAACCTCCTCATGTGCATGACCAGAAGGGCCAGCCAGCTCATATGCCGGAAATTGAGCATCACGCTCAATATCCCGGCCAATATCATCAACCTCCGGTGGGGGAGGAGGGACGTCTAATCTGTCCCTACGCCTACCCCTCCGGGAAGGTTCAGCTCCATCTTGCCTCCGTTTGCGTTCGGAAGCCGTCGGGGGTGGCCTACGCTCCGGCTGTTGCGAACTACCGCCACGATGCCTCACCATATCTGAAACAACAACCATTAAACCAATTAAGCAACATAACCAGCAAAATAACAGAAACAATACTGTCACACCTGTTCGAACAGCATCATTCGCACCTGTTCGAACAGAATCATTCGCACCTGTTCGAACAACCCCATTCGAACACCTTCGTTTTCATGTGTTCGCATGAGGTCATGCGAACACAGCAGATGCACAGAAAAAAAAACCCAAATGTACAGAAGGGAGAGAGGGTTACCTGAATGAAAATGGAACGATTAGAGAGAGTGAGAGGAGGCGAACAAAACCCAGGTGGTCTTGAGGGTGTTTGTGGAGAAGATTGAGTGGGAGATTGGGTGAGATTGAGTGAGTTGTGAGAAGTTGAGTGAGAGGGAGAGTGAAAGATAGGGTTCGAATGAGAGGGAGAGTGAAAGGGAAAGTGAGAGGAGTGAGGGGTGTGAGGGTGTGAGTGTGTGTGTGTGTTTTTTTTTTAAGTTGAGGGTATTTTAGAGTTTTTAGAAGTTAGGGGGTGTGAAAAAGTAGGAGGGGGTGTGGGGAAAGTAATGGCCTAAAAGTTACATGGGCCCATGTCTGATAAATTTGAGCAACAAAGTTACATGGGCCCATGTCTGATAAATTTGGGCTAGGGCTACGGGGGTAGATATCACAACCAATGAATCAGGTTCAATCTCAATAGCACGACAGCCACACTCCACCGCGAGATGAATTCTGCGAACAACAGACACCGATTCCGCAGGCTCGAATCGTCTACACTAGAAAGGAGGCCGGAGATGAATGATTCTGAGGAGAACTTGAAGGTCTCCGAAGCAAGTAGAGATTCCTGGCTGGACCTTCAATGTTTGTAGCACTCGGAGAAGAAAGCACTGAAGGCTAAGGAGGTAGAGCTTCGAGCCAAAGTTGTTGAAGTTGAGACACAGGAAGCATTCACTTTGAATAGGGCTTTGAGCTGCTCAGGCAGAGGTGAAAGTCTTAGACTTTGAGCTTGATTTATCTCCCATGAGTATGTTCAAGGTTGTCAGTGACGGCCAAATTGTGGAGGAGAATGTTGAGGGTGCTGTTGAGCTAGCTGCTGAGGAGGCAGGAAACGAGGATTTCTCCAATACCATTGCAAATGATGGGGTTCCTGAATCTGAGGCGGCTCTTGTTGTGGCACCTGAGGTCATAGCAGACTCTCAAGTTGATGAAGCTAAGGGGGGATGCCCGTTTCACCATGTAATTTTTCTTTTCTTTTGTTTTTGAAAAGTCCTCTAGTATCCGAGGTACATGTAATGAAATTATGCCTTCGGGGCCTTATGAATGAAACACAGATTTTGAGTATTTCTGCTGCCTCCTTTATTTGTTTGCATCTCGTTTTGTACACCGCTCAATTGATAGTCAATGCAACACGAGGATAAAACTTAGAAAATATCTGTAATTGCAACAAACTAAATTTGAAACTAATGTACCTTTGATTCCTTTTCCGTTAATTTGGATCCGAGCGTGCACGTCTGTATTTTTAGTTGATCGTGCTTGGTTCCTGTAGATCGCCCAAGCTCGATGAGCTGAGTAGGTGCTCGGTGATGCTGTGATCAGACACGTCACATCCTTTCAGCGTTAGAGGTGGGTCCGTGAACTGTGGCCTCGATCGCTCCGTATGGGTGTGCAAAATAAATGGACCACCACACCATTTTACTAAACTGAACCCAACCAAATCAAAAAAGCCCAAACTATTCAAATGGTTCATTAACCACTCCAAAAATATAAAACTGGGCCACCTACCCGAAATAAATTAAGTGACCCGATCCAGCCTGATTAATAACACTTACTCTTCAGATTCATTTGCCTCTCACTCTCTCAGCGCCTCACTCTGAGATTCTGCCCCAAATCGAAACCCCAGCCCCAAATGGAGGAACCCTAGCCTCAAATCGAAGCTGCGATTCTGCCCCAAATCACCCCCTTGCGATTTTGGTGCTGCGATTCTGCTACCCTAGCCTCAAATCGAAGCTGCGATTCTGCCCCAAATCACCCCCCTTGCGATTTTGGTGCTGCGATTCTGCTACCCTAGCCTCAAATCGAAGCTGCGATTCTGCCCCAAATCACCCCCCTTGCGATTTTGGTGCTGCGATTCTGCTACTCGCGATTTTGGTGCTGCGATTCTGCTACTCGCGTTTGAGGTCTGTTCTTCATTCTGCTTGTGTTTTTCATTCTGCTTGCGTTTTTCATTCTACTTCGTTTTTCATTCTGCTTCGTTTTTCATTCTGCTTGCGTTTTTCATTCTTTGCGTTTTTCGTTTTTCGATTTTGTTTTTGTTTAAGAAGCTGCTCGCGTTTTTCGTTTCATATATACTGATTTTGATTTTGTTGTGTCCAGAACACTTTATATACTGATTTTCATATATAAATTTGCGATTCAGTTTGATTTTCGTTTCATATATAAACAACCCAGATTTTGAATCGGTTTATATATGTGTTTCATATGTGTTTTTATATGTGTTTCTGTATATATGTTTGAATGATTCTAGTTACTGTTTCGTACTTCATTTGAAATTACTTATGTTATGATGCTAAACTTCTGTTTGGTTTTCAGTCATTTGATAATATGGATGGTCATGATAATATTATGGGCTCCGAGACAGCAGAGCATTTGGTTTCTACTCCTGCACCTTCTGCAAGCACTGCCAATATGTTGCCGTCTAAGCATAAAAACCGTTCGAAAGCTTGGGATCACTTCACTGTAGAGGAAGGCCCATCTAAGTCAGCAAAGTGCAACTACTGTGGTAGTATGATAAAGTTCAACAACGGAACAAGTGCAATGCGAGCGCATTTGCCAAGATGTAAGGAGAGTCCGCAGAATATTAGGAGACATGAATCGATTTCATGCTCAATGCAAGATATTGAAAGAGTCGTTAGTTCTTCGCCTTCGATTTCAAAATTTGACCAAGATGTGAGTCGGAGCGACTTGGTAAAGATGTTCATTACAACGGAGCTTCCATTTATACTAGTGGAACATCCATATGTGCACAAGTTCATTAATGGCCTACAACCGAGATTTAGCCTCCCATCACGCACCACACTGGCGCGTGATATTTTGAGGCATTGGGACACGGAGAAAACAAAGTTGAAGAATACTTTGTCACAGCATTGTCGTCGCGTTTGTCTCACCACCGACACTTGGACTTCCAACCAATCAAAAGCGTAGCCTAGATTTTGATTTGCTAGATTGGTGGAAGGTAAACTCGAGCCGATTCCCAATTCTTGGTAAAATTGCAAGAGAGGTATTAGCTATACCTATTTCCACCGTTGCCTCTGAAGCTGCTTTTAGCACCGGGGGAAGAGTCCTTGATGACTATCGTAGTTCTTTAACCCTTACAATGGTTGAAGCACTTATTTGCAGCCAAGATTGGCTCAAAGGAGCATCCTCAACATTTCTTACTAATGAGGATCTTGATGAGCTTGAGCGAATTGAACGAGGTAAAGTACAAAAGATGTAGTTAATTAATTATTATACTTGATATATAATAAAATATATTTCTTTGTTTTGTAGAAGTATTTGCTGCGCAAGATGTCGGTAGCTCATCGGTTGCACTTGAGGATGATTGATGGCATTAGTTAGAAGACCAAGAAGCATTTGAACGAGGTAATATCTTCTTAACGGCTACAGTTTGTGACATACACATGTATATAAGACAAATAATATCTTCTTGAAAGCTTTGTTTATGTAGTAATTAAAACTGAGACTTTTATGCAAGGATGTTTTGGGTTTTTCCATCACATTGTTGTTTATGTTGAGAGTTAAGTCAAGTGAGATAGTATCTGAATTTGTGGTGTTGGAACAGTTAGTGAGACTGTGATAACTACAAGGATCTGCAGAGGTTTCATGAATAGTTACAGAACACAATTGCAAACTACATTTGCTTGTTTAATTATTATGGGCTTTCTGAGTTCCTCTTCATTTGCTTGTTTTCTCTCCATAATTAATTAATTGAATTGATAAATGGGGTGAGGGTAGTTTATGGCTTGCTTGTAATATGGAACTCCAAAATGTTCCACATAGGAACATAATTTCAAACTGTATCAGTATGCATCAATAAAATCAGTTGCAAAAAAACCCCACCTCATCACAGAAATATATAACAGGACCCTAATTTCATGCTATGATTTCTTGTCAATGTTTGATGCATTCATGATTATCTTGCCCTCCCTGTTTCTGGAGACAAAATTAGAAAGAACAAAATGACTATACAATAAACCATCAGATTTTATAATAAATAATAATTTCAAATCCTAGTACTCATGACAATTGATCATAAAAGTTATATAAAATACTAAGCGTACCGTCTTTTTTTCACTACTGCTTGTCTGGGCTGGTCTTTCTTTTCAAGAAATTTCGTAACCACTGTAATGTACTATTGATCATGTCAGTTTTTTGAGAGGAGAGATTTAAATTAACATCCTTGTTCTTTGAAGCATTTCGTAACCACTGTAATGTACTATTGATCTGGTGTGTGTCATTAATAATGGGTCCATAGAGTAAAGAGCTAGCACATGTTATGTTGTTGACAAATGGCTAAGTGAGGTCTGTGTCATTAATAATGGGTCCATAGAGTAGTGATATGCTTTCTATAATGTGCATTGAATTTGAAGCTCTGCTGTGATTTGGTGTTTGAAACTTGTGGGTTTGTTGGCCTATGTTGTTGTGAGTGACAAGTTAATAATATTCTTACTTTGATTGTTATGGTATTTGTGTTGACATTGTGTACTTGAATGAACTCTTTCTTTTTTCTGTTCTGGTTTCCAGCAAGTGTTGTTATGGTAATACATTATTTTAGCTTATGAACTTATATAAGTCATAGAAGAGAGCATAGAGATATCAATTGCTTGCTCTGATTGTTAAATCTAATTGTTAGCTTATGTGAGTTTGTCTTTTAGTATTGTTGCAGAGGAAGAGGAAGAGAAGTTGAATGAATGACTTGAGTGAAGGAGGGATGAATGCAGCAGAGTGATGATAATAATCAAAGTCCATGGATGAATGCAGCAGAGTGATGATCAACTACTTTGAAGAATTCAGAATTATGATGTCCATGTTTTAGTTGTTAGATAGTGTTTGGAGTTGGATTTCATTCTTTTGTTATGGATTTAATTGTACTGGATTTGTAATCTGTAATGATTTTGAAGTGTTCCGTTGCATGCATATATCTGATGATTAATCTACTTATTTACCTCAAGATTTTGTGATTTGCAGTGCTATTTCAATTGTTAGTAGTATAATAGTTGCTTTATTAAATCATATGGATTTCAACACAATATCAGTCCAAGACAGTTTTCAACAGGCAAAGTTCCAAAAAAAACCAGTATTTTTGCAGTGCTATCAAATCCGGTTTTGGCAAAAACCGGTTTACTAAAAGGAAACCGGTTTTAAAACGGTTTGATCCCAAAAATCCGGTTTGGAAATGGAAACCAGTTCGAAACCGGTTCAGAACTGAACCTTGTCTGGTTTGGATGAAAACCGGTTTTTTGCGAAAACAGTTTTGAGAACTGAACCGGTCTATTTATTTGGTTCAGTTTGGTGCAGTTTGGTGCAGTTTAGCTACATGTGTAAACACTCTTATTTTCTTTTAGCTACTGTTGAGACTAAGTGTTGATACTCGTGAGCTATTTCAATTGTTAGTAGTATAATAGTTGCTTTATTAAATCATATGGATTTCAACACAATATCAGTCCAAGATAGTTTTCAACAGGCAAAGTTCCAAAAAAAATCAGTATTTCTGCAGTGCTATCAAATCCGGTTTTGGCAAAAACCGGTTTACTAAAAGGAAACTGGTTTTAAAACGGTTTGATCCCAAAAATCTGGTTTGGAAATGGAAACCAGTTCGAAACCGGTTCAGAACCGAACCTTATCCGGTTTGGATGAAAACCGGTTTTTTGCGAAAACAGTTTTGAGAACTGAACCGGTCTATTTATTTGGTTCAGTTTGGTGCAGTTTGGTGCAGTTTAGCTACATGTGTAAACAATTATTAATTCAAAAATAATGTTTTTACCCTAATAAAAAGACTCGCTAAACGGTTAGTTCTTTTTTGTGCTTTTTGAGAAATAGGAGAGAAATGGTTAAAAAGAAAAAGGTTTTTTATTAATGCAGGTTGGCCGCCCTCTGCTCCTACGTATCTCCTGGTAGAGAATCAAATCACACATAGTTCTTGGTAGAAAATGTTTGTTTGTTGGTGTTTTTTAGGTATTTTGAAATTGGGATAGGTATTCGTAATGACCAAACAAGCAAAACTCAATGTGGTCGTTATTCATAGCCTATTTGAAAAATATAATTGTTATTGACGATCAAACAAGTTAAACTCAGAGTGACCATTAATAACAACCTACTTTCATGTTTGAGTAAATATTTATTTGTTGTTTGGGAAAAATTAAGTTTGTGAAAGAAAATGTTTATTTGTAGAAAAGACATTTAAAAAAGGGAAGAAAAAAGGATGTATATTTAAAAAGGGGTGTGAAAAGGAACAGGGGTTGTATTTTAAAAAAGGGTGTAATTAGAAACAGGAGCAGGGGTATTGTTTTGTTAAACAAAGGGGTGCGGGTTGCAGGAACAGTCCAGTTCACGTTTTTGGTTTAAAAGGGCTGGCCTGTGAGTTGGGCTTGAAACAGGGGTGTTAGGTTATTAAAAAGGGGGGGTTGTAAGCAGAAGTAGCCCAGTTTTCGTCACCGGGCCCTTTTTTGAGCTGGGCTGCGAAAATAGGTTTAGTGCAGGGGGTATGTGTGAATCAAAACACAGGGTGTCGGAATGAATCTGATCTAAAAATAAAAACTTAAAATAAAACCCACGATATATAAGGCAACACTAAAACTTAACCCTAATTTATGTTCTCCTCTCTTCTCAGCGCCGCTGCTGTTTTTGAGAGAGAGAAAAACAGAAGAAGATTTTTAAAGAGAGAGGGAGGCTTTCGAAGAGAGAGAGAGAGAAAAGAAGAAGGAGAAAGAGAGGGAAGAAGATGTGACGGTGCCATGGCCGGAGAAGTGCTATCGCACGGAGGGAGGAGAAACGGAGGACGGCCTCGTCGGAGGTCACGATAGGGATGGGTGACTGCGACGACGTACGGGGGGAGTACGACGACCGGATTTGTGCTTTACAGTGGTGACGAGGTGGAGGGAGAGAGAAAACGACGGTGAGGCCGCACGATTGAGAGAGAGAACGACGAAGAACGACAAGGGGGAAGGAAGGATGACGACGGCGGTGTTGTTTGGACAGTAACGCGATGACGATGGGAACGACGAATACGAGTGGTTCACGACGGTGTGGCACTACAACATTTTGAACCTACGACAACGCCAAATTTTGTAATGCTTAAAAACCGTTTTCTTAGGTAAGGAATAGACAACGGTTTTTCTGAGCCTATTGCCATATTGAATTTAAAAAAAAAAGTTGTAGGCAACGCTTAAAAACCATTCCCAAAGGATCTAAGGCAATGATTATTTATTTAATATTTTAGTCAATGCGTTAAAGCCGTTCCGTAAATCCTAAATTATTTAAAAAAAATATAAGGCGCTGAACTGTTTTGAAGTACCGCTTTTTTTTCCACGATTTTTGGTCTAAAACCTTTTTTTTGAATAAAACAAATAAAACCATTGCTCTCGCTTAACCTAACTCTCTAGCACACACCTCTTTTCCTCTTCAAGCCTATGCTACAAATCGTCCTCTCTCTTCCTCTGCCATCTTCGATCACACGCCGTCCTCCTCGCCGGCAAGCCCAGCATCAGCAAGATCGCTTGTGCCACGAAGAAGCCGAAGTCTCTGGGTCTCGAAATGTTGTTCACCGTGATGAATCGGTAGCAAGCTCTTCTTCCTTGAGACGTCGAAGTCCGAAGCCTTCTTCACTCTTGGTGTGGTTCTTTCTCGCAGTGGTTCCTCTTCGCAAGAAGCTTCTCTCTCAGTGCGCTGCTCTACCTATTTGTGGGACACTAAGGTCTGGCTTTTTTTTGGGGGTGGTTCTTAATTTGATAATTGATAGTTGATTTTTGTTGTTGGTAAAGCTAATTTATGGTTGATTTGTTTTTCTGTAGAAAAAAGTGGAGCAGATGGCAGATCTCGTTAAGCGACTTAAACTTTGTGTTAGATGGTTTAAGTGAGTTGAAGAGGGATACATCCAGGAAAAGAAAAGCTTCAGGCTGATCTTGAATCTGCTGAGAAGAAATGCGTTGATACTGGTGACTCTTCTTTTTCTTCTCTCTCTTCACTTTGTGATTTTTTATTTAACTCTCTAACACTGTTGAAATTTGAAAACACCTTGTCAAGCATGTTTCCACCACAAGATGCTTGTTTTGCTTGCTTTACTTTTTGAGAATCCTGGCAGTGGCAGTCAGGAATATAGGAGTAGATTTCTCAGAATAGGAAAGTCATAAGTATATCTAGTGATTTTATTGATTTTGGGTAGTTGAAAAGCCTCCGAATGTTATGGAATGAAAAGAATGCTTGTTCACATCTCTGATGGTATGCTTCTTTCTCTTTTGCTTAGTGCCTTCTCTATTTTGCAGATTTTGCAACATGTTTGGTATTCTCCCTCCCCTTTTTAGCCCAATTTTCTATTTCCTTGATGAAAAATGAAGTTATTGAGATCAATTGTTAGAGATTACCTTTGTAGTTTATATCTGTATCTATTATCTCAATTGTTGGAGATTCAAAAAAGCCCTAATTAGTTGTTAATATTCTCTCCCTTTCATAGATGGCTCTCACTTTGGCTTTATTGGATGTTTTCTTCTTTATTTTTGATTCTTGGTACTGATTTTCTTCTATTAATAGGTCTTTATGCTAATTTTTCTTCAGACCAATATGTGATTCTGTTTATATACCGGCAGACATTTTGTAAAACATCCTGCCTTTTGTTCTAAGTAAATTATGATCACAATTCCTTTTGGGTATTAATTTGTTGATTTGTTTACTAGGTAGTGACATTAGTGTTTGGTCAATGATATTGTTTATGAATTTGAAATTGGCTTTTATACACAGTTTAATCTATATTTGGTGGAGGTATATTTGAAGTACAGTTAATAGTTTGAAATCTTTTCAAATTATATTTTTGACCAAATCTTTTCAAATTAGCTGTTTTATGTTGGGAATTTTGTTGTGTTCTATAAGGGACTTCTAGCCACAAACAATTTTGGAGGGGCTTCGAGTTCTCTCAGAGTTCAAGAGTACCATCCACAAACAACTTTGACCAAGTTTTATGCTTGGAGGCTAAATCCCCGTGGTCCTTCATATTTTCTGAGAAATACGGTTCCTAACCAAGGAAGAACTAGGTAGAAATAGATATTTCATAAAAAAATTGCGCTTGTTTGTTCTTAGGATTCTGAACATTTTCTCATTTTATCCTGAATGTGTTTAGAAACCAAGAATTTAGTGTAGGCAGAACAGAAGATAGTGCATGTTTTTGATGTATTGTGTTATTAATTGATTGTCATTAAATTTGAGTGATATCACACACAACTTTTATGTTTGGAAGGAATGGACCTCTCTAATCTTTTTTCTATTTTTTTTTATTTTTTATTATCTATGGCAACGTTTTTGAGGTGTTGCATTTGTTGGTGAAGGCAACGGTTTTCGTGTGTTGCGACTTGTCTTTTTTATTATTTTTTGTTATCTATGACATCTCCCTCCAAGTCGAAGGTTTCAATTTTCTTGTAACAAGTATTTGATGCTAGGCATTTCTTCTAGCAACTTGTCTTTTTTCCGAGCTGTAGCTCTTTATACAACTCTTATTGTAGACATCTTATTTTCCGGACCTCTTGTAAGGCCTAGTAATTTGTCAATGAAATGATATTCATCTTTTGCAATATTTATGCAATTTTTCGCTTTTTTTTAGCATTTCTTTACTTCTTTCACTCAGATTGGTGCATTTCTGCCCGAGCAGGGGTAGTATGCCCCCGTAAATTTTTGCACTTGCGGAGTAAGTGTAAGTTAACTTTCCTATTGTGTGCTAGACTCGTAGTCTGATGGTTTTTAGTTTCCGGGAGTTTACTTCGACTTCATTCAGAGTGGAGTCACACGCTATGCCGGATACTGGTTCGAGCTTGTCATTTACTTTCATTTATTCGAAATCTATTGCCGAGGGTAGGACTATCAGGATTTGATTGGATTTTTCTTCTTAACTCTTATTTCGAGTATGAAGTTGTGTAAGGTGCCGAGCTCGATAGCTTCGGGATTTAATTTAATTTTTCCTTCTTCACTCTTTTTTTTGAGTGGAGGGGGATTGGTTTCACCGAGTTAAGAGGCGTCAACCTTTTGAATTTGGCTCGTTCTGACTTTTTTTCCGAGTAGACGATGAATATTGATACCTTCAAATCACTACGTCACCACTGAGCCTGACAGATCCTTCATTTTCGAGATTAGCTGCAAATCATTTGTGGTCAACATATCAGTTCTAGATTTGATCTTGACCCTCATGACCGCTCGACGTAGGTCACCCTCAGACTGATTTACTAGTACCAAAACTAGTTGCGGTACATCAGACCAGTTGGTCCTTCAGACCTTGGAAGACCTTCAGACCTATAATTCCCTTAAATAAGCTCCGAATTAGACCTTTAGATCGTCACGTCAATACTAGTCTGACGTTGATCCTTTAGACCAATTGGTTCTTCAGATCCATTGTGATCCTTCCTTACCGCCTTTTTAGTCATAAGTGTTTGCCGTTTTTCATGAAATCTCCAAATAAAATATTTCATAGTTTGACACAAAATTAGCGTTCTTTTATCTTTATTTCTATTTTAATTTGAAAATTTTGAAATTATTCCAACTTTGTCTGGTTTATCAAAAATCTATCCAAAAAAAATGATGTTTGTTCTTAGGCTTTTTCTAATTTGCTATATGTTTTGTCATAGAAAAAAAAACTAAAAAACAGTTCTAACCATGTCAACACCGAGCCTGTTGTTGGCCTTTCAGACCAATTGGTCCTTCAGATCCTCAGCGATTATTCTTTATTGTTTCTCGACGCGTCGAGCATCAATCTCTCATTTATTACTTTTTCGATCAACACACCATGTGCAATCATTATTTTTTTTTTCGGTCAATGCGCCTAGTGTTGATCCTTCATTTTGCTTCCAATTAAGACGCCAAGTGTTGATCACCTCTGTTTGAATTTCAAAAATATTTTTAAATACAATTCAACACAAAATTAGTATTTTTTATCTTTATTTCTATTTTACTACGAAAATTTGAAAACCCTTCAAATTTTCTAGCAAAATATAAATAAGGGTAAAATATGTTTTTGATTCCTATAAAACCGGGACCTTCTAAGTTTAGACTCTACATTATAGAAATAGGTGTTTTCATCCCTAACTTATTTCTCCGTTTTGCACCATTATCATTATTATTAGTAGAATTCTTTTTATTAACAAAAACATTAATGAATCAAAAATCAAAATATTAAAAAGAATAGTGTAATTTCTTTTATTTATGTTCATTACAAAAATACAACAATAAGATTATAAAATAAAATAAAATAGGCTTAAATATTTGTTTGACCTCTACAAATATGATCATAATTCATTTAGGCGCATATAAAAAAATTTAAAATGACCCTTACAAGTTTTAAGCATTTACAGTTAAACCCCTCAATTAATTTTCCATCCAAAAAAGCTGACGTGGCTAACGAAGATGACGTGAGTATAACATTATCAATGATGTCACTGCCACGTGTCAAGGGGTGAGGCCAAATTATGGCAGCAGTAGGCTCGACATTGAAGGAGGAAGTCTTTGGTTTGTAGTCAAACATTTCCATACACAAATATAGAAGAAGGATCAGAAATCAGTCATGGAAGTCAAAAAGAGAAGCAAATTCGCGAATACATCAGAAGCTTGGGAGAAGAAAAATTGTGCTCAAAGCACTTTATACACCAAAGCATGAAATACTTGAACAAATGCACAAAATTGAGATGTAGAAGAAATTGACCTCACACACTACAACAAACAATGCAAAATCCCTCTATGAATTAAGTCTTTAAAGTCAGGGGGGAAAAACAGAAAGAAAAAAAATAGAGACATCAAAGTAAAGAGAAAAGAAGAAGAGAAACAGTAGAAAAAAGGAGAGAGGGTTCCTACCCTCCACTGCCGTCGTCGCGAGCCTCCAAACCACCGCTGTCTCCCCGAGCCTCCAAACCACCGCCGTGACCTCTGGCGAGCACCACCACCACCACCGGCGCACTACCACTGTCACCATTGTCTTCTCTCCCCGTTTTTAACCCCCATGGCCACCACCATCTAACACCAAAACCTCTCTCTCCTTTGGTTTTCCTCTCTTTCTTTTTTCGTTTCTCTGCACGTCGTTTCTCTCTTGCGGCTGCTACTCACAAACAGGGATCTGGATTGTCTCGAGTCATAAATCTCTCTAGTCACTCCTGTCACTTAAAACTACACCATTGGATATATCTGACGGATAAGATGATTTCTCCTCCACAAAAATTAAATCATGCAACCCCAAATCCCTAAAATCTGAAATCGAGAACTTCAATATCTCACCAATGCGATGGCTCATCTCGCCGCCGCAACTCCGATCGTGTCACTGCCGCACCACTGATTGCACCGCCGCGAAACTGTTGGTCTCACGACCACGACGCCGATTCTCACGGTTGCTATGTCTTACCACCACTTGTCTTCTTCATTTCATTTTTCCATTATTTTCCAAATTTAATTAAACCAAACTGTATTGTAGTCACTCTCTTTTTTCATTCCATTAATCTTCAGATCAGATGCATATTCAAAATCTAATTCTACTCTTACTTTAAATTTAGACTTTAAGTAGTTTATTATTAGATATTGAATATTACAATGTTATGTATCTGTAAAATGCTTTCTACTACTTCAAATTGAGAATATTACTAGTTTTCTTAATTTAGGGGCCTTGAGTGACAAAACAAATACATTGAAGAAGAATAAATAGCTGCAAATGAGGTTACTTGAAAAAGGAGATGAATCGATTTTAGAAAGTTTCTGGAAATGGGAATGAAATGGGTGATGGTGTAACTCTTTCACCAAGTAAAGAAGAAGCACTTACTTTATTTTTAATTTTTTAGTTTTAACTTAGGTGGCCGATTATCAAGCATTGGACCTGATCTGTGCCCCAATGTGGGCGATCAGTCTAATTTGGTTTGCTTGGTCATGTTACTGGCTCGTTGAGGTCGCTTGCTGCTTGAACGAAAGTGGTGGTGAAATCGGGCTGAGTAGTCGCTGGTCGCGTTCAGAGCTCCGGCGGGGTGTACCTGCGATGACACCCCTACGCCCAAGTCAGTGGGGTAATATTCGAGCAGAGTAACGTTATGTGTTAAAAGCGTACCTGTCAGCTGAGGTCAGACCTCTATATATAGTGCTAGAGACTCGGCGGGTGACCGTCGGATGGCGTACGGCTTGATCTGAGCCGTTGATCTTGCGGATCTAGGTCATGTCTCTCTGTTTCGCTTATTGGGCCGCTTGTGGCCGGTACTGTGACAATATTGGGCTTCGGCCCAGTCCAGAACAGTTGCCCCCCGAGTAACGGGTTTCCCCTTACCCTTTATTGACGTGGCGTTCTGTGTTTGATGGATGTGACGTTTCTCCTTTCGATGTGACAGTCATGATATTTTGCGTTTCACAACGGGGGCGCGCAATGACGGTGGTTCAATTTTTGAGGGGCGTCAGTAATGCTGGAAGCGAAGGGTCATGTCGCTTCGGTGCCTGGCCTGCTTTCTCTATATATGGGGCACCCTTCCTTCATTTCTCATTTTGCTTTCTCGTATTTCTGCTCTGAGAACGACTTGTATTCTCCAGTGAGCGATCAGATTTCCGGTGATATTCTGGCGAGGTGTTCTCCGGTGAGCGACTTCTTACTCCGGCGCGATTCAACTCTAGACCGCCTTCTTCTTGTAGTTGCTAGTGCGACCAACTTGTTTCCAACTCTAGGTACTTGTCATCTCATTAGTTTCCAGCCTTGATTTTTGATTTTTCCTTCTTATTCCAACGCCAGCGAGGAGGGGGCGTCAGACACGGGGTCAACCTTGTCGCCCCCTTCTGTAGGTCGTCTATAGATGGTCTGACTTTCTTGCCACCCTTCTTGCAGGATCTGGATCTGGCACGGACAAAGCAAACCGCCTGCATTCCCGGCAGTCCTCCTGCTCGACTGGCCGAAATTTGTACTCCCCCTCCTTCGTGTGGAGCTATGAATGAACCTCAATCTGAAGCTCTCCCGCCTACCTCTTCTACCGACTTGTCTGGTGGGAGTACGTCTTCCGACCGGACAATTTCTATGGGTAATCTCGCTCATACCCATTCTCGAGGATCAGAAGATACTGTCGAACCATCAGAGGCCGCCAATAGACCCGCCCACGTTGCTACTACCTCAGCTCGTTCGGAGCGGAACTCGCGGCAAGTTGACGGAGTAGGGGATCCTGACTGGGGAGGCGTGATTGGCGAAGACCGCTCTTGGATTTATTTGACCGTGCTCAACAACGTACCCTCGATTAGGGGTGTTCAAAACCGAACCAAACCAATAGAAAACCACAAACCGAACCAAACCAAACCGAAAACCGCAAAAAACCGCTTCTTATTGGTTTTGTTCGGTTTTGTTTTTCATTGCACCGCGCGGTTCGGTTCGGTTCGCGGTTTTGATTATAGAAACCGAACCGAACCAAACCAAACCGCAAGTAACACTAAGGCTTATTGACTTACAACCTTCGTTACTAACTTACTAGCCCAAATGCAACTAAAACCCAACTCTCACTCACTTACTAGCCTAAATCCAATTAATTCTTCGACTAACTTACAAACAATCCATATTGTTATGCGATATTTAAAAGTTACAATAAAATATTTAATTCAAATTCTTTTTAACATTGTCTTAGCTATCTTAAAAAAATTAAAAGAGAGTAATTTATACACTACATATATTTTAGTAGATTTTTTTCCAAAAGATTTATGTTAGCCATTTTTTATGTTAGTTAATTTTAACTTCGTTTTAAATTATGTTTTGTCTTGGAAAAACCGAACCAATCCAAACCGCATTGGTTTGGTTTGGTTTTATTTTAGGAAGCCAACCGAACCAAACCAAACCGCATGTAATTTTACCTTGCGGTTCGGTTCACTTTTTGTCTCAAAATCGAACCAAACCGCACCGCGACCACCCCTACCCTCGATCCTTCGCCCTGGGGATGAGGTGCTTCAATATTTCGCAAATATGATAGGCGGCCTGGGTCAAATATGGGCAGTGGAAGGTCCTTCTTCGGACGAGCACGTGGCCACAATCCCTTCCTCTCTCGAATTCACTATGTACGCGAATGTTCTTCGTGACATGCGGGTTCATCCTCCGTTTACTTCTTTTCAACGTTCCATCCTTCGTTACCTTGGAGTTGCCCCGTCCCAACTGCACCCAAACTCGTGGGCCTTCATCAAGGTATTCGAGCAGCTAATGAGAGTAATGGGGCGCGACTGCTCTCGGTCTCTTTTCTTCAGGATTTTCGAGATGAGCAGGCGGCCGGAACCGGGGAGTAATAGAAACCGGTGGGAGCATTTAAGTATCAAGGGCCAGTCAAACTTCAAACTTTTCAAACCTTACTCTGATTCACTGAAGCCCTGGAAACCTTCTTTTATATGGGTCGTATTCGTTTGCGAGGAATCTCGCAAGATGGTCGGGTCTTTGGAGGCTCAGGACGGGTAAGCAGCTAGAAGTTTTCCATTGCGTGGACGTACGCGCACTACCGTCATCCCCCAGGCACTTATAGAACACGCTGCAAACTCAGTGAGGGCGATTTGGAAACCTTGAGACTGCTTGAGAACATGGCTTCCTGGATGGACGGGGAATTGATTAAGTGTTATCGGCTACGGGCACGGGACGATTCTAGTTTCCGCGTCGCTCTTGGTGCGACCGCTACTACTTCTTCTTCTTTTTTTTATTAAATTCTGACCATTCTTTCTTCCTTTTTAGGTGAAATGGTGGGCATGGGATATGAGGAGCTCATGAGGAAGGCTAGGAAAGGCAGAAAATCTCAACCCACTCCCTCTACCTCTGTCGCACCTCCCCCCCGGTCGGTTAAGCTGCCAATACCGCCGATGAAGGGGGAACCTGCACCCCTGCCATCCCCAGAAAATCTCAACCCGCTCCCTCTACCTCTGTCGCTCTCTCCCCACTGTTGATCTTACTGGGGACGACTCCGCGGTCGACCCTCCATCGAAGAGGAGTAAGGCTGCAAAAGAGGCTCAGAGGAGGCCGGTTTCTAGCCTCGACTTGGATGAGGTCTCTGAGGCGGACTTCGACCGCTTCTGCCAAGACCCTATTCTCTTTGTGGCAGAAGTGGCCAAGGCCGGTTCTCGCCTGATCGCTAAACTAAAGCAAGGGGAGGCGGATCGGACTGCAGGTAATAGACTCCTCGCCCAAAATTTGTGGTTGGAAAGTGATAATTTAGATAAAACTGATAAGCTAAACCGTGCCTATGGATTTATCTCAGAGTTACGGGAGGAGCTGGAGGCCACCAAGAGGAAACTTCAAGAGTCCGAGGCCGCTCTCAAGCCTACTGCCGATGCCCTTGATGAAACAAAGAAGATCCTCTCCGCCATGACCAAAGAGCGGAACGATGCCATGACCGCCAAAGCTGAGGCCGAGAGGTGGACGCAGCTGGAAGTATCCAAGGTGAACGAGCTATCTGGCCGGGTCTAGGGGTTGGTTGAAGAGGTCCCTGAGCTCAAGAAGAACGTTGGCACCCTGAAAAAAGAGCGGGATGAGGCTCAGGAGGAATGCGACCGGGTGGTTGAGTCAACCCTCGCTATTTGCCAGGAGCGGTTAGAAGAGGCTCTGGCCTAGGTGCAATGTGTCTATCCCACCTTGGAGATCGATCCCAACATCATCAACCCCTCCCACTCCCTCCAGAATGGTCGCATTGTTTACCCCCCTAAGAAGGACGAGCAGGGGAACATCGTGAGAGAGGAAGTTGTTGTTTATGAGCGTCCTTTTTAACTTGTAATTTTTTCTTTGTACTTTTATCTAGGGGCGGCCCGTTGGTCGCCCCTTTTTGATGTAATATGTACTTCGTTGGGGCTCGCCCCTTTTTATCTATGTACTTTATCCCGACCGTTCTTCTTATTTAATGCTCTATTTTTTGACTTTATTGCTCAATTGATAATCGATGATCATTCTTTCTTTCTTTTTATTTCGAGTATTCGTCCTCAGACAGTTTACTAGACTTCTGTCCAGATTGAACTCGTCCTTGGAGGTGCGACCATCTGTTGGAATCGCATTGCATGTAACTTAGATTGACTAAGCAAGTTCTGACTTATTCAGTAGTTTATCAAACTCGGTTTGAACTTAACTCGCCTGGCAGTCTTTTACTTGTTATAAACAAAATGTAAATGTACGAACGATCATAAGAAAATATTCCATCTTTATTGATGGCCGGGCTGGCCTCAATAAAAGCCCAGTGGGAAAAAAGAGTGTCCCGCCTGGTTAACTTGATTAATCGTGTCACAAGAGCTCTTGTGAATGATACATTTTGATCAAACAAAATAACCCCTAAGGTTTACAGCATTCCAAGTCCTTGGCACTAGTCCCTGGCATCCTCGTCCATCGTAAGCCAATAGTATCCTGCCCTTAGTTCCTTCTTTGCTAGAGCTCGTGCTCCCAGGTGGTTCCCACATATTCCTTCATGGATTTCCCTCAAAACGTAGTCGGCCTCATCTGGTGTTAGGCACTTCAGCAGTAGCATAGAGAATCCTCTTCGAAACAATCTTCCTTCGATGACCGAGTATGATGATGCTCGTCTACTCGTTAGGGCCGCCTTTTTGGATCGTTTGGCTCTTCCCCGTCCCTGATATACTTTAGAATGGGGTTGATCCATGTCTCGTCAAGGTTGATCATGCAAACATCTGAGTTTGGAAATGTTTCAAGACTGACGCTGGGTTGGGGGAGGATCTTCTGAATTACACTTCTGTGATTTCCTGGAGTTTTCGGGCTGGCCAGTTTCGAGAGAATGTCGCTCCTTGCATTCTCTGATCTGAGAATGTGTTGTACTTCTGCGTGGTTGAACTGCTTGAGCAGTTCCCTTACTTTAGCAAGGTATCTCCGTAACACTTCATCCTTTGCATCAAACGCCTCCTTAATCTGTGATACTACCAACAGAGAGTCTGAGTGGAGTTCGACTCTTTGCACTTTGAATTCACGGGCGAGCATGAGTCCAGCAATGCATGCCTTATATTCAGCTTGGTTGTTTGAGGTGGAAAACGAAAATGTCAAAGAGACCTCCACCGTCATTCCTTCTGGGATTTCTAGGATCACGCCTGCCCCGCTCCCTTTGCTATTGGAGGAGCCATCCACATAGTGTCCATGTCGGTTCAGGCCCTTTTTCCTGGATCGGGGTCAGCTCGGCTATGAAATCCGCGAGGATTTGTGCTTTAGTAGCCGTTCTGGTTTCATACTTGATGACAAACTCAGAGAGTTCCACCGCCCATTTAATCATTCTTCCAGCTAGGTCTGGTCGATGTAAGATCTGTCGGATGGGCTGATCTGTTTTGAGGAAATACGGGACGCCACAGTCAGCGCCAGGGCTAGCTTCTCAATTCTTTGGTACCTGAGCTCTGGTCCCTGGAGCGCTTTATTCATGAAAAATACGGGATCCTGCTTTGACTCGTCCTCCCATACTAGCACGGCCGCTAAAGCTTCATCATTGATGGATAGATAAAGGTACAACGTTTCTCTGGGTTCTGGTGTCGTCAGGATAGGCTGTTGCGACAAAGCCTCCTTTAGCTGGTCTAGAGCTTGGTCACACTCGGGCGACCACTCAAACCGAGCCTCCTTCTTTTGCAATTTGAAAAGCGGGAGGGACTTGCTGGCTGTCTTTGAAATGAATCGCGAGAGAGCGGCTACCATCCCGTTCAACTTATGGATCTCTTTTTTACTAGTGGGCGGCCTCATCTCTGTCACCGCTCTCCATTTATCTGGATTCGCCTCAATTCCTCGCTCCGTTAAATAGAACCCCAAAAACTTGCCAGCTCTGACTCCGAGTGTGCACTTCTCAGGGTTTAGCTTCAGTGAGTTCTTGCGGGCTTCCAAAAACACCTCTTTCAGGTCGGCCACGTGATCAATGTCTTGTTTACTTTTAATGATCATGTCATCCAAGTATACCTCTTCCGTTCTGGCGATTTGAGCTCGAAAAACTCTATTCATCATTCTCTGGTAGGTAGCTCCAGCATTTTTCAACCCAAAGGGCATGACTAAGTAACAGTGGTTCCCTCTTGCTGTCATGAAAGCAATGTTTTCTTGATCGGGTGGGTGCATTGCGATCTGGTTGTAACCCGAGTAAGCATCCAAAAACGAGAGCAATCGAAACCTGCTTGCACTGTCAACCAACCGGTCCACACTAGGCACTGGGAATGCGTCTTTAGGGCATGCCCGGTTAAGATCAGTGTAGTCGACGCACATGCGCCATTTCCCATTGGCCTTCTTGACCAGAACTACATTGGATAACCATGTTGTATACTTAATTTCTTTGATGAATCCGGCTTCTAGCAAGTCGTCGACTGCTTTTATGGCCGCTCGTCCTTTCTACTCACTTTGCACCATTCTTCTCTGGACGACCCATTTGGCTGCGGGGTTAACGACCAGGTTATGACAAGCTACCTCCGGCGGAATGCCTGGCATATCGGCAGTACTCCATGCAAATACATCAGCGTGTTCTCTTAAACACTAGATCAACTGATCTCGTACATCCGGGGGAAGGTCGCTCCCCACTGCCACTGTCTTCTCTGGGTCGTTCCCCAGCTGTATTCGGACGAGCTCACTGTCCGACTCTGGCCTTTTAATTCTGTTCTTGAGCTCCAGGGTTAGATTATCATCTCCTTCTTCCACATCACTGTCCGGGTCGTACCTGGCGTCTAAATTGGCAATGTTTATTTGATTCCCGCCCTTGCTCGTAGTGTCCATCTTCTTCATCTCATTTTTGCCTTGTTTTTTAAGGCTCGTGTAATGACACCCTCTAGCGGATTGCAAGTCGGCCGGAACGGTGACCACTTCATTACTGTCGGAGTGAAACTTCATTTTCAAGTGAACAGTGGAGGTCACTGCCCCAAGCTTTCCCAACGTAGGTCGACCAATGATGCACTAGTATACTGACTTGCATGGTAACACTAGGAAATCGGTTTTGGCGGTCCTGCACTTTGGTTTCTTTCCACTGTCATCCCCAAAAGTTACCATGAGTTCAATCATTCCAAAGGGGGTAGTTGACGATCCGTTGAAGCCTATTAGGTCCGACCCTCGATAGGCCCTTAGCTCGCTCTTGCGTATCCTTAGGACATCCAGGAGGTCTTCGAAGATGATGTCTGCTGAGCTTCCTTGATCGACCAAGATTCTCCTAACTTCGACATTCGCCATTACTGCAGTGATTATCAATGGGACATACTTGTTTGGTTTTCCATCAAGCAGGTTGTCATCATCGAATGCCAAGGGCGGCCTGTTCGAGGGTGTTCTGGGAGTAGAGGTCGACGCAACACTCATAATCTCCTTCCATTGTCTCTTCATGGATTTGTTTGTTTTCCCTCCTTCTATGGGGCATCCTCCAGTGATCACCATTGCAACTGGGCGCCCTCTTGACTTTCTTTGGTCGTTCTCTTCATCTTCCTCCTCGTCATCATCTTCTTTTCCCCCTTTGCTGACCTCGTTCACTACGGCCTTCCCCTTTCGAGGGGAACAGGCTTCACTTTTCTCCTCCTGTCTACCTGCTTACCCCTTTTTGACGTACTGGGTGAGCTTACCCTTCCTGATCAGCTCCTCGATGTCATCTTTGAGGGCCATGCAATTGTTGGTATCATGCCCGTTGCTCTTGTGGTATCGGAAGTATTTGCGAGACGGGCGCTGTCCTTCCTTGAGGATGAGGGGGTCTGGTATTTTAATATCCCTAAACTCCGCATTCGCACACTCAGACAAGATCTGGGCATAAGATGTGTTCAGCTTTATCCGTTCGGGATACTTCTTTTGCATGTATTCCCTTGACGGTCCTTCTTGGTCTCTCCGGGGTCTCTGATCCCGCCCAGTTCGGGGCTCCCTTGTCGTTCTGGCGACCGCTTGAGTGGCCATCGCTCTTTCTTCATAATTCATAAACCTTTGGGTTCGTCGAAGGAAAGTTTCGAGATCCGGTGGCTTGTTCACTCGAACTTCAATCTCAAACAGACTACCTGTACGAAGCCCGTCCCGAAGGAACCATAGACGCATGTCGTTCTCTAGCCCGCGAACATTGACGGCTTGTTTGTTTAACCGTTCAACGTAATCGCGAATGGTCTCGTCTGGACCTTGCCTGATTGCCTTCAGAACGGCATGTGATTTGGGCTTTACCCTAGACGCGGTAAAGCGGGCACTGAAAACCCTCGCCAGCTGCTCCCATGACGAGATCGTGTTAGGTTTTAATTCGGTAAACCACTCCAAAGCGGGTCCTTCAAGGGTCAACGAAAAGATTTTGCACTTGACCGGCCCGTACGCTCCTCTATACTGCATCATTAGGTCAAAATATCTCAAGTGAGCATCGGGGTCCTTCACCCCACTGTACATCCTGAGGTCGGACGGAGGCTTCTCAAGAGCCCGCGGGATGGGGTACTAGTCTATTTCTCGAGTGAAAGGTCCTATCTGGGTGTCACCCCTTCTCCCGTGAGGTGGTCGGTCCTCGAATTGTCAGTCTCGATGACCACGTCGCTCGGGGATACAATTGTAACACCGATGTCGGTTAGATGGATGCTCTTTGGCTGCTCCTAGACTGGTTAACCCTATGCACGGGAGAGTCGTCGTCGTGGCGACGTTGTTCGGGTGCGGTATACGCCCTTCCAGACGCGACCTGCTGTTCTATCTGATTGAGCTGCTCTTCCTGTTGCTCGATATGTCTGTCTCTCACGTGTAGCAGGTCACGCAATTCTTGCACAATTGCGGTTGGTAATACCACATCGACCGGCTGTGCCGGGCCCGCCTGAGCGCTCGAAGCTGTGTCTTCGACGTCGGCGGCATGGTCCTCCTGACTGAGCGGTTGTTGCTTGGGGATTGCGGCTACGCTTTGCAAGTGCGGGGCCCCACGCGGTCTTCCCCGCGGTTGCATATCAGAGGAGGGTGGGACAGATGCTCCCACTGTGGTCGCCAATGATCCGTGCCCTAATGTGGGCGATCAGTCTAACTTGGTTTGCTTGGTCACGTTATCGGCTCGCTGAGGTCGCTTGCTGCTTGAACGAATGTGGTGGTGAAGTCGGGCTGAGTAGTCGCTGGTCGCGTTCAGAGCTCTGGCGGGGTGTACCTGCGATGACACTCCGACGCCCAAGTCAGTGGGGTAATATTCGAGCAGAGTAACGTTATGTGTAAAAAACGTACCTGTCAGCTGAGGTCAGACCTCTATATATATTGCCAGAGACTCGGCGGGCGGCCGTCGGATCGCGTACGGCTTGATCTGAGCTGTTGATCTTGCGGATCTAGGTCATGTCTCTCTATCTCGCTCATTGGGCCGCTTGTGGCCGGTCTTGTGACAATATTGGGCTTCGGCCCGGTCCAGAAGAGGACCTAATCAATGGCTTAGATTTGCTTGACAAGAGTGACTAGAGGCTAGGGTGACGGGAGAGAAACCGTATTCCAAAAACAGCAATTGAAAAATTAGGGTTCAACTCTTTTATTATTTCTTTATTTCACTCACTAGTTTTTATGCTTTTTTTTTAAAATAAAATATTCTTTAAAAAGAAAGAGGAAAAATGACGCTTCATGCATCATGGTATCGTGCCACTGAACACGATCCATCTTTTAGTTTGTTTTTATTTATTTATTTACTTTTTTATGAGTATTTATTTACTTTTTTACCAAGAGTATTATTGGTTGTGTTTATCTTAATTTATTCCAAAAAATCTGGAGTTATAAGCACTACTACCTACACCCCTATTTTACTCATTCAATACCCCTGTTCCCTTTCCCTTTTATTTCATTATTACTCCTTTTTATATTAGTTTTTTACTCCTTTTTTATTTTAGTTTATTAGTTTATTATATAAAAAAAATTACCAATCAGATCAAAAAAAATTTATTAATTTGTTATATTGTTCTCATTATATTTACCATCCACTCCCCATCATTTTGAGACCTCATTTTCGTTAACTAGAGGTAACCTTTTCCGAAAGGGTGTCGTGGGGGTGCTAATTACCTTCCCATACATAATCGACTCCCGAACCCAAAATCTGATAGCACACGCTCATGGTCGGTCCGGTATCAAGTGGCACACTTGGTTGGGATAAAGTTTCTTGAATCACGCTTCGATGATTTCCTGGATTCTTTGTGCTGGCGAGTTTGGAAAAGATATTGGCTTTGGTATTCTCGAAACGGGGTACGTGCTTCACCTCGGCGTGTTCAAATAGTTTGAGAAGCTCCCTTACTCTCGCCAGCAGGTACTTCTGAAGAACAGGGTCCTTTGCGTCGAATAGCTCCTTTATCTCTGACACTACTAGGAGAGAATCAGAGTAGAGTTCGACTCCGGTAACATTGAACTCCCGGGCCAGGAGGAGACCTGCTATGCAAGCTTCATGTTCTGCCTGGTTGTTTGAGGTGGCGAATAGAATGTTAGCGACACCTCTATCATCAAGCCTTCAGAGTCTTCGAGAATCAAACCAGCTCCACTTCCTTTGCTGTTGGATGTGCCATCTACATGGAGGGTCCAGCAGGGTGGGAGCCCTCCTTCCGGGGGTTGAGTAATCTTAGCAACAAAATCCGCCAAGACTTGTGCTTTAGCTGCCGACCGAGATTCGTACTTGATGCCAAATTCAGAGAGTTCGATGTCCCATTTTATCATTTTTCCAGTCAGGTCCGGGCGGTGGAGTATCTGCCTGATCGGCTGGTCGATTCTGACAACGATCTGGTGAGCCACAAAATACGGTCTCAAGCGTCAAGCGGATATTAGTAGTGCCAGAGCTACCTTCTCTATCTTCTGGTATCTGAGCTCGGGTCATTGAAGAGCTGTACTGACAAAATAGACCGGGTTTTGTCCGGAATCGGATTCCCGAACTAGCACAGCACTTAATGCTTCATCGGCGATTGCTAGGTACAAATACAACATCTCCCACGGGTTTGGTCAAGATGGGGGGTTTCAAAAGGATGTTTTTGAGTTGGTCCAGAGCTAGCTCGCACTCTGGTGTCCAATCAAACTCGACCCCCTTCTTGAGTAGCTTGAACAAATGGAAGGACTTGTTTGCAGCTTTTACAGTGAACCGAGAGAGAGCGGCTATCATCCCAGTTAACTTCTGAATCTCCTTTTTGGTGGTGGGTGGTCGCATGTCGGTTAGTGCTTTACATTTATCCGGATTGGCCTCGATCCCTCTTTCGGTCAGGTAAAATCCAAGGAAATTTTTGGCCTTACACCGAACATGCATTTTCAAGATTCAATCTCAGAGAGTTTTTCCGAGCTTCTGCAAAGACTTCGGTGAGGTTGTTCAGGTGATTTGCCTTTGCTTTACTTTTTACTATCATGCCATCTGTAACACCCCAATTTTCGTGCGTTGTGGCCCTTTTAAAATATTTTTATTGTATTAAGTATTTTAGATTGATAAGACTAAATTATTTTAAGTTATTTGAGTTATTAAAATTGGTTGAAAACATATTTAAATGTACTTTATATGCTATTGGTAATATGTAATTGTTATTATATATTTATTTTGTTTTTTTTAAATATTAGTAATTTAGATGTTATGTATTTTTTTTTTAAAAATCATTTTGGGCTCTTGTTTTTCGCATACACCTCCTCTTCCCTGCTAGATGCACCCCTGCCCACTTAAACTGTTTCAGCCAAACCAGTCCAGCGACCCATTCACGCAGCCCGCGACCCACGGACCCAGAACCCGACCCGGTTCGCTGTTCTTCTTCTTCCTCTCGCACAGCCGCGGCCAAAACCCTATGGCTTCCTCTTCCATTTCGTTCTCACTCCTCTCTCCGCGGCCGAATCCCAAACTTCGCCCATCCACTCGAAATCGCACAAGGAATCCGTTTCTGGTGTCTTCTTGACCGATCGTAGACTACCTCACGTTCTGACCATCACCTTCCTTGTGACGAAACTCCATGGCCGACCACAATGCGATCTCCTCCCCCCTATAAGCTCTCGCGTTCGCACCAAGCCCGCGACAGTTTACAAAACACCACTGCCACCGTCCCATTCACGTATCTCCCTCCCTCTCTCAGTTTCGCGAGCCACCACCTCCTGGTCGGGCCGCGACAGAACCACACCTGAGGCGCTGCATTTTCTTCTACAACCCACACATGTACTGCGTAGAAGGCACTCATTTGGTCAGTTTACTACTTGTCTGCTTTCATTTATTTTTTTCATGCTTTCGTTAGATATGATATCGATTACTGTGTGTACTTGGGTCTCAAAAACAATATGAAATCTTGTGAAGCCATTAAACCTCAAGCCAAAAACACTTTCGGTACCTAAGATCACTAGTAAATGCCAATTCCAAGGTCATGGGTTATGTTGCAATTTTCGATAGCCTCATCCCATTATCTCAGCATCTTTCACTGTCATTGTTAAACTAAATTATATTTTTTTTTAGAAGGTGTTTTGTTAAAGAAGACTTACAAATAATATAAATTAGTGACTTCTTTATTACATGAATTGAAAGTTAAACTATGATATTGAATAGTTTAATATCGTAGTTTCAAACTCTTTATAGTTTAACTTAATTTAAATTACTAATATTTTAGTATGTCCTTCTTAAACTATTTTTGACAATGAAAAAGGAGTTTTGTAGTTAACTCGTTAAAATGGTGACCGAGTATCTTTAATATTTTTAGTGTATGACTTTTGTATTGTCGTCGTTGTTGTTGCATAATTGTACGTGTTCGAATGAAACATAGTCTCGTTGGAAATGGATCACGCTCGAGAACCCGTGACATTCTTTTGTTGTGCCAAAGGAACTATTGCAATTGGATATCAGGTAAGGGTGGGTCTCATCTTCTCTATAATAGGGTCTTATGATGGGGACTAAGTAGGGGTAGGCTCTATGTATGCCATTTTATTTATTTCTAGTGATTATTGATGAACCCTAGGCATATGACAACTTGTTGCTGAGAAATTGTGGTTTGCGTGCTAAGTGCTTGGATACTCCTTGATGGTATTGTGATTGATAATGATTCGGTGGATGATTTTTGATGACTCTCTATGTGTTCATGATTGATTTGTGATGTGATATTATTTTTACGGTTGATATGCGATTTGAAGTTGTTTGTATGAGTTGTATGTGATTTGATGAAGTTGTGTTGCTCGAATTGTTGTTGCTGGATTTTGTTGTCTAGGTGCAGAATTAGGCGCCCTGAGTGGGGCGCCCTGTGCCAAGCATTGTTGTTGCTGGAATTTTGGCCACGGAATTAGGCGTCCTCGCGATTGGGCGCCCCGTGCCAAGTTGTTGCGTTTTTTTGGTTGAATATTCCATTTCAGGAATTGGCGCACTTGTGCTGGGCGCATGAGCCAAAGTTTGTGTTGCTGAATTGTGCTTGCTGTTGTGCTGAATTGTGCTTGCTGTGTGTGCGTGTCAGTGTGCGTGCGTCGTGTTGCTTCCGGATGTCTAAGTTGTGTCTTAGGCACCCAGTGCCTGGGCGCCATTTTCAGGACGTTCCCGATTTTTAATACAAACTGTTTTCGCTATAACTTTTGACTCGGGTGTCCGTTTTAAACGTTTCAAAAAGTGTTGTGAAGCCCATCTCGTTGTCTGTCAGTGCATCCTATTTTAAAAGCGAAAACTTATTATTTTTTGACGGTTCTGGGCGCCCGAGTGGCTGCCCCGATGGTCGTTGTTGTTGCGTTGCAAAACTGTTTTCGGTGTCTAAAACCTTTTTGGTGTTAACGATGATGTTCTAAATAACGTTTCTGCCCTTAGTGGCTAATATTATTTATAATGATGTGTAAATGACTGTTTTGCCCTTAGTGGCTAATATTATTTATAATGATGTGTAAATGACTGTTTTACCCTTAGTGGCTAGTAAATGACGTTTTTGCCCCCGGTGGCTATAGTGTGAGTTGATGATGTTTATGAATGAGTGACGATGAAAACCCAGTGACGTTTAAAGCCCGAAAGGCTAAGTGATGTTAAGGTCTAAAAGGCCAAGCGACGTTGTGTGTTGATTGTGAATTGACAGGTGCTGTGCCCTTTTGGCAAATTGGTAAGTGACGGGTCACGTTGTTGACTGTGTTTGTGTGTGTTTGTGTGTGATGCATGTCGTAGTGTCCCATGCATCCCATGTGCATAATGTGAAGAATAGGCTTCGGCCTCTTGTGACGAATAGGCTTCGGCCTCTTGTGACGAATAGGCTTCGGCCTCCTGTCAAGAATAGGCTCGGCCTCTTAATTGTGATGAATATGGTACCATCATGCATATGCCCGCGAGTGGGTCGCACTTCATATACTTACATAACATTGTGATGAGCTCTGGTAGTGATTGAATTGACGTTTGTGATGTGGTCTATATAGCTGGCGTTGCGATGAGTTGTTGTGGTGATTAATTGTAATACCCTAATTTTGTCCTATCCAAAAATGAGAAATTTTATTAATATTCATTTTTATTTTCATGCCATGTTTTATTTTATTTTTAGTTTGCTACAAGTTTCAATTTTTTAAAAAAAAAAAAAAATAATTAGAAGTATCAAAACAAAATAGACAAAGAAGAAAATAGGGGGTCTGTAAAAAATATATGGAGGTGCAATCAGGATTGGGCCATTTAAAGCCCATTCCTCCACCAAACCCTAGCCCAATTCGCATGACCCAACCCAACAACAACAAAAACCTAACCCACAACCCATAACCCATAACCCAACTCATCACAAAATCCTAATTTCCCTCCTCCACTAAAACCCTAATTCGACCACCCCCCCTTTACCCTAAAAACCATCCACATTCAATCCCCCCCTTTTCCCTAAAATTTGGCCACATTCACTCACCTTTCCCCTCCTTGATTTTCGACCCACTCCCCCTTTTTCCTCCTTGGAAATCGATTTTTTTCCTTTCCCACACTCCACCTTTCCTCTTTTCTCTCAACTCCCCACTTCCCCACACATTTTTCCCAATCTCACGCTTCCTTTCTCTCTTTCTTCCACTCACACTCAACCCTTCCCTTCTCTCTCTCTCTACTCCCTACGGCCCCCCATCCCCTTTTCCTCTCACACACTCATTTTTTCTCTCCCTTCTCTCTCACACACAAGCCATCATTTCCCTTCACCAACTACCTCCAAACCTTCACCCCTCCATCATGTCAAGCTTTCCTCAAGTCAAAAAAAAGAAGAAGTTACTGTGCAAAGGTATGGGGCTTATCAGAAGAAAGAAGAAGACAAGAGCATCATCCTCAATATAAATGGAGGCCACGACTTTGAAGGGGGGGACGGTTTTTTTGAGAGGAAGGGAAGGAAGAAAATTTTTTAAAAAGAGGAAAAGAGTGTATTTTCGTTTTCTTAGAAAAAAAAACAGTGAGGTTGTTCACTGTTTTTTTTAGGATCCCCCTTCCTGTTCTTTTTCTTCTCCTTTCATTGTTTTTTTTTTAGTTTAAATTTGTTTGTATTAAGAAGATCCTAGAGGAGGCTCTTCCCAACACTTCCGGGTTACTTTTCTTAAGGTATTTGTAATGTAATTTTAGGATTCAATACATTTTACTGTTTTTGCTTTTTATTTTACTATTGCTGTTTTTATGTAAATATTGTTGTTGATTGTGTTTGTTTTATTATTGTTTTTTTTTCTCTTTATGTAAATATGATTGCTTTTTTTGTGTCATGGTTGCTTTTTTTTTATTATTATTAAAAAAATGTGTTGCAGTTTGTTATTTAAATATGTCCCCATGAAATAACAATTTTCGAATTTTTTTTTTTTTACACATTATTGCTGTAATTATTTTTCTACATATGTTCTTGCCTTTTTTATGTCTTAAGTTGTCATGGTTGCTGTTTTCATTATTTATATTGTTGCTGTTTTGTTTATTTAATTTAGTTGCTGTTTATGTACATATGAAACTATTGCTTTTTCTTATTTAAAAATGTAGCTTTTTTTTTATGTTAAAATGTTGCTGTTTTTTTTATGTTAAAATGTTGCTGTTTTTTTTTTTATGTTAAAATGTTGCTGTTTTTTTATGGTAAAATGTTGCTGTTTTTTTTTTATGTTAAAATGTTGCTGTTTTTTTATGGTAAAATGTTGCTGTTTTTTTTTATGTTAAAATGTTGCTGTTTTTTATGGTAAAATGTTGCTGTTTTTTTTTTATGTTAAAATGTTGCTGTTTTTTATGGTAAAATGTTGCTATTTTTTTTTATGTTAAAATGTTGCTGTTTTTTATGGTAAAATGTTGCTGTTTTTATTAAAAAATGTTACTAATTTTCGGTTTAAAATAAACCTAAAAAAAAGTGTTAAAAAATGTGTTCCTTTTTTATTTAGTTGTAATTTTCGGATTAAAATAAAATCCTTTTCAAAAATATTAAAAAAAAATATTTTTTATAAAATAATTGGTTACTAATATCACTATCCCCTTTTTTTTAGAAAAAAAGAAAGGCAATAATAATAATCATTTTTCCCAAAAAAAAGATGAAGAGTCATTTAGTCAAATAGCAAAAAAGTAAAAATAAACCAATCAATCGTTTTTAGCGTCAAAACGCTATTTGCACCCCCGGCAATCATTTTTAGCGTCAAAATGCTATTTGCATCCCCAACAATCATTTTTAGCATCAAAACGCTATTCGCACTCCAGTAACCGTTTTAGCGTCAAAACGCTGTCAACACCCCCCATTTTTGATACAACGCCCCTGCTGTTCGCACCCCCCATTTTTGATACAACACTCCTTGTTGTTAATTGTACCTCCCTTTTTTACTACCACACATTCCGCTTTTATTTACATCGTAATGTTTCTAAACCATTTTTCTTTCTTTCAAACAACCATACTCACACAAAAAAATAGGTTGTTACTATTGGTCACTCTGAGCCTAGCTTGTTTGACCGTTAGGACTAACCTTCACTTTTTTCACAACGGATTAGTAGCGGTAATCACTCTGAATTTATTCGTTTGATCATCGCAAACACCCGCCTAAACTTCAAGAAATTTTCAGTTAATAGAAAACAAACGTAAACTCAACTCCCTTTTTCTAAAAAAAAAAAAATCACGCTTCCCAGTAAGCATTTTTTTTTAAACGAAACGCTCGATCACAAACCGGGTATTTATAACAGTCACTCTGGGCCCCGCCCGTTTGAACGCTGTAAATACCTTCTTTTCCGAATAAGCCATTAATGATGACCACTCTGGATTTATCTGTTTGGTCACCATGAACGGCCTCTAGTTTTCGCAAACTTTTCAAAATAAAATACCAACACACAAATATTTTCTACCCAAGAACTACGTAGCTTTGATTTCTCCATCGCACCCGGAGATACGTAGGAGCGGGGGCCCACTCCCGTCGAGCGCAAAAAACTAAAATTCTTATTAAGTCTTCCTTTCTTTTTTTTTTCTTCTTCGCAAACAATCAAAAATGGGTAAACAAAGTATTTTCTTTTAAAACTAACTTTTTCTACACATTAAATTAAAAGGTAACCTTTTTAGGATGTTGCGGGGTGCTAGTACCTTCCCCGCACTTAATCGACCCCCGAACCCAAAAACAAAGGTTTTTTCAATGTTTTCCTAAAAATAAATATTGATGGCGGCTCCATTGTTCAAAAGCAACGAGGAATCCCTCCTCCGGATTTTTCGGTCGCTACAGCTGGCGACTCCACTGGGGACTATTTAAGAGGGTCAAGCCTATTTTAGTTAAATGTGTAGATTATTTTTAGTCTAGTGTTTTGTTTATCCTTAGTCCTTCTATTAGCATGTCTATTTCATTTATCTGTTTATTTGCTTTATTGAACCTTAGGGTAGAAGACCTATGTACTATTATCTGTATTTCTTGTGCAGCTTGGGTAGTTTAGGTTGCTTATATCACACACATCACTTACACTTGTTTATTGCACACACTCTTGAGCGGGGCCCTATACCCGGGTTTGAAAAAAAAACCTAAGACGAGTGGAGACGATTAGTGTCAGTCATTCTGGATTTTATCTGTCTGACTCGCATGAAAGTCTCAACCAGAGTACGCTCTTTCGTGGTATCCCACACCAGGTAGCTCGCTATCGTTGTGGGTCATATCACGAAGGAGATATCAGCTCTGGAGACCTTTGTGAGGAAGTGATTAGAGCTACCTGAGAGATTGATCACACAAGTAGCCCTAGACCGTGACCTATATATAAGACCTAACCTGTTTAGGACACAAGGGCAATTCACCTACCTGCTGCATCATCGCAGATATTTTTTTTTTTAAAAAAAAAAAATATCAAATCATCAAACCCATTCGTTTCCTTCTCCTTTCTTTTTTACATATAGTTATTGCTTTCTCAAAGTTGAATCACCCAAAAAAAAAAAACTTCTTTTATTTTTAAACACGTGTAACATCATTCTTCTTTCATCCATCATACAAAATCATTAGTTCAAAAAAATGATAAAAGTCCTTACATGCATTCATTTCATTAAGCATAAAACTCGTACACAGGCATGTTTCCATTCATTCACTTGTCCATGCATTACTCATTCATTCATATACTCATATCATGTATCCCGTCAACAGAGTAAGGGACAAACTGGTGCGTCAACATCGTTACTGGACTCGTGCTCAGGCTAGAAATATGGAAGCAAATCAGGACAATCCGCCTCAAGATAACCCGGATCAAGGCAATCCACCTCAGAACCTAGGCAATCAAGAGCTTAGGGCAGAAATAGATGGGATGAAAGAACAGATAGCTGAAATCTTGAAGGTTCTACAAGCTTTGAGGGGAAGGGACACAAGTGAAGATGTCCCCGCTGGGAACACGGAAAATCAAGTTACCAACCCTCCTCCTCCCAATGGACTCGAGATCCCGCATACAGTGCCCCCCACTGGGACTAATGACCAAGGTTACATATGGCCTCCTTACGGACTTCCACAAGGTTACACACCTCCGACAGTCGATGCTAATCCAGAAGACGGTCCCTCAGGAGTCGTGGGCCAACAACAGCTTACACCGACGGGTCACGATGGTAATTCGGGGGCACCACAAGTTCAAAACCCGAACCCCGTCATCGCACCACAAAGACTCCCACTTGGCTGCCCTCCACCGCCGATAGTTGACGCTCAAGCTCAGGGTTCCAACCTCAGGAATCCCACTCATTCACATACCCCAAATGTGAACCCAGCCATAGTTCCGATAATTCATCCTTACTATGGTATGAGTGAGATCCCTCACAATCACTCTATGGAGAACCCTCAAGCCAAAGACAAACTACAAATGCTTGAGGAAAGGTTGAGAGCAGTTGAAGGATCCAATATTGGGGCAACCGGCGCTTATGACTTGTGTCTCGTCCCTAATGTGGTCATTCCCCCCAAATTCAGGGTGCCAGACTTTGATAAATACACGGGTGTAACCTGTCCTGCTAGCCATCTGACCATGTATTGTAGAAAAATGGCTGCCTTTGCACGTGATGATAAACTGCTCATTCACTACTTCCAGGACAGTCTAGCTAGGGCAGCCTCAAGATGGTACATGCAGTTGGAACGCAACCACATTCGATGTTGGAAAGATCTGGCCGATGCTTTCCTCAGGCAATATAAATACAACATCGATATAGCTCCTGATAGATTACAGTTGCAGAATATGGTGAAAGGAAACCATGAATCATTCAGGGAGTACGCCCAACGTTGGAGAGGACTAGCAGCACAGGTGGCACCACCTTTACTGGAAAAGGAGATGGTATCTATGTTCAGGGACACTTTGCAGTCACCCTTCTATGACAGGTTGATTGGGAGCGTATCCTCTAACTTCTCAGACATGGTCACCATAGGGGAAAGGTTAGAAAGCGGAATGAGAAATGGGAAAATTACTCACGGTTCAACCGAAAACGATGAAGGGGAAACCAATTCCATAACAGGACCAGGGAAAGCCTCTTACGCTTCCAAAAACCGTCCCCAAGCCCTGCACTTATCTACCCAAACCAATGGAATCCATGGGCCACCAAACTATCCAGAAAGGAAGCATGTACCGTTTGATCCAATTCCCGTATCCTACTCAGACATGTTCAACCACCTCACCAGTCACAACCTAATCTCCCCCCGCCCGATGAGACCTATTGAACCTCCTTTCCCGAGGGGCTACGACCCAAATGCCACATGCGATTTTCACGCAGGAGCAATTGGGCATTCAGTGGAAAACTGCAAGGCGCTGAGACATGTGATTCAGGATCTGATCGAATCCAAATGGCTGGACTTCAATGAAGGCAATAACCCCTTTCTAGGGGCATGAAGAGTCATTCGTCAATGCTATTGAAGGCGTTCAAAATGCTAGAGAAGACATCATCATCCTTGTGCGCTGTTATCCTGCATCCAAAGCACTTATGAATTGGGGGACCGTCGATTTTCTTGTGATTTTTAGTTCAAAGTAATTTTCTTGTAATGCAATCCTATGGCTCTGCCCAAGGCCTTAGGACATTTCAATAAGGGCACACATGTTTCTTTTCAATATCAATATTAATAAAATAGCATTTTGAATTTTCCCATAAACTTCTTCGCTCATTCGCTCGATTCGCTTCTTCTCCCATCTTTTTTAATTTCTACTAATGCAGATCTAAATAATTTGTCCTTGGAAATAACAACATCGTTGACTCATATCATAACTTCTATCAGCCCAAACTAAGGAAGATGTAGAAGATAACTGGGAAAACTCCTCCAGAGGTAATGAGAATAATGAAGCAGGAGGATGAAGTGGTCCAGCTTCTCGTGGAATCAAGCGAGATGATTAACTTGGGAACGAGAGAAGGCAAAAAGATGTTAGAATGAACATCACACCAAAAGGGCAGTGAATCAAGAAAATTCGCTCGCATTACTTTGTCTGACACAAGATACCCACCGGTGTAAGAAAATCAGTGATTGTCAATAAATTTGGTCTGTCGTTACAACCTTCCAAGTAAGATCATCGCGAACAGTGGGGAAAGGTTTGTGTGGAGACCCCAAGTCGAGCATCATAACCCCTCCCCGTACCGCCCAAAAATGAATGAGGCAGTTGCAGCAACAAACAAAGAATATCAGAGATGATAGTAACCTTCAAATGCTTCTTTTTACCTTACATGGAGATCAGACCTTGTTTCACACTTCAACAGGGGCAACCCCGTGCGATGGAAGTAGCACTTCCATTAAACCTTATCAAACAAAAGGATGCTTGTTTTGTGTCATATCAGAAAAGAGCAAAGAAAGATTAACCGAAAAGAGTTCGTCCCCGACAATTTCAAGGAGACTTGGTGCCCAAGAAAATCATACTCATCCAAAAGGATCCCCGTGGAAGATGGACCCTGAACTATGAAAGACCTTATGCGGTAAAGAAATCATTCTCTGGAGGGGCCCTAACCCCCATGAAAGTAGAGGGCGAATACTTCCCGCCCCCGATTAATTCTGATGCGGTCAAGTACTATGCCTAAAAAAAAATGCATATAGAGAAAAGAGAAAAAATGAGCCAAGAAAAACAAGCTCGCTAGGCTGAAAACCCGAAAGGGCGGCCTAGGCAAAAATTAGAGCGACCCGGTGGATTGAAAACCCGAAGGGGCAATCCAGGCAAAAATTAGGGTCAGGAAGTTGGACTAAATAAATGTTTAGGCAATCAACAAAAGCCGGATAAGGAGTTGATCAAGGTCATGAATATGAGCGGCCGACGTTGTTACTTCAAGGACACTAACTACCCAAAGATCTGCTTAGTATTTTTGCCTTTTCATTTCTTTCAAATTCTTAATATGCTCTCAAGCCAGTGTCCCTTTCGCACACTCGGCTCCAGTCTTAATGTCAAACACTTTCCCTTCTTCTTTATTTTCCCTTGTTTTGAAATGACATTTTATGGTAGTTGATATTGAATTGTGAAACATGTGCATGACTACAAGCATTACAGATTATTACGAAATTTCTAAAGATCACATAAACGAGGCGATCTCTCATAAATAAAATTGTAAAAAAGATAAATACATGCAAGATCACTTCAAAAAGGCGAATGATAACAATAGGCCGCACTTCAATAGCACTACTTTGGGCAACTCCCGTATCTTACGTCGAAAGTCCTGCGAGTTGATCAACAAGAAGGGGCAAGAAAGAGCAAAAGAGCAAGAGCAAAAGAGCAAAAGAGCAAAGCGAAAGAGACAAGAAAGAGCAAAAGAGCAAGAGCAAAAGAGCAAAAATGGTCAAAAAAAAAGAAAGAAAAGAAACAACAAAAAAAAAGAGGAAAAAAACAAAAGTCATCCATTACATTTCATTCATCATTCCACTCAAAACCAATCATCACACATGCATACAATTACATGCATGTCATATACATAGCATCTGCTGTTTTTCAACTTTAAGTGTCGGTCCTTCCAGTTTTTAACGAGCATCGATCCTACATCAAACCAAATCGCAATGTTAGCACCAAGTCTAGCAGAGATCCCTCAGACCAACAGCGGTCCTTCAATCCAGATCGCATGTCGCGTTATCGAGCACGACTCATCATCCGACCCCAGGTCCTTCAGTTCAGTTTGAATCAACACGTCCAAGCAACGACTTCAAACTCTACCCTCAGATCACTACGTCGACACTGAGCACGACTCATCATCCGACCCCAGGTCCTTCAGTTCAGTTTGAATCAACACGTCCAAGCAACGACTTCGAACCATACCACCAGATCACTAAGTCGACACTGAGCGCGACGGATCGCCCGACCCCAGGTCCTTCAGACTAGTTGTGTCAGCCTAAGACTCAGTGTATGTCCTTCGCGGCCGCTCGAAAAAGGCCACCCCACAAACAGACCGTATTACTAGTACCATAAGCTAGTTGCGCTCCTTCGGACCCATCGGTCCCTCAGGCTTAGGCATGCCCTTCAGACCCCGACGGTCCCTCAGTCGAACTCAAGTCGATACGTCAAGCATTGATTCTGAATTAGACCATCAGAGCCCCAGTGCTCCTTCAGATCCCCAGCAATCCTTATTTACTTCCTCTCCAAGTCAACCCAGTTTTCATAATTTTCAAAAAAAAAAAAAAAAAAAAAAAAAACCAAAAGTCTCAGTCTGGACAAAATTAGCGTCTTGTTATCTTTATTTCTATTTTCCTCGAGAAACTCGGAACCTCTCCGATTTCCTAGCAAAATATAAATAAAGAGGGGCAGCTGTAATACCCTAATTTTGTCCTATCCAAAAATGAGAAATTTTATTAATATTCATTTTTATTTTCATGCCATGTTTTATTTTTTTTTAGTTTGCTACAAGTTTCAATTTTTTAAAAAAAAAAAAATAATTAGAAGTATCAAAACAAAATAGACAAAGAAGAAAATAGGGGGTCTGTAAAAAATATATGGAGGTGCAATCAGGATTGGGCCATTTAAAGCCCATTCCTCCACCAAACCCTAGCCCAATTCGCATGACCCAACCCAACAACAACAAAAACCTAACCCACAACCCATAACCCATAACCCAACTCATCACAAAATCCTAATTTCCCTCCTCCACTAAAACCCTAATTCGACCACCCCCCCTTTACCCTAAAAACCATCCACATTCAATCCCCCCCTTTTCCCTAAAATTTGGCCACATTCACTCACCTTTCCCCTCCTTGATTTTCGACCCACTCCCCCTTTTTCCTCCTTGGAAATCGATTTTTTTCCTTTCCCACACTCCACCTTTCCTCTTTTCTCTCAACTCCCCACTTCCCCACACATTTTTCCCAATCTCACGCTTCCTTTCTCTCTTTCTTCCACTCACACTCAACCCTTCCCTTCTCTCTCTCTCTACTCCCTACGGCCCCCCATCCCCTTTTCCTCTCACACACTCATTTTTTCTCTCCCTTCTCTCTCACACACAAGCCATCATTTCCCTTCACCAACTACCTCCAAACCTTCACCCCTCCATCATGTCAAGCTTTCCTCAAGTCAAAAAAAAGAAGAAGTTACTGTGCAAAGGTATGGGGCTTATCAGAAGAAAGAAGAAGACAAGAGCATCATCCTCAATATAAATGGAGGCCACGACTTTGAAGGGGGGGACGGTTTTTTTGAGAGGAAGGGAAGGAAGAAAATTTTTTAAAAAGAGGAAAAGAGTGTATTTTCGTTTTCTTAGAAAAAAAACAGTGAGGTTGTTCACTGTTTTTTTTAGGATCCCCCTTCCTGTTCTTTTTCTTCTCCTTTCATTGTTTTTTTTTTAGTTTAAATTTGTTTGTATTAAGAAGATCCTAGAGGAGGCTCTTCCCAACACTTCCGGGTTACTTTTCTTAAGGTATTTGTAATGTAATTTTAGGATTCAATACATTTTACTGTTTTTGCTTTTTATTTTACTATTGCTGTTTTTATGTAAATATTGTTGTTGATTGTGTTTGTTTTATTATTGTTTTTTTTCTCTTTATGTAAATATGATTGCTTTTTTTGTGTCATGGTTGCTTTTTTTTTATTATTATTAAAAAAATGTGTTGCAGTTTGTTATTTAAATATGTCCCCATGAAATAACAATTTTCGAATTTTTTTTTTTTTTACACATTATTGCTGTAATTATTTTTCTACATATGTTCTTGCCTTTTTTATGTCTTAAGTTGTCATGGTTGCTGTTTTCATTATTTATATTGTTGCTGTTTTGTTTATTTAATTTAGTTGCTGTTTATGTACATATGAAACTATTGCTTTTTCTTATTTAAAAATGTAGCTTTTTTTTTATGTTAAAATGTTGCTGTTTTTTTTATGTTAAAATGTTGCTGTTTTTTTTTTTTATGTTAAAATGTTGCTGTTTTTTTATGGTAAAATGTTGCTGTTTTTTTTTTATGTTAAAATGTTGCTGTTTTTTTATGGTAAAATGTTGCTGTTTTTTTTTATGTTAAAATGTTGCTGTTTTTTATGGTAAAATGTTGCTGTTTTTTTTTTATGTTAAAATGTTGCTGTTTTTTATGGTAAAATGTTGCTATTTTTTTTTATGTTAAAATGTTGCTGTTTTTTATGGTAAAATGTTGCTGTTTTTATTAAAAAATGTTACTAATTTTCGGTTTAAAATAAACCTAAAAAAAAGTGTTAAAAAATGTGTTCCTTTTTTATTTAGTTGTAATTTTCGGATTAAAATAAAATCCTTTTCAAAAATATTAAAAAAAAATATTTTTTATAAAATAATTGGTTACTAATATCACTATCCCCTTTTTTTTAGAAAAAAAGAAAGGCAATAATAATAATCATTTTTCCCAAAAAAAAGATGAAGAGTCATTTAGTCAAATAGCAAAAAAGTAAAAATAAACCAATCAATCGTTTTTAGCGTCAAAACGCTATTTGCACCCCCGGCAATCATTTTTAGCGTCAAAACGCTATTTGCATCCCCAACAATCATTTTTAGCATCAAAACGCTATTCGCACTCCAGTAACCGTTTTAGCGTCAAAACGCTGTCAACACCCCCCATTTTTGATACAACGCCCCTGCTGTTCGCACCCCCCATTTTTGATACAACACTCCTTGTTGTTAATTGTACCTCCCTTTTTTACTACCACACATTCCGCTTTTATTTACATCGTAATGTTTCTAAACCATTTTTCTTTCTTTCAAACAACCATACTCACACAAAAAAATAGGTTGTTACTATTGGTCACTCTGAGCCTAGCTTGTTTGACCGTTAGGACTAACCTTCACTTTTTTCACAACGGATTAGTAGCGGTAATCACTCTGAATTTATTCGTTTGATCATCGCAAACACCCGCCTAAACTTCAAGAAATTTTCAGTTAATAGAAAACAAACGTAATCTCAACTCCCTTTTTCTAAAAAAAAAAAATCACGCTTCCCAGTAAGCATTTTTTTCAAACGAAACGCTCGATCACAAACCGGGTATTTATAACAGTCACTCTGGGCCCCGCCCGTTTGAACGCTGTAAATACCTTCTTTTCCGAATAAGCCATTAATGATGACCACTCTGGATTTATCTGTTTGGTCACCATGAACGGCCTCTAGTTTTCGCAAACTTTTCAAAATAAAATACCAACACACAAATATTTTCTACCCAAGAACTACGTAGCTTTGATTTCTCCATCGCACCCGGAGATACGTAGGAGCGGGGGCCCACTCCCGTCGAGCGCAAAAAACTAAAATTCTTATTAAGTCTTCCTTTCTTTTTTTTTTCTTCTTCGCAAACAATCAAAAATGGGTAAACAAAGTATTTTCTTTTAAAACTAACTTTTTCTACACATTAAATTAAAAGGTAACCTTTTTAGGATGTTGCGGGGTGCTAGTACCTTCCCCGCACTTAATCGACCCCCGAACCCAAAAACAAAGGTTTTTTCAATGTTTTCCTAAAAATAAATATTGATGGCGGCTCCATTGTTCAAAAGCAACGAGGAATCCCTCCTCCGGATTTTTCGGTCGCTACATTAATATTGATGATTGATTTGATAATTCGTGATGCGGTTGATATAGTGTCATAACCCTAGCATAGTGCTTATCATAAGCTTTATTATATTGCTAGATGAACTCACCCCTTCTGTTTGAATGTTACCCCTATGCGGTAACGTGCAGGTGATCTCGAGTGAAGGCTTAGGTATCTTCACTAGCTGAGTCGGGTCGTCTGCTCTGATTATGTAACACTAGGGGGGAAATGATGTTGTTTAAGTTACTTATGGTTGTTGTTGTTGTTGGATTTTTAGTACTGTCAGCCTTGCCTGGTTGCAATGCCTATTACGATTAAATTGTTGGATTTTCCGCTGTGAGGTTATATTTTAATTTACAATGACGTTTTGTAAGTATTATAAGACTGTTTTCGAAAAGCGAGTAATTTGGCGCGTGATGTTTAACGAAGTAAGTGTGACATCCCTTGTGGTGTATTTAAAATTTGAAGACTCTGATTTTTATGCAAATAAATTAATGGGTAGAAAAGGGGTGTTACATTAGTGGTATCAGAGCAATGGTTGGTCCGTCCGGCCAAGTCGTAGAGTCGTTGTGTCGGTTAACGACCAACTGTTGTCGTTTAGTCTTGACAATTGGTTGTGTTGTATTAATGTTCCTGCAGGTACAAGTAATCGGAAGCTGCTGATGGTAAGTGGACTAGTGGGGGATGCCCCTGCTGGCATTGTGTACTGTTATTATTTAAACGCGGATGCCGTTTTATTATTGCTGTCGTGCTGTTGCCGTAGACTATTGTTGCTGCTAAGTTTTGCTGTGCTGTTTTGATTTAAAATCACTGTTGCTGTTTTGCAGTTACTATTTAACTGCTGTACCGTTTGTTTAATGCTGCTTGGTGTGTTACTGAGAAATTGTTTGTTTGTTGTTGTAAATTAAGTTAGTGTTGCGCTGGAAATTAATTACTGTGGTGTTCTATCGTTGACAATTAAGTGTTGTTGATGTTTTGATTTAAAACTGTGACTGCTGTTACTGTTTAATTGCCGTAAACCGAAATTATTGTCACTGCTGCTGTAACAAATTAAGGTTGCTGTTTTCGAAAATTGTTTCCGAAAACTGTCGCTGTTCTACCTATTGCGATTAGATGTTGTTGTTATGGAAATCGAAGGGGAATAAAATTTATTTTTGACTTAGGATTTTAAATGAAGGAAGCGTAGGTGTTGAAGTTTGTCGGATTGGCAAAATGATTTTTTCTAGTTAGTTTTACCTGAAAAAGAGTAATGACTTGTTGTCGTGTTGTTAAATTATGTGGCTTGTTGTACAACTGTGATGCACTCTGTGAATTTCGTTGTGATGCTGTGATGATTGATGTATTTCGTTATCCTTAAGGGTAGATGAGTGGGGTAGAATGCGAGCTAGTTTATCAGAGTAGCGCAGCGGAGTCTTAGCATGTCATATTGGGAAGGAACTTTAATAGAGCCTAGAGGGTGATCACGTGGTACCAACGTGATTACGCTCAAATCCCTATCGGAGATCCTTAGGGAGAGGATGTGTCTGGTTGTTATTTCTCGAAGCTACCTGGATGAATAAGTAGGAGGGACGGCCGCCCAATCACTTACCGCCGGTAATCAGAGAAATGGTGATCAGCATGGTAGATAGAACTAGTTGCCTAGATAGCTTAGTCGTTGGTGGGAGAGAGTTAGCCTTGGCGGGTAAAAATTTCGAGGACGAAATTTCTTTTAAGGGGGGTTGAGTTGTAACACCCCAATTTTCGTGCGTTGTGGCCCTTTTAAAATATTTTTATTGTATTAAGTATTTTAGATTGATAAGACTAAATTATTTTAAGTTATTTGAGTTATTAAAATTGGTTGAAAACATATTTAAATGTACTTTATATGCTATTGGTAATATGTAATTGTTATTATATATTTATTTTGTTTTTTTAAATATTATTAATTTAGATGTTATGTATTTTTTTTTAAAAATCATTTTGGGCTCTTGTTTTTCGCATACACCTCCTCTTCCCTGCTAGATGCACCCCTGCCCACTTAAACTGTTTCAGCCAAACCAGTCCAGCGACCCATTCACGCAGCCCGCGACCCACGGACCCAGAACCCGACCCGGTTCGTTGTTCTTCTTCTTCCTCTCGCACAGCCGCGGCCAAAACCCTATGGCTTCCTCTTCCATTTCGTTCTCACTCCTCTCTCCGCGGCCGAATCCCAAACTTCGCCCATCCACTCGAAATCGCACAAGGAATCCGTTTCTGGTGTCTTCTTGACCGATCGTAGACTACCTCACGTTCTGACCATCACCTTCCTTGTGACGAAACTCCATGGCCGACCACAATGCGATCTCCTCCCCCCTATAAGCTCTCGCGTTCGCACCAAGCCCGCGACAGTTTACAAAACACCACTGCCACCGTCCCATTCACGTATCTCCCTCCCTCTCTCAGTTTCGCGAGCCACCACCTCCTGGTCGGGCCGCGACAGAACCACACCGGAGGCGCTGCATTTTCTTCTACAACCCACACATGTACTGTGTAGAAGGCACCCATTTGGTCAGTTTACTACTTGTCTGCTTTCATTTATTTTTTTCATGCTTTCGTTAGATATGATATCGATTACTGTGTGTACTTGGGTCTCAAAAACAATATGAAATCTTGTGAAGCCATTAAACCTCAAGCCAAAAACACTTTCGGTACCTAAGATCACTAGTAAATGCCAATTCCAAGGTCATGGGTTATGTTGCAATTTTCGATAGCCTCGTCCCATTATCTCAGCATCTTTCACTGTCATTGTTAAACTAAATTATATTTTTTTTTAGAAGGTGTTTTGTTAAAGAAGACTTACAAATAATATAAATTAGTGACTTCTTTATTACATGAATTGAAAGTTAAACTATGATATTGAATAGTTTAATATCGTAGTTTCAAACTCTTTATAGTTTAACTTAATTTAAATTACTAATATTTTAGTATGTCCTTCTTAAACTATTTTTGACAATGAAAAAGGAGTTTTGTAGTTAACTCGTTAAAATGGTGACCAAGTATCTTTAATATTTTTAGTGTATGACTTTTGTATTGTCGTCGTTGTTGTTGCATAATTGTACGTGTTCGAATGAAACATAGTCTCGTTGGAAATGGATCACGCTCGAGAACCCGTGACATTCTTTTGTTGTGCCAAAGGAACTATTGCAATTGGATATCAGGTAAGGGTGGGTCTCATCTTCTCTATAATAGGGTCTTATGATGGGGACTAAGTAGGGGTAGGCTCTATGTATGCCATTTTATGTATTTCTAGTGATTATTGATGAACCCTAGGCATATGACAACTTGTTGCTGAGAAATTGTGGTTTGCGTGCTAAGTGCTTGGATACTCCTTGATGGTATTGTGATTGATAATGATTCGGTGGATGATTTTTGATGACTCTCTATGTGTTCATGATTGATTTGTGATGTGATATTATTTTTACGGTTGATATGCGATTTGAAGTTGTTTGTATGAGTTGTATGTGATTTGATGAAGTTGTGTTGCTCGAATTGTTGTTGCTGGATTTTGTTGTCTAGGTGCAGAATTAGGCGCCCTGAGTGGGGCGCCCTGTGCCAAGCATTGTTGTTGCTGGAATTTTGGCCACGGAATTAGGCGTCCTCGCGATTGGGCGCCCCGTGCCAAGTTGTTGCGTTTTTTTGGTTGAATATTCCATTTCAGGAATTGGCGCACTTGTGCTGGGCGCATGAGCCAAAGTTTGTGTTGCTGAATTGTGCTTGCTGTTGTGCTGAATTGTGCTTGCTGTGTGTGCGTGTCAGTGTGCGTGCGTCGTGTTGCTTCCGGATGTCTAAGTTGTGTCTTAGGCACCCAGTGCCTGGGCGCCATTTTCAGGACGTTCCCGATTTTTAATACAAACTGTTTTCGCTATAACTTTTGACTCGGGTGTCCGTTTTAAACGTTTCAAAAAGTATTGTGAAGCCCATCTCGTTGTCTGTCAGTGCATCCTATTTTAAAAGCGAAAACTTATTATTTTTTGACGGTTCTGGGCGCCCGAGTGGCTGCCCCGATGGTCGTTGTTGTTGCGTTGCAAAACTGTTTTCGGTGTCTAAAACCTTTTTGGTGTTAACGATGATGTTCTAAATAACGTTTCTGCCCTTAGTGGCTAATATTATTTATAATGATGTGTAAATGACTGTTTTGCCCTTAGTGGCTAATATTATTTATAATGATGTGTAAATGACTGTTTTACCCTTAGTGGCTAGTAAATGACGTTTTTGCCCCCGGTGGCTATAGTGTGAGTTGATGATGTTTATGAATGAGTGACGATGAAAACCCAGTGACGTTTAAAGCCCGAAAGGCTAAGTGATGTTAAGGTCTAAAAGGCCAAGTGACGTTGTGTGTTGATTGTGAATTGACAGGTGCTGTGCCCTTTTGGCAAATTGGTAAGTGACGGGTCACGTTGTTGACTGTGTTTGTGTGTGTTTGTGTGTGATGCGTGTCGTAGTGTCCCATGCATCCCATGTGCATAATGTGAAGAATAGGCTTCGGCCTCTTGTGACGAATAGGCTTCGGCCTCTTGTGACGAATAGGCTTCGGCCTCCTGTGAAGAATAGGCTCGGCCTCTTAATTGTGATGAATATGGTACCATCATGCATATGCCCGCGAGTGGGTCGCACTTCATATACTTACATAACATTGTGATGAGCTCTGGTAGTGATTGAATTGACGTTTGTGATGTGGTCTATATAGCTGGCGTTGCGATGAGTTGTTGTGGTGATTAATATTGATGATTGATTTGATAATTCATGATGCGGTTGATATAGTGTCATAACCCTAGCATAGTGCTTATCATAAGCTTTATTATATTGCTAGATGAACTCACCCCTTCTGTTTGAATGTTACCCCTATGCGGTAACGTGCAGGTGATCTCGAGTGAAGGCTTAGGTATCTTCACTAGCTGAGTCGGGTCGTCTGCTCTGATTATGTAACACTAGGGGGGAAATGATGTTGTTTAAGTTACTTATGGTTGTTGTTGTTGTTGGATTTTTAGTACTGTCAGCCTTGCCTGGTTGCAATGCCTATTACGATTAAATTGTTGGATTTTCCGCTGTGAGGTTATATTTTAATTTACAATGACGTTTTGTAAGTATTATAAGACTGTTTTCGAAAAGCGAGTAATTTGGCGCGTGATGTTTAACGAAGTAAGTGTGACATCCCTTGTGGTGTATTTAAAATTTGAAGACTCTGATTTTTATGCAAATAAATTAATGGGTAGAAAAGGGGTGTTACACCATCTAGGTAGACTTCCACTACACGCCCGATCTGAGAACGAAACACCTTGTTCATCATTCTCTGGTTCGTTGCTCAGGCGTTGTTCAACTCGAAGGGCATGACATGGTAGCAATAGTTACCCTTCTCTGTCATGAATGCTGTTTTCTCCTGGTCGGGCGAATACATGACGATTTGATTATACCCTAAGTAGGCATCCATAAACGATAAGAGTCGGAAGCCGGAAGCACTGTCTACTAACTTGTCCACATTTGGGACTGGAAAAGCATCTGTTGGGAACGCCCGATTAAGGCCGGTATAGTCGACGCACATGCACCACTTCGGATTGAACTTCTTCACCAAAACGACATTAGACAGCCATGTCGTATACTTAATCTCCTTGAAAAACCCGACCGCTTTGAGATCTTCTACTGCTTTGAAAGGCGGCTTTGGCCTTGTCTTCTTTCTGAACACGTCTTCTTTGAGCGACCCATTTTACTTGTGGATCCACCACCAGGTGGTGACAAGCCACTTTGGGTGGGATCCCAAGCATATCTGCTGCACTCCATGCGAACAGGTCGGCGTGCTCTTTTAGGCATCAGAAAAATCGGGCAAATCGGCCCCTATCCTGACTACTTTCAAGGGGTCGTCTCCGAGTTGTACCGGAATAAAATCGCCATCAGGCTCTGGTCTCTTTATCCACTTCTTTAGCTCTTTTGTTAAAGCATCATCGCCTAATTATTTTTCACTATCAGGGTCGTACCGAGCGTCTAGGCCGACCACATTGACCTCATTTCCCCTTGCTGGCCTTCTCCTGCCATCACATGCGTTACCAAGTTGCAGCCTTGTCCTGTCATCACTTGCGTTCTCGGCTTCGTGCTGGGTCTTGAGGCTCATGAAGTGACACCTCCAGGCTGATTGGAGGTCTGCATACAGCATAACGACTTCGTCGGTCGTTGAGTAGAACTTCATTTTAACGGTTTCTCAGCATTGTCGTCGATGTAGGTAACCATCAACTCAATGTACCCTAAGGGTTTTGTGGTCGAGCCGTTGAAGCCCGAGAGATCGGTTCCCCGATAAAGAGTAAGATCGTCCTTGGAGATGTTTAGAACGCCAATCAAATCAACGAAGTTGATGTCGGCTGGACTACCTTGATCCACCAAAATTCTTCTCACCTTCACATTGGCCATTATGGTCGTTATTAATAAAGGAATATACTTGTTCGGCTTCCCGTCGAGTAAGTCCTGATCTCCGAAAGATAGGGGAGGTCGGGAGGAGGCAATCTTGGGCGCCGAGGTAGAAGCAACACTCATTATTTTTTTCCATCGACACTTCATGGACTTGTTTGTTTCACTACCTTCTGTTGGACAACCTCCTGAGATGACCATCCCCACCGGTCTTCCCTTCGATTTTTGGGTGTCTACTTTTTCATCTGAGTCACCGTCGTCTTCTTTTCCAGGCCGGGTGACTTTGTTCACTACTGCCTTTCCTTTGCAGGGGGAGCGATTTTGTTTCCCGTCGTCTCGGGGTTCTTCCGAGCCCTTCTTGATGTACTGGGTAAGCTTGCCTTTTCAGATTAATTCTTCAATGTCGTCCTTTAGAGCCATACAGTTATTTGTGTCGTGGCCGTTGCTGCGATGGTAGCGACAATACTTTCGTGACGGGGTCTGACCTTTCTTTAATACGAGTGGTTCAGGCCTCTTCACGTCTCTGAACTCCGTATTGGCACACTCGGAGAGAATATGTGCTCGGGCGGTGTTCAACCGGGTGTGCTTAGTGGATCTTCGTGATTGGAATTCACGAGGTGTGGCCTCTGCATCCTTTTTCTGCGGTTGATCGCAGGGCTCGGCTTCTTTCTAAGTGCCGTGCTTAGCTATAGCTCGGCTAGCAAGATCAACCTCATCATAATCCATGTATTTCTGTAATCTGCAGAGCAAGCCGCCCAAATCGCGAGGCTTGTTTACCCTGATGTCTACCTGGAACAAGATATTGTGTCTGAGACCATCTTTCAGAAAAAACAACCTCTTTTTGTCACCCAAGTTCTTGACGGTGGCGGCCTCTTTGTTAAACATTTCCACGTATTCTTGAAGTGTCTCTTTCTCCCCTTGTCGGACCACCTTGAGTACCTCCTCCAACTTGGGTTTCAATCTTGACGCGGTGAACCGAGCTGAGAAGAGCCGGGTTAGTTGCCTTTAAATGGGCACATAATTTTGTTTCAGCTCTCTAAACCATGCCAAAGCATACTTTTCGAGGGTGAGCGGCAAAATCTTACACTTCACCGGGTCTCTGGCGCCTCAATATTGCATCATTAGCTCAAAGTAGTCTAGGTGATTATCTGGATCTCCGACACATCATACAAGTTCTGAACCGGAGGCTTCTCTACGGAGGGTGGAATTGGGTATTCGTCAATCTCCCTTAAAAACGGTCCTAAGCGAGAATGTCCGGACCCCCGGCGAGGCAACCTGTCCCCGAGATCGTAATCCCGACAGTCACGTCAGCTAGGGGACTCTCTCGGCCTGTGTTGCTGGTTGTGTCTGGCGGGGGTTCTGCTTCGTGAGTACCTTGGAGAGTCGGAGGAGGCGAGAGAAAAGCTCCTTGTCGGGGATTCTTCAGGCCAGTAGGTGTTGTCTATCGTCGGGGTGGTGTTCGGGGAGGAGTCTTCGACTCTCCTGCCCCTCCGACGGGGCGGAGAGCGATGAACCATTTGTTTTTGAGGTGGAGATCGATGACGCCAGAAAGGTATGCCTCTTCTGATCGAGGAGTTGACGTCTGCTTGGTGCAGTTCGGGCATTGTATTGGCACGTACTGAGGCTACTTCTCTCTCAATCTACGTGAGACACTCTTCTTGCTGTACTAATGCTTGAGCCCGGCCATTGAGTAGGTCTAGTAATTGTTGCACTTCATTCTCCAGGATGGTGATGGTCTCCTGAAGAGTCGGTCCTGCGGGCAGGACTGAAGCACTCTCCTCCCCCAGGGGTGTTGGACTATATGATAACCTTAGAGGGGGTGAATAAGGTTATACGCTAAAATTGAATTCTTTTTTGTTTTCAAAAATTAACGATGAACGTTTAAATCAAATGCGGAAAATAGGATTTAAACTATATGCAGTACCTAAGCAAGCTATACCTATGACAGAACCAGTTACAATGATATTTTTCGCTAACCACACTATTATCAAATTTAACGATAAACAGATTGTGATATTGAACGCAGCGCAATGAAATCAAATATAACGATAAACAAATATAAACAAAAACAAAGTAAAGAGAAGGGAAAGAGATACACCGTGATTTTTACGAGGTTCGGGATAAAAGCCCTACGTCCTCGGCCTCCGGCTTTGCAACCTTTGGACTTGCGAATAACCACTATATGAGAAGAACTTCTTCAACGTTTTACAAGCAAGCAACTTCCCTATAGCTAGCACACCACTCTCAATTTTCCCTAAATTGAGAACCCAAGCTCCCCGCTAAGGATTTCGCTACCAATCCAATCTCCTCGATTGAACGACCCAAGAACACTTCCCGGGATTTCACAACAACCAAGTAGTAGATGAATACAACAGAGAAACTATGATCCAATCACTCAAGCAATATAACAGTATAGTAGTTGAGAGAGATGAGTGATTTGGATTTTACGATGAAGAATTTGAATAAATAATATGACGGTGAAAGTTCTTTTCTTCTTTTTCTGATTTGTGAGTTGTGCGTTGTGTTCTCTCTGTTCTCGTGAAAAAAACCTAAGTGCCTATTTACAGGGTTTGTAGAAATATGACCGTTGAGGCAATTTTTCACGTAAAATAGATGAGTAGTAAATCGATTGATTGCTTAAAAACAATGTGTATGACAATTGATTATTTACTCAAAAATATGACCGTTGTAGCACTTTTTAATAAGTGAAGAATCGATTGTTTGCTTAAAAACACTTAAAGTGACAATCGATTTTTTGCTTCAAAAAGAAAACAATTTCATAAGTGAATGATTGATATTGTTTGCTTCTAAAACTAAGATTGAAAATCAATTCTTTGCTTAAATAAAATAGGATCAAAATCGATTTTGTGCTTTAAATAACTAAGGCCATGAATCGATTGTTTGCTTCCAAGATGAAGCTCATAATCGATTTTATACTTAATAAATTAAGTATATAATCGATTTTGTACTTTAATAAACAAGATAAAAATCGATTCTTTCTTTTAAAAACACCAAGTCATAAATCGATTGTTTGCTTTAAAACAAGAAGTCATGAATCAATTGTTTTCTTCCAAAAACACGTTCTTTTTAAAAACATAAGTCATAATCGATTTCTTTCTTCCTTTCTCTTTAAAAATCAAGTGCATAATCGATTTTATGCTTTTAAAAACACCAGTTATATTTTAAAAAATCATCTCTCAACTACTAAAAGTTATAGAACTGAAGTGATAGGATCTTACACTGTGTCCTATCAAAAGTAGATTAAGAAATAGTTCTTGAACTCTAGAGTAGCTTCTCCTCCAAGCCGCTACACTTTAAGATATCCTGCTCTTTGATTCATGTCCTGTACTTTTGTTCAACTGTAACCATTAATAGATAGATTGTAATTTGTTATCATACAACACAAAGAGTGTTTGTCATTGGTTCAACAAGGGGGAGGGACACAATGACGCATTCTGGTGAGGCCCGTGGTCGAGGTTGGACCTCGGCTATGCTCCGCATGCGTGGGGTCTAGTCGGTGGTCGGTCTTCCATGCGGCGCCATGAGTTACAAAAGTGTTAAATGTGAGGTGGGAAAGTGTCGGGGCTCCCATTGTGGTCGCCAAATGAACCGTACCTTAGCTATCTTGTGTAGACAGATCTGGGTTGTAGGTCATCTCGTTCTTCTGATGTCGGGTGCGGAGGCCGAAGTCAGGTGGTATTTGCAAAGACACTCCAACGCCTAAGTTAGGGGATAGAAGTCAAAGCAGGGGGTGATGTGATGGGAAAAAAGTGTATCTGTCAGTGGAGCTGGCCCGTATTTTTAGAGCGAGGCGGCGCAAGACTGCCATTGGATCTGGCAAAGGAATCTCAGTTGTTGGTAGTCGTCTTGGTGAGTTTCATGCGCCTTCTTGGGCGGAGTACCGCTTCTTGGGCCGGTCGCGGACCAACACGAAGATTGGGCTCCTGGCCCAGTCCGGAACAATAGTAAAACTACGCAAGAGAAAAAAAAAGGAAGACAACTCTTTAAGTATGAAATTAAAAATGACATAAATTTGGAATGTAAAAGGTGAAAATGGCATATAGGAGAAGATTTATTTTATTCATTATTTAAAAGGTGTAAAGATATTGTTGGTTGAGTTTAACTTATATGCATTGTCCGTGTAAAACTATTTTACATAAATATTAAATAATGTGTTACTATCTCATTTAATGAGTTCAAAAATATAAATTTTGTCATACTAGTTAAATGATGTGACAAGATATCATTGGATGCGTGTGTAAAGTATTTTTAATCTTACAATATATACAAATTAAATTCTTGCTAACTTCTTTTTTTTTCTCTTTTTCACTTTCTTCCAAATAATAAAGTAAAATGACAAAACATCCTCACATTTTATCTTTCATTAGTCAATTTAGTCCTCAAATATATCTTTTATTGAGTTTGGTCCCTAAAATTACGTACAGAAATAAAAAGAGTTCATTCTAACATACTTTTGGGTTTTTGCTCAACCCCCAAAAAGCTAAAGCATCATACAAAAAAGAGCAATTAAAAAGAGTACTAACACCTACCCCACAAAACGGTTATTGAAACGCTCTGCGCTACTGGTAACCCACATGAACGGATTCAAACATGCGCGACACACACCCGTGTATCAAACAATTTTCTTAATTTATTTAAAGTAATATTACTTTCCTAAAATAAAAAGAAAAAGAATTAACAGATTCAAACATAATCGTGTGGGATCTATGCTTTTCTCACCCTTTTTGTTGTTGTTTGTTCTCTCCCCCTTTTTCAACTGTGGAAATAAGATGAACAATAATAAAAAATAAAAAACATTATTTTTTTATTTGTGCCTCGAATCTTCTTTAAAAGGCTCTCTTTCTTCATATCTTTTCATTCATGTAACTGAACTTCATAAAAAATCCTTCTCTCTCTCTCTCTCTCTCTCTCTCTCTCTCTCTCTCTCTCTCTCTCTCTCTCTCTCTCTCTCTCATAGTCTCTCTGTTTCTCTTTCTCTTAGTGACTGAGTCTCACTGTTTCAATCTTACTGAATCTCTTTATCTTTTAATTTTCTTCTCCTCTGGTTTTCTTTTCTCACCTAAAAAATTCAACTTTTTTTGCTATAGTACTCTTTTAACTACTAGCATTGACAAATAAAAAAACCCATTTTTGAATTCAAAAGTTGAAGTCTTTTTCTTTCTTAATGAGTTCACTAAACTTGAAAAATCCTTCAACTACTATCTCTTCTTGTTTTTCTGATCTGGTTCCTCAACTTTCCCAATCTAACCCTACTAGGGTGATGGATCAAGTTGAAAGGTATGATATATCGTTTCATGGTGAAGGGGATGAAAGATATTTTGTGGATGAGAAAAATGCGTTGCCTTTGAAATTGGATGAGGATGTTGATGCTAACACTTCTTCACCTACTGAGAAAATCGAGAATAGTAAGCTATGTGTTAGACGCCATTGGAAACCGTCCGAAGATTCAAAGCTTAGAGAGCTTGTAGCTCAATTTGGTCCTCACAATTGGAACAACATAGCAGAACATCTTGAGGGAAGATCAGGTATTCTATTCCAAAACATAAACTCATTTTTGTTAAGGATCCGTTTGTTATAGATTAAAAAATAAGTGATTTTGATGATAAATAATTTAGAGATTTATTAAAAAAGTAGAAGTTTTATGTCTGTGTTTAATGAAAATCACTTTTTTTAAAAAAATGATTTTTTATGAGAATCTACTCAAAACAGATTCTAATTTGAAGTTATTTTTTAGAGTATTTTCAGATTGTTACTATTTTAAAAAATTGTAACAAATGGATAAAAAACTTTCAAGTGATTATTTTATTAAAAAAAGCTATAATAAACAAGCAAAATTGTTAAAGTTCATTTTTCAATTTATTTTTTTAATCTTGTTAGTAGTTTTTTTGTTAAAAAAAGGATTTCTTTTATGTAATAAGAAAAAATTTCAATTTTAAAGTTCAATGTTGTTTTTCTATTAAAATGTATGTTAGGTGGCACTTGATGGTTTATAATTGTTGTTCTGTTGTTCAATGGTAACTATTTGCAGGGAAAAGTTGTAGATTGAGGTGGTTTAATCATCTTGATCCTACAATTAACAAAACAACATTCACTGCGGAAGAAGAGGAGAGGCTATTGGCTGCTCAAAATGTGCATGGTAACAAATGGGCCATCATTTGTAAACTCTTCCCAGGAAGGTCGGACAATGCAGTGAAGAACCATTGGCATGTGCTCATGGCAAGGAAGCAAAGGGAAAAGTCAAGTTTCGAGAAGAGAAGAAAGACCACATTTGAAAGCCCTCCAATGGGTTTCAAGAAAATGGCTTTGTCAAACAAGAATACAATCAGTGGATCGACCATCTCAAGCACATCAACGTGCACCAACCCCTCCCTAACTACTGTGCCTTTTCAATTCCAGAATAACATTCAGAATTATCAGACATATGAATCACAAATGGGTATGTTTCGGTCCCTTATTTTGGCAAGGAGCTAGACACATCACAATTTTTAATATTCCAAAGATTTACAATAAAATAAGGCTGATGTCACCACTTTTAATATTGTAAAGAATTGCGGTTAAATATTATAGTTTTAAATAAAAAATATGATTTTTTTTTTATAAAATTGGTCGTAACATTAAGATATCGTGGAGGTTTCAGGTATGGCAGGAGGAAGTCTGGGGCCAGCCGAGGATTTATGTATTGACAAGTTATTCAGTGCTATGAAGGGTTATGGTCACAAGGGAAAGCTAGTGATGAGGGTGGACCAATCTAATTATTGCGAGTCAGAATTAGAAGTTGTTACATTATCTGAGTCAGCTGCTATCAACAGGAACAATCAAGCAATTCTGGGGGGAAGTGAAAACGTGGACGACAAACTTAAAGTGCCATTTATTGACTTTCTTGGAGTAGGAAATACATAGAGAAATTGTTCGTCAAGTAATCTATGCTCAAAGGATCAAAAGGCTGAACAGGTAAAAGTGGAAGTTGTGTTAGGAACTGGTGGAAAAGTAATAGTGGTAATAAGTAAATAACATTGTGGCATTATTTTTGTGATGTTGTAGGTTCAATCTGGGTGTGTGGGTGTTTATCGGGTGTGTGCGTGTGCGTGGGTGTTAGAGATTGTTGGTCAAGTAATCTATGCTCAAAGGATCAAAAGGCTGAACAGGTAAAAGTGGAAGTTGTGTTAGGAACCGGTGGAAAAGAAATAGTGGTAATAAGTAAAGAGCATTGTGGCATTATTTTTGTGATGTTGTAGGTTCAATCTGGGTGTGTGCGTGTGCGTGGGTGTTAGAGAAATTGTTGGTCAAGTAATCTATGCTCAAAGGATCAAAAGGCTGAATAGGTAAAAGTGGAAGTTGTGTTAGGAACTGGTGGAAAAGAAATAGTGGTAATAACACTACCAGAATTTCAGTCATTTCCGGCGGGCAATTTCCGGCGGATTTAGTCCGCCGGTAAATTACCGGCGGATTTTGGCACGTTACCAGCGGCTGAGATCCCCCAGTATCTTATCGACGGATTTGACAAAGTTACCGGCGGATTATATTCCGACTGTTAAATTACTGGCGGATTTTGTTCCCTTACCGGCGGATATATGTTGCGCAGAATTTTTAAAAACAAATCCGCCGGTAATTCCATTTACCGGCGGATACAGCCGCCGCTTTAAAAAATTATTATTATTTATATTTTGACAATCCGCCGGTAAGCAACATCATATCCGCCGGTAACAACACGCCAAATAATCCGCCGTTAACGCCTATTACCGGCGGATATTATTTAAATTTTAAAAATTAATAATCCGCCGGTATTTTTAAAATCCGCCGATAATGCTATTTTATCCGCCGGTAGGTTCTGACCGTTGGGTCATACCCGTTGGTATCCGCCGGTAAACATAGTATCCGCCGGTAAGCGTAATTTCCGGCGGATTTTCGAATATAGCCGTTGGCGCCTCTTCCCTTATATATTCCCACCCCTCCTCACTTCCTCTTCACTCACTCTTCACTCTCTACTCCGAAATCTCTCTCTTTTCTCCTAAATCCCTCTCTTTTCTCCTAAATCTCACTCTTTTCTCCCAAATCTCTCACTATTTTCTTCTCATTTTCTCTCGATTCACTCTTTTCGAAGTCAGTTTTGTTTAAGGTATGTTTTTTAACTAAATTTGGATTGTTTTAGTTAATATTTAATTTTTAAATATGTGTTGTTTAGTATTTTTTGTTATTATTTGTTTTGCAGTTGATTGAAGTTGCCACTTTGGAGTTGCCACTTTGGAGTTGTTAGTTTTGAGTTTAGTCACTGCATTACCGGTTAGTTAACAAATTTATTCGTTATTAAATGTATTTGTTGGTGTTATTATAAATTATAAGTTTTTTACAAAAATAAAATAAATTTTATTTATTCTGTAATAATTAAATTACGTTTACACTATTTGTATAATAATAATTATCTCAAAATTTTGAGATTTTTAAAATACGAATTATTTTATTTATTAGTTAAAAATCGAAAAATTATTAGTTATTTTGTAGTAAAATTAAAAACAAATTATTTTAATGTTATTTGATGTTATTAGCCGAAATTTTTCATGAAAATAAGATAAATTTTATTAATGGAAATTATTGGTGTTATAGAAATTATTCGAAAATAAAATAAAATAAATTATAATAATTGTTTGTTATTTGCATTTTTTGTAAAAAAATAAATTTTTTAGTAAAATAATGACGAAATGCAGCAGATGCGGGAGCAGCGGGCAGAGTTGCAACGGATAAATGAAGCGTGCTATAAGCAAATGATGGATACTATGGCTCAATACTCGAGGCCATTTATGCCATCATCATCATCATCATCATCATCATCATCATTTTATCCACCGCAGCAGATGCAGATGCAGATGCAACCGCCCTACGAGATGCACCAGCCTTACGGCTCTGCATTTCTGCCTTACGAGATGCAGCAGCCTTACGGGATGCAGCAACAGATGCATATGCAGCCGCCCCAGCAGCAGTTCCAGCAGCAGTCCCAGCAGCCGCCCCAGCAGTCCCAGCAGCAGCCCGAGCAACAACAGCAGATCAACACAAATCTAGACATCAACACTGAGTTAGATACATGGTTGAGTAACCCATCTGATCAGCGCTACTATGACTAGCAGTTTTATTAGATCTACGATATTTTAATATGTATTTTGTAATAAATATTTTAATTTTTTAATGTTTATGCAATTTTTTTATCATTTAAAGCATTATTCAATTATCGTTTAATTAATATTTATATTATAAATTTAATTTAATTTTTATTAATTGAATAATATATTTTTTAATTAACGAATAATAATACTATTTTTTTAAATAAACGAATTAAAAACTGTTTTAATATGAATTAAAAAAAATATTTTAATTAACAAATAATAATAAAATTATTTTTTTTAAAATAAACGAATTTAAAACGTTTTTTTATTATAATAAAAATAATTACCGGCGGATATTATATATTACCGGCGGATTTTGAATTTAAACGTAAATAGTTTACCGGCGGATTTGTGGCGGGTACCGGCGGATATTCCGCCGGTACCCGCCACAAATCCGCCGGTGCCAACCGGCGGATTATCTGCCGGTAACCGTTACCTGCGGGTGAATTTCCGGCGCCTTTCCGGCGGAAAAAATCCGCCGGTAATTCCCAATTTCCGACGGATTTTTGCGATTACCGGCGGATTTTGGCCGCCGGTAATCGCAGAAATTCTTGTAGTGTAAGTAAAGAACATTGTGGCATTATTTTTGTGATGTTGTAGGTTCAATCAGGGTGTGTGGGTGTTTATCGGGTGTGTGCGTGTGCGTGGGCTATATGAATTAGATTTCATTAGCGGTAATGAAATTATAACTCCCTTTACTTTGGATTAATTGCACAAACATCAATAGACAATATTTGGGTTTTGTTATTTTGTGGATTACTATTTTTATTCAAAGACGGAATTGGTGTGCAAGAGAATGACAATGATGAAAGGAGCTCAAGCTAGGATAGTACTCCAACCACCAACTATCATTTTTTTAATAAATAATTTGCTAGTATATTTTGGTATTTTTTTAATAAACAATTTTATTGAAGCGGGTGCAAAGGGTGCACCAACCTTTTCGTGTAGTCATCAACTATCATTTACAACAAACAGTTTTATTAAAATAAATTGAAAATGAATATAAGAATAGGCATGGTGATGTCCTAACCAGGAATAACTTTGTTTAAAATTAGTTGTTTTAGATTTAGCATAGAAAAGCTAGTTTTTGTAGAATTAAATTTTGAAAAGTCCTAAATTATTTTGGATTTCTGTTCGGAAATCATACTGTATAAATAAGATTAAAGGAATTTTGGTTTGATAGAATGAAGCAAACTTAACTTAAAATAAAATGTCCAAAAAACGGAGAAAAAAGAAAAGACACAAATCAATAGTAAAAGAAAAACCAATACAAAAAAGAGGACAAACATGAAGTTTTGCATAGTACGTAGCATGCGTCACTAATAAGGGTGTATGTAAGTCTTTAACAGATTAAATTTTTTGAAAGAGGGAACGAACAATTTTTTGAAAGAAGTAATGACTGGGCCTTCGATCCACTGAGATCAACGGTTCAGATCTACCCTCGTGCAGGCCCGGTTGATCAAACGGTCGAGATCGACCATACTGATCCGATGGCCAGCACTGCCCCTCTTATACTATATAAAGAGTGATTGCTCTCACTAAACAGGTAGACATAATCTCAACCAATAATGTTACTCTGCTTAAACTCTTACTCTACTGACTTGGGCGTCGGAGTGGCATTGCATGTACAACCCGGGCAGAAATCTGCGAGCGACCAGATATCACTCACGCCATCAACTCACACAGTTGGACTCCGGACTCGACTACTCGTACCCGCTCCAGGTCGAGCACCTCAGTTCATTGGCAACCACAGTGGGAGAGCCACTCCAGGCGTTATCCCGCCTCCGTTCCTATGGCTCCGCGAGGCAGACCACCCCGCCAGAGGAACCCGCTCTTGCAAAGCGTGGTTGGTACCCCTGACCAACCACAACCGACCCCGGAGGGTGTCCCGATTACCACTGAGAACACTGTTCAAGGCACACTGTCTGGACCGGCCACTCAGGCAAACATCGTACTACCAGCCAACGTCGTACAACAGATTCTGGAAATACTGACTCAAGTGACTTCAGGGCGGGCGAACGTCACACTCTAAAGAAGGAATCAATCTAGGCGATATAGATCACCTCCAAGAAGGCATCTCGTCCACCGGTCCCCACCTCGACGAAGGAATCAAGGAGGGGCTCTGATGCCACATCGAACAACACCCTCCTCGACCGATCCTACTTATTGGCCAGAAGAGTCCTCTTACCAAGAATCTTCATACGACTCGTCTGGGTCGCCTGCTCGGTCGAGAAGCAGGTCATCTGACCGGTATGCCTGTTCTCATTACGAGAATCTGTCACCAGAACGACAGAACCACTACGGAAGCTCTCCAGAGCGACGTGGTCATCGAGGCCGACTCTTTGAGGACCGGCCACCTCGCAGAGAAATGATTGGTATGTGGATGGGACCCTTTACCCGATACATTGACGAGTATCCCGTCCCTCGTGCCCTGGAAAAACCCCCGTCGTACTTAAGAGTGTACAACGGCGTCACAGATCCAGATGCCCACCTGAGATACTTTGATTTGATGATGCAATACCGGGGAGCGTACGGGCCAGTTAAGTGCAAGATATTTCCCCTAACCGTGGAGGGGCCGACCTTAGAATGGTTCACGGAACTGAGGCTGAACACCATCTCATCCTGGGAATAGCTCGCTAGGGTTTTTTCCGCTCGTTTTACATCTTCGAGGGTGAAACCCAAGTTACATGCAATCCTGAAAGCAATCAGATAGGAACCTGGTGAGACACTCCGCGACTATGTAGAGCCGTTTAACAAAGAGGCTGCCGACGTAAGAGGACTGGAGGACGACATGAGACTGCGGTTCCTCTGGGACGGACTTTGTACAGGCACTTTGTTCGAAATTGAAGTGGGCGTGAACGAATCACCTGATTTGGAAACTTTCCTCTGCAGATCTCAGAGATTCATGAACTATGAAGAGAGGGCAATGGCAACGCAAGCCCTCGCGGGGGGAACGATTAAAGAAAACCAAGGGGAGCGTGACCAGAGATCGAGAAGGGATCCAGGAAGGCCCTTTAGGGACCTCAAATCCAGAAAGTTCTCAGACCGCACTAAGTTGAACACGTCCTACGCCTAGATTCTGAATGAATGTGCAAATACAAAATTCAAAATTATGAGGAGACCGGAACCATTGGTTCTTAAAGAAGGACAGCGCCCGTCCCGTAAATACTGCCGCTATCACCAGAGTAACGGTCACGACACCAACAACTGTATGGCCTTGAAGGATGATATAGAAGACCAGACCAGAAAGGGAAAGCTTACTTAATACGTTAAGAAGGGACAGACAGATGAACGAGATGATAAGCCAGTAAGTTGCTATTCTCCAAAGGAGAAGACAGTGTTCAACGAAAGGTCCAAAACAAGAGAGAAGGAGGACGATGAAGATGAGGTACTACCAAAATCTAAAGGGCGCCAAATCGCTATGGTGATTACCGGGGGATGCCCTGGTAATGAAAGGGAAACTAACAAGTCCATGAAAAGAAGATGGAAAGAAATTATGAGCGTCGCTTATACATCCATTCCCAGGGTTCTCAAAAAGAGACCGCCCATATCCTTTGAAGACAACGACTTGCTAGATGGAAAGCCAAACAAAAAGATTCCACTACTAATAGTGCTGTAATGGCCAATGTGGAGGTTAGGAGGATCTTGGTCGACCAAGGGAGCTCAACCGACATCATTTTTGAAGACCTCCTGGACGTGTGAAAATTTCTAGAGAAGATCTAAGACCTTACCGGGGATCAGATTTGACCGGCTTCAATGGGACGTCCACAACACCACTCGGGCGCATCGAGTTAATGGTCACCTTTGGTGACGATAGTGTAGAAAAACCATTGTGTAGAACAGTAAAAACCGAATTCCTAGTGCTCTCGATAAGATCGATTTATCAATGTATAAATGGTCACCCTCCAAGTCGGCCTCCTCTCACCAAAGAGGACGTTCTATATGATTTTGAAGGAGCACGGGGAACGAGAAACGAAAGGAGCGAATAACCCTAGAGAAGGAGGAAACGAAGTCAACATGACCGACCTAAATGCTCATTACGATCCTGATAGCGAGGTGAAGGAGGAAGACGACCTCCTAACCAGAGAGCTGAAGAAGAGAATTAAGAGGCCAGAGCCTGATGAAGAATTCACTCAAATCCAATGTCTGAGAAACCATTCTGACTTGTTCGCTTGGAGCGCGGCCGATATGCCAGGGATCCCGCCCGAGGTAGCCTGCCACCACTTGGCTGTCGACCCTTCAGCCAGGTGGGTTGCTCAACGGAGGCGCGTTCAGAAAGAGGAAAAGGCACAAGCTGCCGTAAAGGCCGTCGAAGACTTGATCGAGTAAGGCTTCATCAAAGAGATCAAATATACCACATGGTTATCTAACGTAGTTCTAGTCAAGAAAGCCAATGGGAATTGGCGCATGTGTGTAGATTACACTGACCTCAATCGCGCATGTCCTAAAGATGCTTTCCCAGTCCCAAGTGTGGATCGATTGGTAGACAATGCCAGTGGGTTCCGACTACTATCATTTTTAGATGTATACCCGGGATATAACCAGATCGTCATGTACCCACTTGACCAAGATAAGACAGCATTTATGACGGGAAAAGGAAACTACTGCTATCAAGTTATGTCCTTTGGGCTGAAAAATGCAGGAGCGACCTATCAACGAATGATGAATAAAGTTTTCCAAGTCGGCCACTAAAGCTCAAGCATTGGCAAACTTTCTGGCCGAGATGACCCCGATCCCTGCAACGATAATGCCAGTTTGGACCTTACATGTGGACGGCTCGTCAAACAGCAGAGGCAGTGGGGCGGGCTTGATTCTTGAGAACACTGAGGGAACTGTAGATATCTTGTATTGCAGGACTTGTATTGCAGGTTAAAGTTTTGATGATGAAAAAGACTAGAGCTAAAGGTGATAAGAGTAAAAGTTGACCAAAGCCAAAGTTGATGGCCAAAGGTGATGAAAGTGACAAAGTATTAAAGTTGCAATCCAAGACAATCAAGCTCAAGAATTGAAGTTTCAAGATATAAGGGTAGTCCTTATAAATAAGGGTAGTCCTTAGGGTTTGGGTGTGTCTTAGGAAAAAGTGTAAGCTCTTACGAAGGTCAGCTCATCTCTCAAAGTCCCACGTTTATCAAAATGCATGCATGCACATGTAAACACAAAAACCAATTTTAAGAAAGAAAGAAATCGATTACTTATTTGATCTAAACATCAAAATCGATTTCTTACTCCCTTTTCTAAAGTGCATAATCGATTTTACTAAGCATACAATTGATTTTCCCTCTCCTTTATTCAACTACACAATCGATTAGGAAGCACATAACCAATTCCTATTATTTTCTATGAGACCATAATCGATTTCATCTTTGTTTTAGAGAAGCACACAATCGATTTGCATCTCTCTCTTAACAAGCAAAGAATCGATTCACACTATCTTTCACTTATAACAAAATCGATTTTTTACCTGTTTTAAAGCCATGAATCGATTTCCATCTTACTTCAAACAAGCACATAATCGGTTTCTCATCCTAGATCTAATAAAGCATGAAATTGATTTTTACTTTTAGTTTATTCAAGCAAACAATCGATTCTAGCATTTCTATTTTTGTTTCAACGGTAATATTTTTCTCATAGCCTATAAATAGAGGCTTCATACTTCACATTTTGAATCAACCCATTTCACGATCAATCGCATCATTTGAAAAACCCTTTACATTTTCATTTCTGCTCTTCACGCACTGTTGGTCCGTCAGAGCTGATCTCTCGCAAGGGCTAGTCGGGGTTGGAATCTTCAAGTTGTATTATCTGCCTACATTAGAAGTATGTCGGTCTTTAAGTTTGTAATTGTTTATTTGTTGTATCTTGTACTAGGGAGTGGGGTATCTCTCTAGGGTAGCTGTTTGTACTAGGAAGTGGGGTATCTTTCTGGGGCAGCTGGTTGTAACAGGGAGGGGGTATCTCTTGTTATTGTTGTAATAGATTTGAGGGCTCTTCATAGGTGGGGTATCCTAGGAGAAGAGTGCCTGAGTCTGTAAGGGTTTCCAAGGCACCTGTAAGCCTTGTTGTGTTAGTGGAAAATCTCACAAGGGTGTGAGGACTGGACGTAGGTCATTGGGAGGTGACCGAACCAGGATAAATCTCTGCGTGCTTTATTGCTTTATTTTCTAATTCCTTCGCTTCCACTTAACCAGTGCGAAAATTAATCTAAGTCATTGAAAAGGGGAAAAAGTTTTCAAAAGTTTTTAAATCTCAATTCACCCCCCTCTTGAGACTGAAGCCACTTGGCAACAGGATCGACTATCGAAGTGGTTTATTGACTCTCTCTTTTTCAACGTCCAACAACCAGACGGAGTACGAAGCATGTATTGCTGGACTTTTGCTTGCTCGCGAGTTCAACATAAAGAGAGTAGAGCTGCACTAAGACTCACTCCTGGCTATATCCCAAATCAAAGAAGTGTTCGATGCCAAGGACGTAATCTTGCAAAGGTATCTGGCAAGAGTGAGAGAACTACTCGGACATTTCGAATAGGCAGGAGTGAAACACGTCCCTCGATCTGAAAACGTTAGGGCGGACATATTATCAAAGTTGGCCAGCACGAAAAACCTTGGGAACCACAGAAGCGTCATTCAGAAAGTCCTACTTTAACCTAGTGTACGACTAGACACCGCTTTGCCTTCGGATATTTCCATGGTCGATCTAGAAGATTGCTAGATCGACCCCATCATCTGATACATTAGAGATGGAGAAGAACCAGGCGATTGTAAAAAATCTTCCTTGATACGTAGGCGAGCAACATCTTACTCAGTGATTGAGGGGAAGCTGTTTCGAAGAGGATTCTTGTTGACTCTCTGTCATATGTAATAAGTTGTGTAATTTTAGAACCAAAACTGCGGGGATATAATTGTAATTCGGTTAATTGCTATGGAATTAGCTTAGTTTTAGATTGATGTATTAGGATTTATTTTGTAAGCTATTTCTCTCAATTCTGGTGCCAAATGCAAAAGAAAGCCTTCAAGTTATTGTGGCATCAACTAGCGAACCAGACATTTGCCTAGTGATGCAGCAGGAATATGAAGGATGTGCTTCGGGCAGATTTCGCGTCGCGACCTGGAGGCGTCGCGTTGCGACTAAGCAGGATTTTCCCACTGGATGTTGGCAGTGACTTATGTCGCGTCGCGACGGGCTCGTGTCGCGATGCAATGGTTGACCGAAAACTAGGGTTTTTAAGCAGTTTTAACCAAAACTTTGGGGATTTTCGTCTTGGGAGCAGATCTGAGTATTGGAGCAGCTGGGAGAGGCGAATTTGGAGGCATCCAAGCACTTGGGAACAAGGGTTTGAAGGTTTCCATGTTTTCCTTTACTTGTATCTTCCCTTTTACTCTAGTTAGCATTTCACTTATCATGTGTAACTAAACTTCTTTGATTAGGGAGAGATGATTCTCCCCAAACCTATCTATTGAACACTTTGCTATAGTTAATTTAGTATTTGTTTGATTTATCATATGTCTAGACCTCTATGTTTAATGCCTTATTACTACATTTGCTAGTTTTACTGATTTAGGGTTTGTGATCACCATAGGGATATGGGTTTGCATACTTCATATAAGGTTTAGATCACATACTTGTGATCACCATAGGAATATGGGGCTGGATATGTGAATTCTCTAGTTCTAGGGTTTAAGGCTTTACCTATTGGCATGAATCACCTAAGGAATTAGGGTATCTCAACTATGTGAAAGGGGGCAAGGGATTGTCCTTAACCTACTTTAGTGAATTGAATCTGATATCTGGGAGAAACAACTTGAATTAACTGAAGGTTCATATGATAGGTGAGGGGAGAGGATTTGATCCCTAATCGCTTTTCTTGCTTTATTGAACAACTGTTTTATTTCGCGTCACTGAAATTCCAATTTTATACCAATTTGCACATCTAAGAATTCATAACTTTGCTATTGAAAACAACGCGCAATCCCTGTGGATACGACCGGTACTTACCGTTATTTCTATTACTTGCAACGTTTCAGTACACTTGCTGAATCTTAAACAAGTTTTTGGCGCCGTTGCCGGGGATTGTTGATTTCGTTGTCAACAAGGCAAACGAGTTGATTCTTAGATTTTAGTTTTACGTTTTTGTTGTATCTTTTAGTTACTTATTTTTGCTACTTAGTGATTTTCTTGGACTTGTTAACAGTTGGCTTAGTGTTTCAGGGATTTGTGTATGCGGAGCAAGGGCCCACAAGAATTATTGTGTGACCCAGAGATTGAAAAGTTAGCAAGGGCAAATCGAACGAAAACAAGGCTAGCTAAGCAACAAGCCGAGGTAGAGTCACAGGTACACTCAGTTTCAGAAGTTGAAATGGCTGGGAATCCACCTCCAAGACGCACTCTCGGTGACTTCGGGAGGAGAAATCAGGGAGCTCAAGCATTCACTTTTCAACCCGTGGGAGTTTCCCAATTTGATATCAAATCTTCTGTTCTCACTGCCCTGAAATCAGAGCAGTTCTCTGGGTCAGATGCAGAAGTCCCCAACCAACACCTGTTCCAGTTTTATGAGATTTGTGGGACCACACATCCTGAGGGAATTAATGAGAGCTCCAAGAAATTGCACCTGTTTCCATTCACACTGACGGGCAAGAAAAAGATTGGTTGAATACTATCCCAGCAGGAACTGTCAACACTTGGAGTGAGCTGGAGAACAAGTTCTTGGAACGATTCTTCCCAATCTCCAAGTTCATCAAAAAGAGAGCAGAAATCTCCAACTTTGCACAAGGGAATTCTGAGTCCCTATACGATTCCTGGGAAAGATTCAAGTTGTTACTAAAAAAATGTCCAGGGCATGGTATTGATGACTTTCTGCAGCTACAAACGTTCTACCATGGGTTGCGGCCTCAGACCAGAATGATGTTAGATGTCTCAGCTGGAGGATCTTTAGGTACAAAAACATGGGAGGAAGCAAAACAGTTGGTGGAAGATATGGCTTCTAATGAGTACAGGATTCAGAATGATCGTGGTGCAGTAGGTAAAAAGGGTGTGTTGGAGTTGGACTCTAACAGCGCTGTGTTGGCCCAACAAAAGTTAATGTCTATGCAAATTGAAGCTCTCACTAAGCAGTTAACCGCAGCTTGTGAAGTGGGTTCAAAGGCTCAAGCGACAGTTCAATCCGTACAGACAAGTGGGTGCACTTATTGTGGTAGAGAACCCCACGAGGGTGACTCCGCAACTCATGGAGAAGCAAATGAGCAGGCCAGCTATATGGGAAACTTTCAAAGACAAGGTGGGAACCCGTTTTCTAACACTTACAATCAGGGGTGGAAGAATCATCTCAACTTCTCTTGGAAGAACAATAATGAGGCCACAGGTTCAAACCAACAACAATCTCAGAGACCTACCCAATAACAGAAGACCCCCTCTCGATTGGAAGATGTTTTGACCCAATTCATGAGCATGACCAAAAATACCTTCCAAGCCCAAGAACAAGATATGAAGAACATGGGGAAGAACCATGAGGCTTCGATGAAGAACTTGGAGGTTCAGATTGGTCAGTTGTCAAAGCAACTTGCTGAGACATCTAGTGGAGGTTTTCCTGCTAGCACTGTTGATAATCCCAAAAACGAGAGTTGCAATTCTATTTCATTGAGAAGTGGTAGAGAGCTTAACCCTGGAAAAAGAAGTAGTGAGATTGAGGTGTTGAGGGAGGAGTTGAAAAATGAAAATGAAGGAGTTGAAAATGAGCTTAGTAGAAAAACTGAGGGAGCGGTGAAGTCTAACCCAATAAAAAATTTGTTTTCTGAAAATGTGCAGGTAGACGAGAAGCCTAAAGAACTTCCTTCGTACATGAAGTTACCACATCCGCAATTGGCGAAGAAGGAGCAAAAGGATGAGCAATTCTCAAAATTCATGGATGTTTTCAAAAGCCTCCACATCAACATACCATTTGCTGAAGCTCTTGAGAAAATGCCGGTATATGCTAAGTTGATGAAGCAGTTGCTGACAAAGAAGAAGAAGCTTAAGGGAGATGAAACAGTGGCATTGACAGAAGAGTGTAGTGCCATCATCCAGAACAAGCTCCCCCCTAAGTTGAAAGATCCAGAGAGTTTCACCATACCTTGTGAAATTGGTGATGTTAAAATAGGGAAGGCACTATGTGATTTGGGGGCAAGCATCAATTTGATGCCATTAGCTATGTGGAGAAAACTTGGCGGAGGTGAGGTTAAGTCGACTCACATGACTCTGCAACTTGCTGATAGGTCAATACGGCATCCTTATGGAGTTGTAGAAGATGTTTTGGTTAAGGTCGACAAATTCCTCTTCCGAGTGGATTTTGTGATCCTACAACTTGATGGTGACACCGATATCAAGAGTACTGTGGATGGAGACAGTGACATCCCATTCATTTTGGGAAGACCCTTCCTCGCTACTAGTAGGTCTGTGATTGATGTGGCAAGTGGGACTGTTACACTAAGAGTCCAAGAGGAAGCTGTGATATTCAGTGTACTTAAGCCCAATGACCCGAAGCAGAAAGAAAGGGAGTGTCACCGCATTGAGGTGCCTACTCCGATGGTTGAAAATGGAGTTCACCTCTACTCAACTGTTGAGGACACCGGGGTGTTATGGGAAGATCTGAAAGAAGTTGTGAGTTGGGGATCCGCTGTTGCAGTCCCCTCATGCATCATTTGACTGCAAGCTGAAAGGAAAAGGTACCCAAGGAGCATTCAAGGAGGCACCGGAGAAACTGATTTCTCCACCTGAGCCAATGTGAAGCACCCTCTAAAAAACCGTCAAGCTAGTGACGTTAAAGAAGAGCTGAGTGGGAGGCAACCCACTGTGAGGTAACAAGTCTTTATTTTAGTTTAATTTCAAGTATTTAGTTTAATTCTAATACCAAGAAAATGAAAAATTGGGTTCTACTTCTCTTCGCGTCGTGAAGACACTGTGTCGCGTCGCGACGCGTCAAAAAACTTTTGGAAAAAAAATTTTCGGTTACTTTTCGCGTCGCGATAGTAACGTGTCGCGTCGCGACGCGACGTTTTTTAGCCGTTATCAGGCAATTGTGCCAGACACAGCACACACAATTTCCCCCCCCCCCCCACTCCTTGTGCGTGAACAGCAGTTTTCCTCTCCCTCCCTTTACGGTTTTGGCACTCAAATTGGTGGTAGAGCACAAGTTCCACGCACTTCTTATTGTCAAACATCTCCAGGTATTGTAATGCTCCCTCTTGTACTTAAATTTAAAGCCTTAATTTGTTTGATGGTTGTCTTTGTGGGGGTGCGAAAATGGTGCCCAAACTGGCTAGAAGTAAAATTTGGATTTGTTGATGCACCCCACGTTCTAATTTGCATGACATTTGATTGTTCCTCTGAATTGGTACAGCATCATTTGAATTGGAAGTGGAAAAATTTGATTTTTAGAGTGTAGGAGAGGTGTTTGACAAAATGCCTCAATGAAAAAACTGTGTAAGCCAAGTGTTTGATAAAATGTCTCAATGAATTTTTGCTATGCAAACCAACTGTTTGTGAAAATGCCTGAACGAACTTTTTGGTTGCTGGACTGTGCTTAAATTGTGTCAATGATCATGGGACTTTAGGGTAGTTGTCTTAGTGCCTAGAAATTATAATTTGGCTGTTTTTGATTAAATTCTCTGCTGTGAGTGGGGCCTACACCAAGGATCCCCCGAGAACTAACAACTTGTTGCTGGAATTTGGTTTTGTTGCAGGTCATTTTCTAACAGGTGCAAAATGGTAAAACCAAGCAACGCCGGCACTTCCAAGTGAAGGAGGGGGAACCATAGTCAAGAAGAGCAAATGTTTGATGCTGACAGGTTCAAGTCAGCCCTGCATGAGGAGAGGTTCCATAACTTAGTCAAAGGCAAAAAATTCAACCCTGAGAGGGCATTTGACCTCAACACGGGGGAATTTCCAATTATCAGCTCTACACTCAGGGAACTGGGGTGGCTTCCTCTCAACTCCATGATCAAACAGGCTAACCAGAGCCTGGTGAGAGAATTTTATGCAAATGCTTACGTGGCAGAGCAGCAGGACAAGTAGACCACCTCCTTTGTTCGGGGGAAAGCAGTATCTTACTTACCGGAGAGCATCAACAGACTATTTGGGCTACCTGGGTCATCCTACTGTGCTATGAGAGAGGCTATGGCCAATTATAGGGAGATTGACTATGAAGGGACACTGAGAGAATTGTGCTGTCAGGGAGCACAATGGGACAAGTATGCGCCAGGACTACAAAGCTTCTCCCGTCGTTTCAACAACATGGCACTGAAGCCTATTCCTAAGGCTTGGAATTCTTTTTTCAACCAAACAATTGTGTCATGCTCAAATTCTTCAGATGTGAAAGTCAATGCAGCAATGGGGATACTGGCTATCATGAGAAGACAGAGGTTGAACCTGGGACGAACCATCTCCATCAGTATTGCAGACATAGTGACCCCGATGACCTACTCATTGACCTCAGGGAGCCTATCACAGCAGCATGGATTATGAAGCAGCCAGAGGGGCCGATGGAGGGGGCAGTACCACAGGCATCATCTCCACAGCAGCAGCCAGCAGGCCCATCTTTCCGCCAGCAGTTTCAGAGCTCAAGCCCTGAGCCTTTCAAGCCACCCAATTATTGTTTATCCTTTGTTAGCCCCTCTGAGCCTAATTGTTGTTTCTAAATTTTTCTGCAAATCAGATGCCTAGTTGTTTCTTAACTTGGAGTTAGGTAGACAAATGTATGTGAGTGGGAAAAATTCTAAGTTTGGGGTTGCTCATGGAATAGCAACATTCTAAGTTTGGGGTGGTATACAAGAGAAAGGAACATACAAAGAAAAGAAAGAAAAATAAAATATATATATATATATATATATATATATATTTCAAAAAAAAAACAAATAATTCCTTCTCATGTGGAATGCTTTGGGGAAAATGGGTAAGTGAGTGAGATTGTCGAAATTGACAAAAAGAGAAGTAGGCCTAACTCCACATTGTAAACTACTTATCCAAATGTTATCCACCCTTATCTAAGCACCGTTATAACCTTGAAAGTCCTCAAATAGTGTGTATGTGTATCATGTGTATAGATGTGTATAGAACTTGTTCAAGCCTATGAAACGATGATGCAGGCATTGTGAATTGAGTGACCACCTTAGACACTTCAAAGAGAGATTGGTGAGATGTGTGAAAAAGAGAGAACTTGAGAACGCTTGCCTGCTTATGATCTTGTATTTTCCAATTCGCTTGTCTTGCTACTGTATTAGGTTGATGATTATTTTTGATATGCTGTGTGGTTAACTGGTTTGTGTGGAATGTGTGACAGCTAAATTAAAAAAAACTAGCCACAGCCTGAATTGAATGTTTGCTTGAGGACAAGCAAAAGTTTAAGTTTGGGGTTGTGTTGACTCTCTGTCATATGTAATAAGTTATGTAATGTTAGAACCAAAACTGTGGGGATTTAGTTGTAATTCGGTTAATTGCTGGGGAATTAGCTTAGTTTTAGATTGATGTATTAGGATTTATTTTGGAAGCTATTTCTCTCAATTATGGTGCCAAATGCAAAAGAAAGCCTTCAAGTTATTATGGCATCAACTAGCGAACCAGACACTTGCCTAGTGATGCAGCAGGAATATGAAGGATGTGGTTCGGGCAGATTTCGCGTCGCGACCTGGAGGCATCGTGTTGCGACAAACCAGGATTTTCCCACTTGATGTTGGCATTGACTTATTAATACATTTGCTAGTTTTACTGATTTAGGGTTTTTGATCACCATAGGGATATGGGTTTGCATACTTGATATGAGGTTTAGATCACATACTTGTGATCACCATAGGAATATGGGGTTGGATATGTGAATTCTCTAGTTCTAAGGTTTAAGGCTTTACCTATTGGCATGAATCACCTAATGAATTAGGGTATCTCAATTAGGTGAAAGGGGTTTTGAGGCAAGAGATTGTCCTTAACCTACTTTAGTGAATTGAATCTGATATCTGGGAGAAATAACTTGAATTAACTGAAGGTTCATATGATAGGTGAGGGGAGAGGATTCGATCCCTAATCGCTTTTCTTGCTTTATTGAACAACTATTTTATTTCGCGTCACTGAAATTCCAAGTTTATACCAATTTGTACATCTAAGAATTCATAACTTTGCTATTGAAAACAACGCGCAATCCCTGTGGATACGACCAGTACTTACCGTTATTTTTATTACTTGCAACGTTTCAGTACACTTGCTGAATCTTTAACAAGTTTTTGGCGCCGTTGCCGGGGATTGTTGATTACGTTGTCAACAAGGCAAACGAGTTGATTCTTAGATTTTAGTTTTACGTTTTTGTTGTATCTTTTAGTTACTTATTTTTGCTACTTAGTGATTTTCTCGGACTTGTTAACGGTTTGCTTAGTGTTTCAGGGATTTGTGTATGCGGAGCAAGGGTGCACAAGAATTATTGTGTGACCCAGAGATTGAAAAGTTAGCAAGGGCAAATCGATTGAAAAGTTTGCATGGTGGGGGATCGATCTCTTTGGTCCGTTTGCAGTCGCTCTTGAGCAATTCAAATACTTGATTGTTGCGGTGGATTATTTCACCAACTGGGTGGAAGCCGAACCTCTGGCTACCATCACAGCCAGGAATTGTATGAATTTTTCAAGAAAAACAGCCTCCCCCATTTCGGGATTCCTGAAGTACTGGTCTCGGATAACGGTACCCAGTTTACGGATAAAAACTTTCAAGAGTACGTGACCAATCTAGGAGTGAAGCAGCGCTTCACCTCAGTTGAGCACACCCAGACCAACGGTCAGACGGAGGCCGCAAACGGAGGCGGTTAGATGAGGCAAAAGGAAAGTGGGCAGAAGAACTCCCACTCTACAGAACAACCCCGACTCTACCACAGGCGTACAGAACAACCCCCACTCTACCACAGGCGAGTCTCCTTTCAAACTAGTATATGGCACAGACAAGGTTATCCCGGTCGAGATCGGGGAACTGAGCTGAAAACAACAAACCCCAAGCCTTTCCAAGAAAATAAGGAGGCAATCAGAGAAGAACTAGATTTAATCGAAGAACTCTGTTCACAGGCCGCCCTAAGAGAAGAACTAGATTTAATCGAAGAACTCTGCCAAGGTCGTCCCAAGAGATTTTGCACTAGGACTGCTTGTCCTCCGAAGAGCCATCATCGGTCAGAAGAATTGCAGATACCACAGACTCCTCCCTTATGATCTTCCCCTACTCGTCCCTCTCCACGGGATATACTATGCGACCATCGTTGAGGGAGTGAGCATGATTGATTATATTAGGGTTGATCTCGAGGTCGGGATAGACGTATTGAACTTGGGCTAATGATTCATCAAAATGGTCTTTACAGATGGCCAGTGTAGACCCGACCACCCGGTCACATTCCTCCAAAGCCTCATTCCGCTCTTTCTCTAGGACATTAACGTTCTTCTTCAGGCCGGCCACTTCATTCCCCAGCTCCTTGACCTGGTTCGACAACTGGTCAACCTTGGTCGTCTCCAACTGCGCCTTTCGCTCTGCTTCAGCTTGGGCGGCCAGGGCCTCGTCGCGCTCTGTGGTCATGGTGGAGAGCGACTTCTTTGTCTCCGTAAGAGCATCAGCAGTAGGCTTGAGTGCGGCCTCAGATTCTTGATACTACTTCTTTAGGGATTCCAACTCCCTCCGCAACTCTGAGATATATTCATATACACGATTTAGGTTATCGGTTTTATCTAAATTATCACCCTCCAACCCCAAATTTTGAGCGAGAAGACGTTTAGCTGCGATCCGATCCGCTTCCCCTTGTTTGAGTTTTGCAATCAGGCGTGAACCAACCTTGGCCACTTCTGCCATGAAGAGGAGAGGGTCTTGACAAAAGCGGTCAAAATCTGCCTCAGAGATCTCGTTCAAGTCTAAGTTAGAGGACGACCTCGTCAGAACCTCCTTCACTGCCTTGGTCTTCTTGTGCGGGGGGTCGATCTCAGCGTATTTTCCACTGGTTCCAGCAGCGTGCTGATGGCGATCCCTCTTCTTCCCAGAGCCAGGCACGGCTCGATCTGCACCTGTGGTCGTTTCCCCGCGCCCCGGGACGGAACGTCAACAGTCGCTGAAGGGGCGGTTGGGGGTTTCTTTCCCCTCCTGGCTTTCCTCATAAGTTCCTCATATCCCATACCGGCCATTTCACCTACAAGCAAAAAGAAGAACGGTCAGAAACAATTTGAATTCATCCCCGCCAAGAGCGCAAAGGTAAAAACATGAAAAAATGAGAACGACTCGCACCAAGAATGACTTTGAATTAGTCGTCGCCCCGAGTCCGAGTCAAATGGTAGCACTGAATCAATTCCTCATCCATCCAGGAGGCCATGTTCTCAAGAAATCTTAGGGTTTCCGGATCGTCCTCACCAAGTCGACATCTGGTCCTATAAGTGATTGGGGTACGGTGATAATGCGCGTACGTATATGCAATAGGGAATTTATGACCGGTCACTCGACCCCGAGTATCAAGAGACCCGACCATTTTGCGAGCATTTTCACAAACAGGCACGACCCACATGAAAGAATGCTTCCAGGGCTTTAAGGAGTCGGAGTAGGGCTTGAAGATTTTGAAGTCTTGCTGACCTTTGATGCTTAGATGCTCCCACCGATTCCTGTTGCTCCAGGTTCGGGCCGCCTGCTCATCTCGAAAATCTTGAAAAAGAGTGAGCGAAAGCAATCATGCCCCATCACGCCCCTGAGTTGCTCAAACACTTTGATGAATGCCCAGGTATTTGGATGCAATTGGGACGGGGCGACCGCAAGATAGCGAAGAACAGAGCGTTGAAAAGGGGTGAACGGTGGACGAACCCTCATGTCGCGTAGAACGTTCGAATACATGATAAATTTTAGGGTCGACGGAACAACCGCTACATGCTCGTCCTTCAAGCGCCCATGTCTGACCCAGTTCGCCTACCATTTCCGCATAGTACTGCAGCAACTCATCCCCAAGACAGAGTATCGAGGGCACTTTGTCAATCACACCCAGCGAACCCCAAGAGCGATCTTCCTCTATCGCGCCGCCCCATTCCGGTTCCTCAACTTCGTCAACTTGGTCGTTCCCCTGCCCAGAATGGGTGACCTCGTCGCCAGAAGGCTCAGTGGTGTATTCCGTTAATTGAGAGGGCGACCGTTCAGCGAAAGTGGCGGACTCAGACGCCCTCATGAGGGAAGGATGAATAGAAGTATCGATGGAAGGAGTACTCTCGAAAGATGTACTTGAGCTAGACAGGTCTGTAGAGGATGTAGGCGGACTGTCTTCAGATTGAGAATCACGAGAATCACTCATAACTCCACTCTCGACTGGGCGATCACGATATCCGCGCCAAAAGAAAGTTACCCTGTAAGGAGGGGGCAAGGGAGTCAGGACCGTCTAGAATTTGTAGAAGGGGGAGACAAGGTCGACCCCGGGCCTGACACCCCCTCCTCACAAAAGTAAAGATAATAATTAAACTAAAGAATAATGAAGAGCTGATTACCTGGAGTGGGAGATAGGTTGGCCGCCCCAGCAATCACGAGGACGAGAATGTCCTGAGTAGAGTCACGCCAGAGTATTAAGTTGCTCACCGGGGAACACCTTGCCAGAATATCACTGAAGTAGTGGTCGCTCGCCGGAGAATACAAGTCGTTCTCAGAGCAAATGCATGTCGTTCTCAGAGCAACTAATGCGAAGGTAAAGTACGAAATGAAGGAATGAGAGCCCTATATATAAGGGACCAGGCAAAAAGTCGAAGCGACACAACCCTCCTTCTTCAGCATTAATTGCATTTCTTGGAAATTGAGCCAACATAATTACACCCCCATTTGGAAAACGCGAAACGTGACGTCCATCACATCAAAAGAAAAACGTCATATCCATCAAAGCTTGACTGCCACGTCATCACAAGGACGACTTCAGCTTGATTCCAGCATAAAATGTATAAACGAGTTACCTCAGCACAGGTGACCGCCCAAAAAATAGGCCACTACACTGGGGGCAATCGATCTCATGCCTGAACCCGCCTCAAGGACAACTTCGGTTTGGGGGGCAACTGTTCTGGACTGGGCCTTCGGCCCAATCCGATGCTGAACTGGCCAGGACCGGCCCATTACCAAAATGGAGAAGTAATGACTGGGCCTTGGATCTTCTGAGATCAACGGTTCAGATCTACCCTTGTAACACCCCCTTTCTAATTTATAATTAAATGAACAAATATCAGAGTCACCTCAGAAGGGCGCTACATTTTTCTCACCAAAAACAAATAACAAATGATTTAAAATCCTCAAAAACACTTAATCTCAGAATAACATTAAACAGCGGAATCTCAAACTCGTGCAAACATCCCCATGAATAATTAAGACATCAGTCTCCAGCAGTAAACAACATAATAAAACATAAACGACCCCTAAAACCCCTCCCCGGTGCTACGCATCAGAGCTGACACAGACCCAACGAGAAGGAGACTACACTTAGCAATCCTCCACGATTGCTAACGATCACCTGCAGCGTTGCCACACAAGAGCAACATTCCAAGCAGAAGGGGTGAGTTTAACAAAAATAATAAGCACATGACAGCAGTACATAAGCAGCAGGCACAACACAGCAAACACGTATATACCATATCACACAACAGCACAAGATTCATATCTCTATCAGACATAAAACGCCAACCACAATAGTTATGTACACATGGACCATGAAGGAATGTATGAAATGCAACCCCTCCGGGCATATGCATGCGGTACCGATCTCGTAAAGGCCACGACGGGCGCAACTCGTAATAAACCTCGTGTTGTAGCATCACAGCTACCTCGTAGGAATGCATATGACAATGCGACTCATGACTCATGCACCAATTACACCAACTCAAGCATTCAATTAATAAATACCATATCACCATATCTCGTTATAAATCATTTCATAAAAATACCACGTGTTGTAGCATCACAGCTACCTCGTCACATAACCACAACAAAGAACGTAACTAATACTATACCACATTAACAACTATCTCGTGTTGTAGCATCACAGCTACCTCGTAATTTCTCACCAATAAATATTTCAGCTCATCAATAAATATTCAGCTCATCAAAAATTATTCAGCTCATCAAATAATATTCACCACCACAGACACATCTCAATTTAGTTGCTCTAAGGCATCACATCAACCACACCAATCTCAATTAATTAGGCGACCACTTTGCCAATAAAGGACTAAGTCAACTTCCATAGGGACCAAACAGCACATAAAATCGAGGCAGCAACCTCTTAAAATACAGTGACAGAACTAAGGAAAAAAAAATAGGAAAACAGCCCCTTTAAATTTACGAAAACGACACCTGTAAATTCCAGAAAACAGCACCTATGAACTTAAGAAAACAGCATCTTCAAATTGAAGAAAACCACACCTTTAAACTCAAGAAACAGCATCTTTTAATTTAAGGAAACAGCACTTTAAATTGTGAAAACAGCAGCAGTTTATTTATAAAAACAACAACAAAACAGCACATTTTATAACATAAAAACAGCATCTCATTTTCTGTACAACGGCACAAATTTATTTTTATAAAACAGCAGCTCATATACTGAATAAAAACAGCAAGATAGCAACATTTATTTTTATAAACAGCAGTTCACATAACAATTAAAAACAGCAAGATAGCAACATTTATTTTTATAAACAGCAGCTCACATAACAATTAAAAACAGCAAGATAGCAACATTTATTTTTATAAACAGCAGCTCACATAACAATTAAAAAGAGCAAGACAGCAACAATAAACGGTTTATTTTTGCCTTAAAAGTAGAATATTCAGTTAGGCCTCTGAATAAGCTTTCCAACGCATTTTGAAGCACTTAAAACGGACACCCGAGTCAAAAGATATGTCAAAAACAAATTTGGGACAAAACCAAGACTTCGCGCGTGGAGCGCGACTTAGGCGCAAGTGAGGCGCAAATTGGCAGAAATGCCCAGTGACATTCGCGCGTGGCGCGCGACTTAGGCGCGAGTGAGGCGCAAATTGACAGAATTGGCAACAGGCGCCCAGACAGCAGCAACAAAGCACGGATTGACAACAACAATGGCGCCTAAGGCGCCTAGGGTCCTTCAAACTCAATTTTCTTCCAAATTTCATATGCTCAATCATTCAATAATTATTTCAAACACCTCAAATTCACTCTCATATCTTCAATTACACATTTTATCAATTATTTGGCATGCAATACAAATCTTACTCACATCTCAGTCAAAATTGTATCACACAATAATTCACATCTCAATTAAAATTGTATCACACAATAATTCACATCTCAATCAAAATTGTAGCACACAATAATCCACATCTCAATCACTCAATTTCATATCTACGTTAATCATGCAAATACACAACACCTAACTACTTATAAACCACCATCATAACCCATTATAACCGTTAAACCCACCATTACCTCGAAAACGTGAGCTCCGGATTAATGGGAAGGTGATCACGATCAGAACCACAGCAACACACGAACTGGCCCTTGAAGACTTGCGAACCTCTTCTTCTTTCCCTCTTCTCCTTCGCGAGTCCCTTCCCTCTTCTCCTTTCCTCTTCTTCGCGTTTCTGCTCCCTCCTTCAGCCGTGTGCTTCCTTTCCTTTTTCCCTTCTCACTCTCGCGTTCTCTCCTTCTCTCTCTCTCTCTAGGTTTTTCTCTTCTCTTTCTCGGTCACGCTTCTCTCTTTCCCTGTCACGATTTCTTCTTCTTTCTTTTTGTGTCTTACGTTTCTTTCCTTCTCTCACTCTCGGCTGCTCCTTTCTTTTACTTCTTCTCTCTAATTCATTTAACCCTAGGCCCAACTAATAGCTTTTGGGCCATTGACCTTATTCACACCCCTCCTCGATTAATTCTACCACTCCCTAATTTAATTAGCACCATATTATTATTTCTAATATTTCTCCACAACTAATTCCCCTTAATTAATTAAATAATTAACCAATTATTTTTGGGGCGTTACAACCCTCGTGGATGCTCGCTTGATCAAACGGTCGAGATCGACCATACTGATCCGATGGCCAGAACTGCCCCTCTTATACTATATAAAGAGTGATTGCTCTCACTAAACAGGTAGACATAATCTCAGCCCATACTGTTACTCTGCTCAAACTCTTACTCCACTTACTTGGGCGTCGGAGTGTCATTGCAGGTACAACCCAGGCAGAACTCTGTGAGCGACCAGATATCATTCACCCCATCAACTCACACAAGTGGACTCCAGACTCGACTACTCGTACCCGCTCTCAGTTCAAGATATAATGTGATAATTAAGAGATTAAACCATATAACCCAACTTGAGTTTTTATTCCCTTTTTTTATCTCATCTTTAGTTTCATATTAAGCTCTATTTAGCAAGGCCAAACTACTAGCATTTAGAGATTGGTTGTAGTGGATAAACTTGTAGACACTAAATAGAAGTGTTTGGCTCTAACATATATATTTTTCTATAAGCGGCTCTAGCATATAGTTAATTTTCACTAACTGATTGTGTTCTCCAAACGCTACTTGAAGTAGTGTTTAGGATTAAATATTACAATCTTTCATTTTTCTCTCTTTTTTATCCCTACTATTTTAATTCAATTCCTTATTTATCATATACTAAATGAAAGACTCTCTTTTTATAGACCAATTGAAAATGCTCATTTATTTAGGTTTTTATTTATAAGTTTGTTTCACCGATAATTTTACCAAACAATTTATATTCACACTAATAACTTATTCGCTATAAGTTAGTTTATCTGTTATCTGCAATTTTTTAACAAATAGTACTTAAGCCACCTCACGTTTAAGAATAGGTTAAAATCTCCACTCCAATGCTACAATTACTCAAGAACCCAAAAGTAGACCACATTTTCGAAATTTCCCCTTAATGCCTCATATCCTCATTTGTTCACTAATCCTCATTACCACTTTTTCCTATTGTTGGCTTCTACGAGAATGAGTATTGAGAGGTTTTTTTTGGAGTAAGTGTTATCCACCCTATTCTCTATGTCAATGCACTTCAATGATGCAGAAAATAAGACCCTGGTCCTTGTATTAAACAACCACCTAAAGAACAATTCTTAGTGATCTCTTTAAGACATGATAATCATTGATGTCACAATTTGTGACACAAGTCATCTAAAGGTTGTGGCCCTCAAAAACCCGAAGACCCAACAACGAAAGATTTGGTTTAAGACCAACCTAAGGAAATAGTTGAATTAATTACAACTTCAACTTAAGATGAGTATATAACTCAATGACAATATGATTATTTTTCGACTGAAATCATCTATTTCATTTGATTTTGGAGAAGATGCATAATACACAAGGGAATATGATAGAAATTTGACTCCATAAAAATTACCACGTGCATCGCAAATACACATACCAATGGCCGTTGTATTTTCATTTTTTTCTTTGAAAATACGACATCCACATTAATAAAATCCCTAGAAGGTTTGCCCCACTTGACAATCACATCTGTGTTGTCCTGTTGCTAAGTGGTCTACTCCATGATCAGCTCATAGCCTCTGTAAATTATGGCTGCAACATCATCCTCTCACACTAATAGATTCCGGTTGCACCACAAGCTCCAAATATTCATGCAATTGTCCTTCAGTTCATCATCACCGGCCAATTAATCCAAATAATACATCTACAAAATTACTGCATTGCTGAGCTTGAGACTCCACTGTGTTGCGAATATTTAGCTTCCTCCAACAGTTAATTGTCATCCGTGAATTACCAACATAGACACGGACTCAGAGGCACCAGTTTTAATTTGAAAAATACAAGTAATTTATGTGTCAATGTCGGTGTCCGACACGATACGTGTTGGACTCTAGACACGTCTTCGTCCAGTAATGTCTGTGCTACAGAGATTTTCATAGGACATTCCACAAACAAGTTGTACCTGAATAGAATTTATTAATCACGGTCTTAAGCTCTTTTTTCTATAGTGAGTGTGTGTATTTAGAATCATGTCCATTATATTTCTCTCAGCCTGATCGCTATATCTAGCCTGTTCTCCTGGTAACCGTCTCGGCAGTTGCCTTGGAAGTTATATCTTTTCCAGCTCATCAGGTCGGTCTGTTACACCTTCAATCCTTGCGGGCTTGGCACGACCTCTGTACACTTGGGCCGAGCTCCTATATCTACGGCCACATGGAAATCTCAATATCTATGATGGTCCACAGCCCTCCATGCGTGAGCTTCGTATGAGCGAAGAGCTTAAGACCTTGTTCGAATCCATTTGTCTCGAGTTGCTCTTTCGAGTGAACCTTCTTTCCTTTTTCCGTGCGCCTTTTGAGGTGTTCTTGATGGGATGTTTGACTCCGGACGGGCACGATAACTGAAGGGTGACCCAAGTGATTACACACGTCTCCCCATGCCTAGGCAACATGCTAGCAGCAATTATGTCACCTCAATGTGAAGAGGAGAGAGAAAAGGGAGGTAGATGAAGTGACTGGGTACCTCGCTTCGGAGGCACGCGAAAACACGTTGGTTCTCTGTTCAATATGGTATTTTAAGCTCCTTCATAGGGCTTAGTTAAAGACTGGATACACTCACTTGAACCATGTCTCACCATTTCCTCCGTGGCTCTGGATCTTGGCGATTTCGGCGTCCTTTTCTTCTACAGCTGTCAGGAGGCGGTGTGCTAGTTTCATCTAAGGTACTTCCTGTTTCTCATCTACTCTTCTCTTTAATACTTTGCATAGTGTCTTAGGAATCCAAAATATGGAAATTTGACGAGAGTGGGAGAGAGGTCGCTGAGGTTCCCTCTCCTTTGAGGATTATTATACGGGAGTCCTAGGAGAGTTAGGCTAGGTATAAGGAGCAGTGGAAAGGGATAGTTCATAATCTCCCTCTCTCTGAAGTGATAGGCTAGGTCATACTGTGCTACTTATTTCTCAGAAACTTGGATAGCCAGCAAACCACTCCTCACACTTCCCTATAGGAAGATTAAAATCATAATGGACTCCGAGCGGCAGGTGGCCGAGCTCTTTAACTTCGAGGATCGCGGTTTTTCTTATATTTACCCGGACGAGGCATCAGTGTAGAGGTTCCGCACTGGGAAGAAATTATCTTCTACTGGAAATGAATTAGAGGACCTGGTAGTTGAACGTTGCCCCCACACAACTGCACCCGAATAGCTGGGGCTTCATTCAGAGTTTTGAGAAATTATGCCGAGCTCTAAAGCTGAATCCCAAGGTGGGCCTCTTTGTTGCTTTTTACCGCACTAAATGTGAAGGGTTAGGTAAGTGGATATCCCTCGCCAGCCACTCTAAGAAAAGGCTCTTGACACTGTTTGTCTCGTCCTATAAAGATTTTAATAAAGAGTTTTTCCTGGTTCGAGGGAGTGCTTCATGCCCGGAAATGTTTGTTTATTCCCAAGCGGCGCATCACTTCCCTTTATACTGGCAGAGCGAGCCCTACTCCATAACAGGTGTTGTTGAGGAAGACCTCCCCAAGGACTATAAAGAAGGCTTTGATTTTCTCTCTGAGTTTTCTCTTTCAATTTCTAAGTACAGATGTTTTCTTTCGCTGACTTCTTTCTAACCTTTTTATTTTTGTTTTCTTGCTTTGTCTTGCACTACAGATGGGGCCTCTAAAAGAGAAGGATATGCGGAGCTACCTCAAGAAAGTGCACTTCGATGGATCTACCCCCATTCCTGCGATCCCCTTTAATATCGTTGCGATTATCGACCTTCCAATGCACGCGACCAAGGTTCCTCCTTCTGCGATTGAAGGCGAAAGGACTCCTTGTGCTCTGGGATTCAAGAGGAAGGTTATGCATGGAGAAGAGGTGAGCTGGTCAGACATCTTGACCGAGTTCGATGGTGAAGGGGACATTAAGTCTTTACGGGACAAGATATTATCAAGTGTTATTTTGTTCTTGAATCAAGAAAAAAAATCCGAAAAAAAAAACTAATAGAGGGGCTTTGTTTCTGATTGACTTTTTTTTTCCATCCCACATCTTAATTTGGGTTTTATTCACGTTTTTATGTGTGTCTGATAATTCCATATTGTAGCCTTGTGTCTGATCGACTTTTTCCATATTGTAGCCTTCTGACTTGCAATAGTTTGATCCAAAATCTTAATTGCAAACTTGTTTTTGATGTTATTTCTTCCATACATGTCCGGTTCTGGAAATTCAAAAGCCTAAATTAATTAGAAAAAAAAAGAAGAATTCAAATCTGCAGAAAAAAAAACTGAAAAGAAAAGTGCCGCAAAAAAAAAAGTGATTATGCAAAAAAAAAGCACTTTAAAAGGGCATATACAAAAAATCCAGAATTGTTCATTTTGATACATCAATCATTTTTGCATCTTTGTTGCTTCCATTAAACATTGCAAGTTGATTTTAATATCTTATTACCTTCCACATATTTGAACCACTTAATCATTTAGTTTTATTCTTTTCTTTTGAGTCGTCTCCTTGTTTATCTATTTGAGTGTGTCTTCCTTTGCCTTTTTTCATCTTGCTTTCGTGTCTTTTAAATTCCTTAGTTTTGTCTTTTGAAGTTTCTCTTGTCTTTGTTGGCCTCTTGAATGATAACTTTCATGCGTGTTTTGTCACAATTGTGTAGAGGTTTTCCACAAACTTGATTTAGACTTGTTTGGTTTGTTTTAAGAACTTGAAGAGTTGCATTAGGGAGTGGAAAAAAGCTAGAATGAACATTATAGAAAAATCCATAATTGAGTGACATACACGAGTGATACATTTCTTGAGCGTAAACACTTAGTGAGTGGTGAGGACTTTTGTTTTTGTTACTTTTTTTTATCATTGTGGTACTTGTTAGCTTGTTGGAATCATGAATAGAGGTTTGGACTATAAAAAAGAATGTGTTTCAAAAAACTCTTAAGCAGTATAAGGTTGGTGATTTGATTCGGAAAATGCATGAGAGGTATGAAGAGAATGTGAGAGAAAAACATAAAAAGTATAAAAAAGAAAGAAGCTATGAGAGGAGAGATAGAGAAAAAGAGAGAAATCATAGAGATTATTTGAGAGAAAATGAGTTGAAAGAAAAAGTGAGCATTCCAAAGTTTCATGGGAAGAGTGACCCCGAAGCATATCTTGATTGGGAGCTTTAAGTAGAACAAATTTTCTCTTGTTATGATGTTAGTGAAGAGAAAATGTGGAAGTTGGTTGTGTTGGAGTTTAGAGATTATGCACTTATTTGGTGGGATAAAGAAAAAAAGCTTAGGAAGAGTTGTGAACCTGAGTCAATTGCAAAATGGAAAGATTTGAAGGCCATATGAGGAGGAGACATGTTCCTTCTCATACCCATAAGGAGTTGTGTGACAAATTGCATAGACTTGCTCAAGGAAGTAAAAGTGTTAGTGAGTACTTTGAGAAGTTAGAGTTGGCTATGACTAGAGCTAATGTGGAGGAGAATTTGGGGGATACCATAGATAGGTTTCTTGATGGTTTAAATGAAGATATAATGGAGGAAGTGGAGCATCGCCATTTTGTAAAGATTGAAGATCTTGTCCACCAAGCCATTAAGGTGGAAACACAATTGCAAAGAAAGAAATTCTACAAAAGATCCTCTTCAAAATACCACTCTTCAAGTTGGAAGGTCAATTCCAAGAAGGAGGGGCCTACATCCAAAAGTCATGATGTCACAACCTCCAAGAGTAAAGGTACAAATTCTAACTCTTCTTCTTTAAACCCTAGGTTAAGGAACATGAAATGTTTTAAATGTTTGGAGTATGGGCACATTGCATTAAATTGCCCAACTAAGAGACTTTTGGTCCTAAGGAAAAATGGTTGCATTAGTTCAAATGAGAGTGAATGTAAGAAAAAACCTCAAGAGAGAGATTTGTTCATGGTTAATAATTTTGTTGGGGCCTATGATAAAAATGAGAATGATTTACAAAGAAATAACATTTTCCAAACTAGGTGTCTCATTCTAGGAAAAGTATGTTGTTTGATAGTTGATGGAGGTAGTTGTGCAAATGTTGCAAGTACTAGGTTAGTGTCAAAGCTCAATCTTGAAACTACTCCACATCCTAGTCCATATAAAGTGCAATGGTTAAGTGATCATGGAGAATTAGAGATAAATAGACAAGTCAAGATATCATTTTCCATTGATAAATATTGTGATGAGGTTTTATGTGATGTGGCACCCATGGAGGCTAGTCACATATTGCTAGGGAGACCTTGGCAATTTGATAGGAAAGTTATCCATGATGGTGAATCCAACAAATACACTTTTGTTCACAATAGGATCAATTTCACTCTTCACCCTCTCAGTCCAAATAAGGCTAAAGATGACATGTTGGCTTTGAAACTTAAAATAGAAAAAGAAAAAGAAGAGTTGAAAGAAAATGAAAAGGAGTGTGGTAAAAGAGAAGCAAAGATAGACCATAAAAGGAATGAAAAGAAAGAAGTGATGAAAAATAAAACTCTCTTAAAAAGGGGGGTTGAGGTCAATAGAGCATTGTTGGTAAGACCTATGCTTAAACTTGAAGGTCCAATTAATTGTTTGTTTTCTTATGCTAACAATTTCCCTAGTGTTGTTGATCTCTTTTTGAGCATGCATAAGGATGAATATTCAAGAAAGGTACCCCATGGTTTGGTGCTTTATGGTGCTACTCCCAAGTTGCAAGTTTCCAAGGAAAGCCATGTTCTTGAAGAAGTTAATCCCAATGAAGTTTCTTTTGGTTTGATTCCTTACACAAGTGTCAAATCAATTAAGCTTTCTAAATTCATGATGAACAACTTTTGTCTTGCATTGCTTAAGTTTTACTTTTCCTGTGTGTTTGAAAATCTTGCAAATTTGATGATGGGATGGTCTAACTTGTGCCTATTGCCTAAGTTTGAAAATGAGAGTCCTCATGTGGGGTCAATTATTCCTCCAACCTTGAAAGGAGAAAGAAACAATGTTGTTATTTCAATGTTCAAGCAAACAAAGGTAAATTTGGTTATAGGTATAAGTTGCTTCCTAACTTTCACTTTTCATTGATTACTATTGCATGGAGTTGGTTGTTGTTTATCTTCGTCAAATGTGTTGATTTTTCCCAATTTCCATTTGACCCCGGTGGTACGTTTGTATTTAATTGAGTTCTTTCTTTATGCAGGATACAACGGAGATCATATTCGAGGTCGAATTTCTTCAAGAAGAAGGGAATTGGTGAGGACCACAAGAGCATCGAGATAATCTAATTTTTATTAAAAATAGGATGAAAGGCTATACTTTAAGTTTGAAACTTGGGTTTTAAATATGTAGGCATGTGCTAAACTAGTGGGCCATGTTTGGGCTTGTATGTGGGCCTTATTTTGCTTGTGTTGCCATGGCCAAACCCTACCTATATAAGGGTTGGTGTTGTTTCATGTAACGGACCTTTGATCATTTTATGATATTGCGAGATAAAGAGTGCTTCTCTAGGGTTCTTCTTAGAACCAAATTTGAGTCTTATCAACAGCCTCTTACTCTTGTGGTGATTCCACCTTGATCTTATCATCCTCTTGGATGTGGCGATTTCTCCGTCTTCTTGCCTAATCCCATTTGTATGTTTCTTTTCCCCTTTATCTTTTAGTCTTATTTGATTCAAGAAATCACTTGGTTAGATCCTTTATTTGTTATGGAATCAATTAGATTCACAGCAGAAGGACTTGTGCGAGAACGACTGGTGACTCAAGATGATTTTGGTCATATTGAGAGTCTTGTCCTGAACCATGCGTGTCTCACATTGCCATCGCTCACGTTAAAGGCGACTGTTTTAGACCACGTCTTTGGTGACGAGTTTAGCAAATTCCAGCTCCATGAGTGTCAAAACAAGAAGGAACTTGAGGCTGCCAAAAAGACTCTGGCTAGCCAACAAGATTTGGCAACTGAAGTTCAGCAGTTGAGAACGAACTGGCCTCTCAGGAGAAGGATGAGAAAGAAAGTGTTAACACCCAAATTAAATAAAGTTGTTGGCCGAGGGAAAATGAAGAATTCAAGGCTAGGATAAGGCCGAGGCAACTATAAAGACACTAGGGCATGGACAATTCAATACTTGCCAGATCACAGAGTAAGCTCAATTTGGAAGCACGGAGAGGAATATCCAGAAAGACTGAGTCCTCGAGGGAAAGATAAGGATCACCGAGGTATAGTGAGACTTAGTTGGAGGGTACCTCAACCACAGGGTGACTTGGCTAAGGAACCGATGGCCAAAGGCCAAGAATGAGACATGCCTGAAGAAGGTTGTGGCCGAGGCAAGGAATGCTTGCTTGGAGTGCAAGTATTCAATGCACGTGGATACACAATATTGGAGCGGTTAAGGTCAACCAACAGAAGACGCTGTGGAAATAGGAGTAACTAGGGTTTACCCCACTAACTTGTGCTAGTGAGGTCGTGGAGAAATGACTCCGAGTTTCCAGGGATTAGGATTAATTATAATTGTTGATCTTAGGTAGTCCAACAGTGAGCAGATGTTGGCTTGGATAGTGGCCATTGAAGGCTCATGTATATATATAGTAGCACTTGTACATTTCAAAAGACACATCAATCAATCAAACTACTAATTTTTCTCGCACTTTACTTTATCCTTTATAGTTTTCTTTTTGTTTTATTAGTTGTTAGATAATCCAAGCCCCACATCCCTCTTACCTAACCAAACACTCTTTGGAGGAGTTAGGGAACCCATAGTCGAGGAACAGAGTTCCTTCCTCGACACAATCGCTTGAAGAAACAGAGGAATCAAAATTGTTCAATACCTCTAACAGAAAGAAGTTGAGGTTGAGGAGTTGAAGCTGGAGACTGCTATGGGGCTTCTAAGGGTTTCACAAAGGCCAAATAGTAAGTTCAGTTCTTGTCCCCGGATTTGGACCTTTCGCAAGTATATGATCATAACAAATGGAATTGAAAAGACATTTTGGTTGGAAGAATCTACTTGGTAAATAAGTTAAAGGAAACTGGTTGGGATATTTGTCCACTAATTGCAAGGCAAGGATGGACTGCTTAACTCAAGAAGAGAATACCTACAAAGAGTTGGTTAGAGAATTTTATGAGGGCATTGTTGTAAGTAAAGATGTGGAAAACTTCACTGCCCAAGTGAGAGTTAAAACCTTGGTAGTCACTCCTAAGATGCTAGAAGATGCTTTCAATGTACCTCTCTCTATAGCAACAATCTATGAAGAAGATTAGTTTGAAAAAGTTAATACTACTAGGGAAGAGGTTTTTGCTGAAGTTATGAAGGATCCTACAACTAAGCTTATGTCATCAACCCTCAAGGATCAAGTAAGAATTTTGCACAACATATGTGTACATTCTCTAGTACCCAGAGCTAAAAGCTTTCAGAGAGTTAAATCAATAGATCTACTTCTTGTCTATCACATGTGCAAAAGGTATGTGATAAATCTACCACACATTATCTTCCATTACATGGTGTATATTACCCAATTCGTTAGACAAACCTCATCCCTTTCCCTATGGAATGTTTTTAACCAAACTCACTACAACATTTTAACCCAAAGGCAACGCCTAAAAACCGTTGTGTAAAGCCAAAAAAACCGTTACCTTTACTTTCGGCAACGGTTTTGAAACCGTTGTTTTTGCGGGCGTTGCTTAAGCTAAAGGCAACGGTTTTTGTGACCAAATACAACGGAAACCTAAAACCGTTGCCATTGATAACTTAAACGCAACGGTTTTTATTTTCACACAATGGCAACAGGCACAAACCGTTGACAATTATGGCAACACCTAAAAACCGTTGCCAAATATAAAACCGTAGCCAGACATAAAACCGTTGCTATTCTCTAGTAAATACAACAGTTTTAAACCGTTGCCATAAATTGTAAAAAAAGAAAAAAATTACAAAACAAATTACAAAAAACCAATTTATTCCTTTGTAGTCTTTTGCATCTCAAAAGCTTCAATAAGGCCTATATTCATCATGTGCATGATCATGTTCGGCCGTACATCATCAAGGAGTTCACCTTATTACATTAGGACATGGATATTTAGGAAAGAAATCAAGCTGAAGTGTTGGACATATTACTAAATTTGAAGATTTTATCATATGGAAAGTTCTCCCAATTGCTTCCAGTAGACATAGCCAGTTCTCCCAATTGCTTCCATTTAGACTCGCTATGCACTTATGTTGCAATGCTCTGCAAGGAATGAGAGCTAATATTATTTATGATCAAAAATACAAATCAAACTCAGAAAGGCGAGACAGAGAAATTAGATATCAAAGTTAACTTTTACAAGTCGCGCAATATCTCTCAACAGACTTTACATGAACATACCTTTGCAACTTCTAATCTTCCAAGCTGTATTGCTAGTTCAAATCTGTAGTCAGGGTCTGTAGACACTTCAAGAGCATCCTCTATCATCCCTCTTGATTCTAGGAACTGAGCCACACTACCATAAAATCAGGTATATAAATTAGCATTCCAAAAACTGTACTCTGAAGTTTGAATAAACACCACATGGCCAACACTAACAGAACAAAGTTCTAGATCAAAGTAATGAGAAAATCAATGTGTAATAGTTATTCATACTAGATAATGTATTCATATTATATAAGCATGACAAGAAAATATCAATGATGGAGGAGTAAAAAAACTGTACAAAGTTAAGAATAAATGTAATGATTATTCATACAAAATTATGACAATCAAAAGATTCTCTGGTCAACCACAAATGCTTAAATTCAATTTTCCAATAGGTTGAGATGTCACACTTTCTTGGACAAAACAAAAAGTAGAGGGAATGTCACATGTATGAATATTATCTAGATATACATAATTTCATCAAGAACAATTCTGTTACCAAAAGGATCTTCTATACATATCAATCATATTTCTACATGATGAAAATAACTTAATCATTGTCTTATACTGTAACACAATATATGATTCTTGTATTTAAGTAAAAAAAAATGCAATTCTTTTTCAATCGTAGAAGGGACACGGGTAGAGCTAATACCTTTCCGCCAACACAGTAATTAAGTCTCCAAGAGGAATTGTTGTGGATAAAGCAATCACCAACCCAGATACCTGTCCTTACACGTTCATTCATTTCATCAAGGAGCTCAAATGCATCTTCAACACCTTCTTCATCTACAGGTTTTCCATTGTCTAAATGTGAAGCAACAACATCACGCTGCAACAATGGAAATCGAAATGTTCAGTGCTCGTCAGTAAAGATCTATAAAATATCCGTTCTGCAAAAGCAAGCCAGAAACTATAAGAAAAGAATTAAGTTCACGAGAATACTCACATTATACTTCAGGATGTAGAATGATGTATCGCTAGCAACTGTTACTAGGTCACCACTATCAGACCAATAGAGGTTCTGACACATAAAAATTGACAAAAATAAATTAGATGTTAAAAAGGGGGGGAAAATGAAGAATTAGATGTCAACTAATCAAAACACTTACTTTCACATTGACATCAATGCGATAAATCAACCTGCATTCAGCCCAATCATAAAAGCAGATGAAATCATTTGAGCATATTGCCCAATGTTGGTCAGACACTCCTCTTTTCCTGAAAAAAAAAAATCCAGGGTATAAACTCCAATCAAATCCTCCCTAGATCAAATTTCTAGTTAGAAGAGATATAACAATGATAGGATAAAAGTTGTGTCACTGCGAACTTCCCAGAGTGAGAACCAAGCCTGGCTAAAGAAAAATGAAACGTAAAGATGCCTTGCTATTTGGCTGGGGGGCAGATATGTCAATTGCTTCTTAAGATAAAGTGATTTCTTAAGGAAAATAATAGCTAAGCTCACATAACTATTACTCTTTGCCATAAACCATGTGACATGAAACCACAAATAGGACAGAAAGTTTATTGAATAACTCTGACTAAAGACCACTGTTGGTGATGTGAGTGGGATATCATATCAGTCCAGGAACAGATCTATTCAACTATGGGAAAAGAGAACAAATAGAAAGAAATTATACACGACTGAAGGCCTACACTAGGATCTCTCTCTCCTCAAATATATGCATCAAGAAAGCCTTGATAGATTTGCTTTTGTCTATCACAGTCTCACTACCTATGGTAAAATAAACAAACTAACAACATGATTGTTCTACAAATGAAAAGAGTACGTTATCAATTTTCCCATTTGGAAACAGCGAGTAAAATAAAAGCCCGTCACCTTGTCGTGGCTTCACCTTGAATCCAACACATTTTTCGTAATCATTGATTTTATCAATATCTAAACCATCCTACAAATTGGAATACTAAAATAAGTAAAATGACTATTTACACAAAGAATCAGTGTAAAATATAAGACAGATAGTTGTAAATTCCCTACCCTGCCTCCAAAGGGAACATTGTTTCCCTCCATGCTTCTACATTTGACAGGTATAACAAGAATGAAGCAACCTGCACTATTAAGCAAGATCACATGGAATCAACTCATGGAGAGCAGCAAATGATTTATGTGATTAAAGAAGTTTGAAGAAAATGTTTGACAAGTTGTAGTAGTTAATATACCCTTTGGTTCTTAACAGGACCGTATTCAGCTGGGTCGTATGCATCATGATGAGAAACATATTTTTGGCCAACTTCATACCGCAATATATTGAAATCCTGCAAAACAGTGAGAGCATCCCACTTTACACATATTACATAACTTTTACACTATCATGGAAGGTCATAAAGTGATTTAAAAAGAAACATACTTCTCCATAGGTCCTTGGAATCATTGTAACCTTGGCAATTTTCCTCTCAATGAAGTCCAATATTCCAGATTTGTCTTCTGATGCTTTAATGAATGCGCCTGAACTGTTGCCAGCTAAAAATTCAGCATTGAACTTTACATACAGCAGCAACACAGATCTCTCTCGTTCATCTTCAATGACTATATCTGCTCTAACATATTCAACATCTCTTATATTTCAAAATTAGAACTGATCCAATCCATAAAAATGAGTGGTAAAGCTCATCACGTGACATCATAGTTTAGTGTTTTTTTGTACTAAAGATAGGAAGCCACTAATGAGACCTTGCTCATGAAAGTACCTTGTTCTAGTGTCTTTTGTGCTCTCAGCAGTTTCTCCCACCCGCAAAGCTAATTTTGATAGTTCAAGTTTTGGCTTTGCCATTTCAATTATTTGCTGACATGCTTCTGCACTAGTGAAGTTTGGAAAGTAAATTATCCTTGGTTTCCAACTTAAAATCTACATGAAAAGAAGAAGAATTTAATTACTATGCACCTACGGTGTATAAATATTTTACAATAGCAACCAATCACAAATTCACACATCATAAAAATGTTTGAATTTTATCTCATTACTCTTAGAAGGGGCACATACCATGATTTCTTATAGGTGTAAAAAATCTTTACACACATACCAATTAAACTCTAAAAAGAAAGAGATGAGACTGAAAAAATAAGCGGACAAACCTCAAAGGAGTACATGCCGGAGGTAAAAAGTTCAAATCCCGGAAACTAACATTTACCTCTCCCCTAACTAACTACACTCTAACTAACTAACAACTAACATTTGCTTATAAAAGAGCCGACAAAAATAAATAGTATTAATTTCAATTTAGAATAAAATTATTTATGTTTGCAATCTTGCTACAAGTAATATCAGTTGTCTACTTGTCTTGGTATTATGATAGAAAAGAAATAACCTGAAATGGGAATGATTAAATGAATAATAACTCGATGAATGCTTTTACAATGATTAAACCCTATCCTATGGCTCTTTTACAATTGGGGAAGTACCATGCCCCGGCCCAGGCATTCAGTTATTGAAAGTGAGAAAGCACCTAAATGCTGGTAAATGCTGAATTCAGCAGAGGAAAAACCAGAAACTATTCATTCATAATAACATACCTCCTCTATACTTCTGGACCAAAGAGACTTCTTTTTCAAGTTCCTCACAAGCCTTTTTTGATGCTTTAGCTCACTTTGAAAAATTGTGATACTCTCCCCTGCATTTATAAAGAGTGTATAGCTGTTAATCATAAGTTCATTTTTGCGGATTGGTGTCCTTCTGATAGTATGTAAGACAGATTGAAAACACAACTTCATAAACATTTAATTCATGGGGAAAAGCCAGAAAACTATATTATAATGTTTCTAACCTTTTAGAGGAAGATTCAAGGACTCCATCTCCTTAGTCTTTTGCTGATAATCTTGTTCAAAACGTTCATAAGCATTTAATTCATGGCACAATTCCTATACAAAAAGGAGAAAATTAATTATTTTAAAAAGGAACAACAACAAAAAATCAATTAGAAACCCTACCTTCAACCAGTAAAGAAGTCAAAGAAAATGAGAAGATGAAGCATATTTGTTATGAACAACATATAAATACACCTGGTAATATGCCTAAAAACTACAAAACAACATCAGAGATTTATGCATCAAAGTTATGCAGCGCAAGAAAACAATGACAACAGCTTTGCTTGGAGAGAGAGAGAGAGAGAGAGAGAGAGACGAACCAGAGAGAGACGATTTGGGGGAAATCGCTGGAACCTTGCTGCATCTTGCTTGGAGAAATCGATGAACCCTAAACCCAAAATCGCTGGACTCTTGCTTGGAGAAATCTGACTTCCAAAATCGCTGAAACATTGATTGGGGAAATCGTGAATGCTGCCTTGGTTAGGGTTTTCACGATCTTGGTGTGAACTTAGGGTAATCGCTGAGAACGAGAGGGTTTGTGAGGGTTGTGACTTGCGAACGTGAGGGTTTCTGTGAACTTGAGGGTTTGTGAGGGGTAATCGCTGTGAACATGAGGGGTAATCGTTGAGATCGCTTGAACGTGAGGCTGTGAGCTTGCTGAGAAGAAACGTGAGGGTTTGTGAGGGTGGGTTTGTGTTTTTTTGTTTAGTTTATTTTTGGAGCGCCCAATTTTTTTATTTTTTAATAATTGTCTCTACGGCAACGTTTTTGAACCGTTGACTAAAAGTTAAACAAAAAACCGTTGCCGTAGACCTTATGGCAACGGTTTTCAGCCGTTGCCATTAAAAAAATAAAAAAAATGAATCAGCAACGGGTTCAAAAAACCGTTGCCATTGTTGGCTAAGGCATCGGTTTTTTGGCGTTGCAATTTTAGGCGTTGCCATAGGTTCCAAATGTTGTAGTGACTATTCAAAATCAATCAAGTTCCATTAGGGAATGAGGAGTTCATTAGGGATAAGACCATTTTCTAGTCTAAGAGTGTTAAGAAAATTAGACTTAAAACTAGCAACATAGAACCATCTCCAGAATCTTATGAAGATAACCCAGAACCAACTCAAGTTCCTATCCAACCCTCTGATATAGATCAACTTTCTGTAGATGAAGTTGATCAAGAAAACATCCAATAAGAAACTTCACCTGAGAAAGTAGTTGAAGAATCCCATCGAGAAGAAGCCGTTCCTCAGGAAGAGTTTGATAATAATCAAGATATTCAACCCCTTAATGTTGAATATCCTCCTAACTTTAAGGTTTCCAAAGCAGTTCAACCTTCTCAAGATGTATCTTATGTTGAAACAGAACTTCTCAAAGTTGGATGGAAGTATTCAAGGAACCTTCGGATCATGAAGATACCACAAAGGAACCTCCTATTGCTGAAGATGTTGAAGAGAAACACTCTGAAAATGTTCCTTTAGTTGATGAGAAACCTTCTCATGTGGTGCCTTATGTTGCGGAACCTTCTATTGCTGATGAGCAAGTTGAAAATCTTCCTTCTCAAGGAGTGCCCTTGGTTCCATATGGATCCTCGCATGGGGAGCATGAAACTCATGTTGAAACAACAAATGGTTTGATTCAGGGGGGAGCTTGATATTAATAAAACCCCATTATTGGAAGATAAACCCTATGATACCTCTCCTCTCCACAACAATCCATCTCCAATCACTCAAGCAATTCATGAAGTTGTTCAAAAACAACACACCTCGCCTCCACCAGTGAATCCACACATCCTTGAAGATATCAGTTTAGAAGCTATTGTCTCCATGGTCCTCACAGAAATGTTCACCACACCAGCTCCAGCCACTATTCCACCTTCCACTCCACTCCACAATGAAGTTCAAGGCTCTACAAGACAATTTGTGAACCCTTTTTCCCAAATGTATTATTATGCCAAAACTAGAAGTACTTTGGCCTCAAAAAACATCAACAGGTTCCTTCAATCACAAACTCCTAGATATGACTCATCCATTCCCAGAACTCCAGAAGGTTCCGGTCCTTCTAAATTCCCTCCTGATCTCTCTGCCCAATTTGGGTCTCTTAGCTCTTTTTACAAAACCTCAAATGCACCTATCTTCTCCTCTGACAAGGGACCTCCAAGAAACAAGCCCTCGATGGACAAGAATGATTCTCATCCTTCTATTGAGAGGATGAAGATGATGAACGTCAATGGAGAAGATGACAGCTCAGCATGAAAAATAGATGAAGAAAATGAGAGTTCAACAAAACAACCTTTTGATGAGCATGAGAATATTGCAACAGGAGCATAGGATTGAAGCTCAAAGGAACTTCATATATCAGCAATAGGTGCTTCAAAATGTCATTCTCTCTGCTATCTCAAATGTCTCACCACCAGAATTTCCTCCACCTCAGCCCTTTCAAGACAACCCTCAACCAGCTGCCCCCTCCAACTCCTCTCATGATTCCTCTCCTACAAAGTAGCAGCTTAATTTCTTGTCTTCCTTCCTTTTTGTTGTTGACAAAAGGGGTAGAATGGAGATTACATTTTAATTTAGCTACTTAGTTAGTGTTTTGGGGTTTATGTTGAAAACTTAGAAATCTTTTGGATATTTTTCTTTGTGACTTGTTACATCAAAAAATTGTCACACAAATGTTGTTTTTGTTTCTGTTTTTTATGTATTGATAATTATCAAACTCTTGTACTCAAGCTACATACGCTTAATTGCATGGGTCTGCTCAAATCAATGACTGTCACTTGCACTCATATTTTTCGGGAAGGGAATCACTGCGCTGATAAGCTTGCGTCTCATGGGATCAACCTGTCTGGTTTCCAATGGTGGAATTCGGTTCCCTATTTCATTAAGGATGATTTTATCCGTAATAGGATTGGCCTTCCTTATTTTCGTTTCAGGCAATAATGTTTTATTTTTGTTCGCATGGGTTTTGGTATATGTCCCCCCATGTTTCTTGTATTTTTGTTTTTTGTTTATTAATGAAATAGGAGGGAGTACTCTTTCCTTCTAGATGTTTTTATCCCTAAGGAGGGTTTTGCATCAGAAGGTTTTAACGAGGCTCCTTTCCTTTTTGTTTAAAAAAAAAGCTACATACGATTAATGATAATTATCCTTTTGCTAATAATGTTCTCAAACTGTTTAACATGTTCAATGTTTATTTTGCTAGTAATCTAACATGTTTGTCAAGTGCAAAGAACATGTCATTAAAAAGCAAAATATTATTCTACCTAAAGGACACAAACGTATATGAAATCAAAGGTAGTCATGACTTGCGAAGGTTTGAGTCTGAGAGGTTTGACTAAATTCTGACTTCAGAAGGTTCATAGTTGAGAAGGCTCATAGTTCAGAAGGTTCAAGAGTTGAGAAGGTTAAGGCTTCAGAAGGTTCAAGATAGCAACCTCCTCAAACAATAGATGCTTAACAACTCAAGAACATTCCCTCTCAAATGATGAAGAAAAGATTTAAATGCATAATTGAAGTATTAAATGACTTTGGAAGGTTTAAAACTAGTCAAGAACTTGGTGATTATTCCTAGGATGCACAAAAGGTGTTTTTTAGAAGAATGAAACGTGAGAAGGTTTGAAGGTGCAGAAAAAGCCTGCAGGGAAGTACAATAGCAAATGAGATGGTTCACAGTGTGCTGAAATAGTATAGTGTGCAGATGAGAAGGTTAAAAAGCTGTCTACTTTATCAACTTCCATCAAATCACTCCAAATCACTCCTATGGACCAATGGACACTTCCAACAGCTATTTGCAACAACCAAGGGCTATTACAAAGCATGAGTTTTAGTTGGAACCTTCTCAAGTTCATGCTTCTCAAATATCCATGCTTCTCATCCCACACTCAAAGCTTCTAAAGTTTAAATTTTGGGATACTTTTGTTGAGTGTGTGTTATCTTGATAAGCATTTTGGTATACACTTTGTTTAGTTTATCTTCAAGTTCTTAAATATCACAAAAACCCAAAATTCCTAATTGTAAACACTATCTTGTAACATTCCATCAAGCTACCTAGAGAAAGGTGAGGGTTGGTGTTGACCTTACTTGATAGAGGAAAATTTAGGAAACTAGTAGAGAGTTTTCTAGTAGGTGGAAACAGCTGGGAGTAGCTGTGTAAAGAGAGCACTTGAGCCTTTTGGGTGTTGATCAAAAGCAAGTGTTGGTGTAAGTCTTTTGTGTTTGATCAAAAGCAAGTGTAATAACTATTTGGGAAATAGTGGAAATACTCACAACGAAGTGGGAGGATGACGTAGCCAAAGATTGGGTGAACCTCTATAACTCTACTGTGTTATTTTCTTGATTTCCTTCTATTCTCTCGTTTGCTATAAATTGCTTTTGTTTTCAAACAAAGAGAACGTTCGTTTCTCCAACCTTCTCAAAATTGATTTAAACTATCAAATCATTTCAATTCTTCGAAAATCATTTCAGAGCTTACTCTCTCATTGCAAGCTAAAGTTATTCATAACCACTTCTGTTTTTCATTATCAAATCAAGTTAGATTGATTTAATCTATCAAATCATTTCAAAAATTGATTTAAACTATCAAATCAGTTTAAAGCTTACTCTCTCATTACAGGTTAAAGTTATTCATAACCATTTATGTTTTATTAAATAATGTGTTACTATCTTATTCAATGAGTTTAAAAATATATAACTTTTCATACTTGTTAATAATGTGACAAGACATCATTAGATGCGTGTGTAAAATATTTTTAATTTTATAGTACATACAAATTAAATTCTTTTTAACGTCTTTTTTTTCTCTTTAGGTTTTGTTGAGTTTAGTCCCTAAAATTACGTACAAAAATAAACTCAAAGATGATTTTGAAAGTTCAACATAGTCAAGCATTATATACACAAAGTTTAGGAGCAAATATAATATTAAACCCAACTTAATCCGTTTTGAGTTTTCATACTCATTCCAACATATTTTTGGGTTTTTGCTCAACACCCAATAAAACTAAAGCACAACAGAGAAAAAGAGCAATTAAAAAGTGTACTAATACCTTCCCCCCACACAAACACAACTGGAAACGCTTTGTGCTATTGGAAACCCACACAAACAGTTCTTGAAATACGTGCGTAACACACACTCGTGTACGAAACTGATTTCTTAATTTAATTAAAGTATTATTAGTTTCCTAAGAAAAAAAGATAAAGTATTAACAAATGAAAATAAGCAGAATTGTGTGGGCTATACGCTTTCCTCACCCTTTTTTATTGTTTGTTTTTTCTCCCTTTTTCAACATTGAAAATAAAAAATGAATCGTAATAAAAAAATATCATTTTTTTTATTTGTGCTTCAACTCTTCTTTAAAAGGCTCATCATTCTTCATATCTTTTCATTCATGTAACTGAACTTCATAAGAATCTCTCTCTCTCTCTCTCTCTCTCTCTCTCATAGTTTTTCTGTTAGTCTCCCTTTCTCTTAGTGATTGTGTCTCAAGTTTCAGTCATGGATGAAAGAGAGATGAAATATTCAATCTTACAAAATATTTCTATCTTTTGATTTTCTTTTCCTCTGGTTTTCTTTTCTCATCTAAAAAACTCAGTTTTTTTTTTACATTCTTTTAACTACTAGCATTGAGAAAGAAAACCCATTTTCGATTTCAAAAGTTAAAGTCTTTTTTCTTTCTTAATGAGTTCACTAACCATGAAAAATGCGTCATCTATTATTATTTCTTCTTGTTCTTCCCATTGGGCCATCATTTGTAGACTCTTACCTGGAAGGACATATAATGCAGTGAAGAATCATTGCCATGTGCTCATGGCGAGGAAGCAAAGGGAGCACTCAAGTTTCGATAAGAGAAGAAAGCCCACATTTGAAATCCCTTCATAGGGTTTCGAGAATATGACTTTCTGTACAGTTAGTAGATCAACCATCTCAAGCACTTCGACATGCACCAAGCTCTCCCTTACTCCCGTACCTTTTCAATTTCAGAACCCCATTCAGAATTATCAGACATATGAATCACAAATGGGTATGTTTTAGTCCATTATTTTGGCCTGAAAATTCTCTATAACCACGTTTTTTAAATCGTAGTCACAGACACATCACAATTTTTAATATTACAAAGAATTAAAATAAAATAAGGCTGATGTCACAACTTTTTATATTGTAAAGAATTACCACCAAATAATACAATTTTGAATACGAAATAAGATCTTTTAAAAAAATTGGGCGTAACATTTAGGTATTGTGGAGGTTTTAGGTATGCTAGGAGGAAGCAAGGAGCCAGATGAGGATTTGGTTATTGGGAAGTTATTCAGTGCTATGAAGAGTTATGGTCACAGGGAAAACCTTGCGATGAGTGTGGACCAATCAAAATCAAAAGTTGTTACAGTACCTGAGTTAGTTGCCACTGACACGAACAATCAAGCAATTCTGTGGGAAAGTGAAAACATGGGGGATAAACTAAAAGCACCATTTTATTGACTTTCTTGGAGTAGGAAATACATAGAGAAATTGTTGGTGAAGTAGTCTTTTCTCAAAGGATCAAAGACTAAAAAGGTAAAAGTGCAAGATCTGTTAGGAACTGCCGGTAAAGAAATAGTGGTAAAAAGTAAAAACCATTGTGGCATTAGTTTGGTGATGTTGTAAGTTAATTAAATTCCTTATTTATCATATATTAAATGAAAAGAGTCTCTCATATTTAGGGAATAATTGAAAATGCTCATTTATTTCATTTTATATATATAACTTTGTTCAACTGCAATTTTTACCAAACATTATGAGAAATTGTTCGTGAAGTAGTGCTTTCTTAAGGGATCAAAAGGCCGAAGAGGTAAAAGTGGAAGATATGTGTTAGGAACTGGTGGAATAGAAATAGTGGTAATTAGTTTTGTGCCATTAGTTTTGTGATGCTGTAGGTTCAATCTGCTCATTGTGTAATGTTTGTTGCATAGAAAGCTAAGTGCAACTAAAGAAAAATGTGTGTGTGGGAGTGTGTGCGTGTGTGGGTGTTATCAGACTCATTAGTTGTAATGAAGTTATAACTCCCTTTAGGTTGGATTAATCGAGCAAACTTCAATAGACAATATTTGGGTTTTGTTATTTTGTGGTGTACTATAGTTTTTCAAATATGGAATTGGTATGCAAGAGAATCACAATGATGAAAGCAGTTCAAGAAAAATTGGTACTACAACCACCGACTATAATTTTTTTATGATATAATTCTACTAGAACATTTCGGTGTAGTCATCAACTATCATTTACAACAGACAATTTTATTAAAATATATAGAAAATCAATAGAAGAATTTGTACGGTGAAGACCTAAACACGAATAACCTTGTTTAAAGACAATTGTTTTTAGATTAAGCCGAAAAAACCTAATTTTTGTAGAATCAAATTTAGAAAAGACCAAAGTTGTTTTAGATTTATGCTCGGAAAACATATATTAAAAATACAATCAAAAGAATTTTGGTTTGATAGAATGAAGTAAACTTAACTTAAAGATAAAATGACCAACAAAGAAGAAAAAAGAAAGCACACTAATCAATAGTAAAAGTAAAAGCAATGAAAAAAACGAGGGCAAACCTGAAGTTGAAGATAGTACGTAGCGTGTGTTACCAAGGTGAAAGTCTTTAACGGATTAAATTTTTGAAAGAAAGAATAGTGGATATATAGGGAATGAGCAATTTAATTACAATAGTGGATATATAGAAAGAAAGAATGAAACTATATGAAAACTAGTAAATGGGTATATATTTTTTTGATCAATTAGGAAATGGATATATGGCATCGAGAGATTAAAAAATAAAAGCTAGTTTTATTGTTTTTTTGAAAAATAAAAGCTAGTTTTAGATAATGTGATAAATAGGCATTTAAGCTGCATTTTCCTGAACGAAAACACGTCTTAATTCACTTCTTATGTTGTCCAAAAACTACAATGTTTCAAATCAAATTTTGTTTTGGTGGACAACTGCAACCATATAACCCAACTTGAGTTTTTATCCCATCTTTAGTCTTAACCTCTATTTAGCAAGGTCAAACAACTAGCGTTTAATGATAGCTTGTAGTGGATACACTTGTAGATACAAAATAGATGTGTTTGACAACCTCTAGCATATATTTATTTTTCACTAGCTTATAGCGTTTCTCCAGACGTCACCTGAAGTAGTGTATGAGCTTATAACTTATAGCGTTTAATTTTTTTTATATATTTTATTGTTATTATTTTAATTAAATTCCTTATTTATCATATACTAAATGAACAACTAGCGTCTCTCATTTTTATGTACTGATTGAAAATCACTGCGCAGATGTTGAAAAAAGGGCGCCCTATTGGGCAGCACTCTTGATGTAAGCGCTATATTTACTTAAAACGCGCAGGGAATGGGCAGCGCTCCTGCTGTAAGTGCTGCTTTTGTTGCCAACCAGAAATAAAAATCTGGTTCCTCTTGTTGCGAACCAGAAATAAAAATCTAATTCCTCTCACTCACTCTCAAAATGAAGAGTTGCGAACCAGAAACCCTTTCGCCTCCATCTGCTTCCATTTCAGCAGCTTCCTTCACTTCACTTCAGGTTTGTTGATGTTATTTCATTAAACACTTGTTGATGTTATTTCTTTAAACACTTGTTGATGTTATTTCTTTAACCCCAAATCCAAACACTTGTGTTTTAACTTCGTTTTTGTTGATGTTATTTCTTTATAGAGGTAATTTCTTTACACCCTCTCCCTATTGTGGATCTTCTTCTTAAGACCACAGAGGTAATTTCTTTACACTCTCTCCTTACTTTCTCTCTTATTTTTCTGTTTCAGCCACTGAAAATCTACTAACACTTGGTTTCTTTCTTTGTGAGATCCTTCAACCACTTGTTGAAGATACAACGCGCTCAAAGAAAGAAATGTTGCAGAAAGCACACAAGGAAGAAAATATCACTTAGGGTAAAGATATTGTTTAATTAAATATCACAAGGAAGAAAGCAATGATGCAGAAAGCACACAAGGATGCATAAAGTACATTATGTTTAATTAAAAAAATAGAAAAAAGGAAAATAAACCAAAACAGAAAAAAGGGAAATAAACAAAATCAGAAAAAAATTAATAAAAAAAACTATACAATGGGCAGCGCTTTTGATTGTAAGCGCTACCCATTGTGTTACCCATGAGCAGCGCTTACACTGAAAAGCGCTACCCATGCCCAAAAGGAGCTAGGGCGATGGGCGGCGCTTTTCCCAGGTGGTCTACCCATGGCTATCAATGAGCAGCCCTTTTTAAGGGCTGCCCATTGTGGGAGTGGAATCAACAACGCCAAGTTTAGCAGCGCTCAGAAGCGCTACCCATGACAAAAAATAAAGTGCTGCCCATCCCCAAATCTGTTTTAGTGAATGCTCATTTATTTCATTTTTTATTCATAAGCTTGTTCACTTTCTAATTTTACCAAACATTATATATTCACACTAATAGCTTATACGCTATAAGTTAGTTTATCTGCTATCTGATAGTTTCGAACAAACAGATGTTAAGCCACCTCATGTTTAAGAATAGGTTAAAATAGTCACTCCAATGCTGAATTTACTAAAGAAACCAAAAGTAGACCACACCTTCAAAATTTCCCCTTAGTTCCTCATATCCTCATTCGTTCACTCACCCTCATTTCCACTTTTTGTGTTGTTGGCTGCTACAAGCACTAGTGCAAAATCAGGAAAAGAATTAGACATTTAAAGTCAGGCGCTCAGATGCCTGACTTAATACGTTGATGCGGTGGCAAATTTCTATTTAAGATGAAAATCTTTATTTGACGCGCGTGTTTTTAAGTCAAGCGTAAACATGCTTGACTTCAAAAGTGAAAAGTTCTAACATTTTAAGACAAGGTGGTATATAGCCTGACTTCAAAAGTATGATATACCTTTCTTAATGAGTTCACTAAACATGAAAAATCCTTCAACTACTATTTCTTCTTGTTTTTCTGATCTGGTTCCTCAAATTTCCAAATCTAACCCTACTAGGGTGATGGATCAAGTTGAAAGGTATGATATACCGTTTCATGGTGAAGGGGATGAAAGATCTTTTGTGGATGAGAAAAGTACGTTGCCTTTGAAATTGGATGGGGATGTTGATGCTAATACTTCTTCACCTACTCAGAAAATCGAGAATACTAAGCTATGTGTTAGACGCCATTGGAAACCGTCTGAAGATGCAAACCTTAGAGAGCTTAGAACACCCTGTTGCGCCCGAAAAAGCCTCCGAGGGAGAACCTTCCTCGTTTACAACTTTTCTAAAAAAACAATGACAATGAAGCCGCCACCAATACTTATTTAAGGAAAGTATTAGAAAAACCTTTTTTAGAAAGCGATTGGCCTTTGAAAACTGAGAGTTTTGGGTTCGGGGGTCGGTTACGCGCGGGGAAGGTATTAGCACCCCACGCATCCTCTCTACTGAGAGGGAACCTTTAATTAAATGTGTGGTTTTTGTATGTTGACCTGAAAATATTTAATTTTGCCTCTCTACTTCTTATTGAAAAATTCTTAGTAAAAATCTTTATTTATTATGAAAAGGGGGAAAAAATGGTTTTTTTAGAAGAGGGCGCTTGACGAGAATTAGCCTCTCGCTCCTACGTATCTCCCGGTGCGATGGAGAATTCAAAGCTACGTAGTTCTGGGTTGTCTAGAAAAAGGTTTTTGTTTTTTTTACCTTGTTTAATTGTGAAAATTGGGCATTCATGATGATCAATTGAGCAAAGGCTCCAAGTGATCACCACTAGTACCTCATTGTTTAATAATCATGCAAGCAACGGCTTCACGAGACTATTAACAAAGTTTTTGATTTAGTGAAACTCCTTAGGAAAATTCAGGCATTCATGATGATCAATTGAGCAAAGGCTCCAAGTGATCACCACTAGTACCTTATTGTTAATAATCATGCAAGCAAAGGCTTCACAAGACTATTAACAAAGTTTTTGATTTATGAGAAACTATTTTGTCTTGAAGAGAATTAAATTAAATTAAAACAAAACGAAAAGGGGGGGTGAAAGGGTAAAATAGGGTATTATTAGTCGCAAGGGGTTGTATAATTAATAGCAGGTGTAAAAAGGAAGCCCAGTTCGCATTGGAGGGCCCAGAATGCGAAGCTGGGCTTAAGTGAGGGAGGGTGCGCGCATGAATTGAAGGGGGTGTTAATAGTATTCTGATAATAAAAATAAAATTAAAATAAAAGTTAATTAAAACCCTGCGTATATAATGCAAAACCTAAAAAAAATTCTAAACCTAATTCCTAACCTCTTCCCTACCAGCGCGCCGCACTCCCCCATTCCCTTACCCTAATTCCATTTTTTTCTCTCCTTAGCGCCTTATCCGCGACGCCTCTCCTCCTTATTGCGCCGTATCTCTTCTCATCTTTTCCCTAGCTTCATTTTTCTGCTCCTCCTCACCGATTCTCAGTTTCGTTTTTTTTTGGATTTCTCCTCGCCGTCCTAATCTCTCTCACGGTGCCGTTTTGAGGCGTACGGTGGTTGTTTGGGTTGTCGCGCGGTGGTTGGGGTTGACGCGTGCGGTGGTGGGCTGGTGGACGGTGCGATGGTGAGGGTTTGGTGCGAGGGGTGGTTCCAGTGGATGGGCTGTTTGTGGTGTTTGGGGGCGTACGGTGGTGGTTTGAGTAGGCCACGGTGGCGGCGGTTGCTGTGGGGGGGTCTGTGATGAGCTGAGGGGTGACTCACGATGGTGATTTCAAGTGGGGTTCGCTGGAGTGTTGGTGTTTCATGGCAGCTGGAGTTATCTGGAAGGGGTTGGCTTCAGTTTGGTGGCTCGTCGGAGCTTCGCCGGAGAAGACGAAGTCTCCGGCGAAACTTCAAAGGTCAGTTTTTTAATTAATTTTTTTAATTCTTAGTTTCGGTTTTTTGATCCTCTTCTTCCCTATGTCTCTGTTATTTGTTGTTTTTATATACCCATTTAAACTCAAACAGATTATATATAAATAATTTCAGCACATATTTCCCTACTTAATGGTTTAGTGGAACCAACCTTAACTCCAGCTTCTGAGAACTCTCTTATTTGCCCAGCTACTGCTGCTCCTCTTGCTGTTATTTCCCTCTTTTTTGCTTCCTGGACTGAAAATTGCTACTGCTCCTCTAAATCTCCAGCTTCTGAAATGACTCACTTTTGCTACTGAAACGAGAAGAACAACTGCTGCTGCCTTCTTTTCTCTGTTGTTGTGATTCTTTTTTTGTCTGAACTTATGTGTGTGAATCTTTCTGTGAAAATTGCTGTCTTTTCTTCCTTCAATTTGGTTTTCAGATTAGCATTTTATAGCCATATTTTGAAACCGAAAATTAATTTTTTGATTACTGATTATTACTGGTTAATGGCCTTGTCTCCTGGACAGCTAGTAGCTGACTCAGGGCTGACTCCACCTCCCCCCTTTTTAGCTGCTGATTTGAATTAGCTATTTTTCAGGTTTTGGAGTGGATCAATCCAGGCCCAACAGTTGCAGCAATAGCTTTAGAGAAACCCTAATTTGCTGCCTAATGTGTATTTTCGGATCTGGCCATTTTTGGCCCTTTTGATGTAATTTTTTTGTATTTTTTTGGACAATTGGACTCCTAAACACTATTAAAGTGTAAATAAAAATAAATATATTTTTTTGACATTTTTAGACTATATATACTACTCAAAATAAATGAATAGGCAAAGTAAAAATAATAAAAGAAATCGGGCCAAATACAAAAGCGATATCGGACCCAACTAGACAAGTGTGTGAGAACGAGGCCCAAATAAAATAAATAAGCCCGTTGACCACTAAACGCTAAAATTATCTCAGAATCGCGTTCTTAAGCCCAAATTGAAACGACAAGCCCAATCGCGAGAAAAATGACTTTGTTAGTCCCAATTAGGTTCGACTAAATCCAAATACGAAGAATAAATTGAAGAACGCACGAAAAGATCGATCATTCGCGTGCATGCCTAATTTAAAACAACGGTATTTCGATTTAGTTGAACAGGGTAATTGAAATTGGCCAGGGTTAGTAACTGAGACGCCATACTGATAATTCTCGTAATCACGCGACTTCAAAACTCGATTTAAGTAAAATAAACGACTAAAACTAGAAAAAAGAAGACGGACAAAATTGGGGTATAACAGCTGCCCCTCTTTATTTGGATTTTGACAAGGAATATGAATTGGCCGAAACATATTCCGAGGCAAAATGGAAATAAAGAATTCAGAAATTATACCAATTTTGTCTACCTAGAGAAATCTGAGTTTTCTTTTCCTTTTCCTTCTCTTTTTTTCTTTTTCTTTTTTTTTTATCTGGATTTTAACAAAGAATATGAATTGGCCGAAACATATTCCGAGGCAAAATGAAGATAAAGAGTAGGCACTTTCGTGTCGATGCGAAAACAGTAAATGAACACTGACGTGCGGGCAAAAAAGGTAAAACGGGCACTTGGCATGCAGAAAGCGGTAAATGGGCACTTGGTGTGCAGAAAGCGGTAAATTGCCCAGGCTGCCTAAAACCTGTAATCCTTAAACGGACTCTTGATGAATCCGAGTTTGCACGTGGCTTTGAGGAGAACGCTTCCTGTTGGCCTTTTCGAGCGACCGGGGGGATCGTTATCAGCTCCGGAACTGATATACTGATCAATGCACGGCGTCCACTGTATCTTAAGCTGATACAACTATTCCGTTGAACCTCACATGGGGCTGCGGTCCATCGTGTTGCTTGTACACGATGTGAGACCTGGACAGAAGGGAGCGTTGAACTCCGACGAGAGCGATTTTGAACTCCAAACTGCAATGCACGCTTGAGCGCTGAACTGAAAAGCATTTGAACTCCGAACTAAGGGAGCATTCCGTCTTTGTACCTGCAAGTGATATGAACAAATGTATGCAATGCAAATGCCATGATTGCTTTTTGATGGGATGAACGTGATGTGATGCAGGAGTTTCTTCTTGCTTGCATGAGTTTTCTTTTTTGTCTATGTTTGATAAATGCAATGCATGAGTTTCATTCGTTTTATTGCTCTTTTGCTCTCTTTTTTTTCTAATCCCCTTTTTTATTGTTTTCTTTTTCTTTTCTTCTTATTTTTGTTGCTCTTTTGCTCTTTTTGGCTTTTCTTTCGCCGGTTCAACCAAATCGTAGGACTTGCGCTACGAGGCACGATGATCGTCCATAATGGTGTGAGGGTCATGCTTCAGCCTTTTTTGTGAATTATTTTGACGCACTCAGTGCTTTTGTTTGGCTTTTCTGAATATACCTGATTGAGAGATCATTTCTTTTCTCATGATTTTCAAAAGTTTCGCAATGAGTTTAATGCTCTGATTTGTGCACCTTTTCATAATTCATTTATCATCTACCATAAAACATCATTTTAAAGCACAAATGAAAAGGAAGCAATGACAAAACAATAAGCAGACGGAGTGGGGAGTTTGGACTTTTATTCATATGGAAATCGAACGCGCAAAAGGTCGCGCCGACTGAAAAGAGTACATTGAGAACTTTGAAACTAAGAAAAAGCAAGAAAAATGGACGCAACAGATCTTATGAGCGTTTTTCGTCTTTGAAGTGTTGATGTCAATCACCCATACTTATATCCTTGACCACCCTTTTACCCAAGCTTTTGGAGACGCTGCTTGCCTCTTTTACTTTTTTTTTTAAGTCCAACCTTTCTAACCCTAATTTTTGCCTGGACCGCTCTTTGCGAGTTTTCAGTCCACTGGGTCGCTCTTTTTTTTCCTAGGCCGCCCTTTCGGGATTTCAACCTAGCGAGCTAATTCTTGCTTGACTCATTTTTTCTTTTTCCTTTTTATTTTTCTCAAGCGTAATATTTCTTGACTAAATCTGAATTGACTGGGTTTCTGAGTTCTTCACCATCCATGTTGGTGAGTATCAATGCTCCTCCAAAAAAGGCTTTCTTTACCACATATGGTCCATCATAGCTAGGAGTCCATTTCCCACGGGGGTCACTCTGGATAGGCAAAATCTTCTTGAGCACAAGGTCTCCCTCGCTGAATTCTCGGGGACGAACCTTCTTGTCGAAAGCTGTTTTCATCCTTTGTTGATACAACTGGCCATGACACAGGGCAGCAATTCTTTTCTCCTCAATGAGATTCAGCTGATCCAGACGAGCTTGGACCCATTCTGCTTCTTCCAACTTGGTTTCCATCAGTACCCGCAGAGAGGGTATCTCAACTTCAATGGGGAGGACTGCTTCCGACCCATACACCAAAGAGAAAGGGGTTGCCCCAGTTGAAGTACGCACTGAGGTACGATACCCATGCAAGGCGAAAGGAAGCATCTCGTGCCAATCTTTATAGGTTACTACCATCTTTTGCACAATCCTCTTGATATTCTTGTTGGCCGCTTCAACTGCCCCATTCATCTTGGGACGGTATGGAGAAGAATTATGATGTTGGATTTCGAAGTCCTCGCATAACTCTTTCATCATCTTACTGTTCAAGTTGCTGGCATTATCTGTGATATTCTTATCCGGAAGCCAATAGCGGCAAATCAAATCTTTCTTTACAAACTTAGCAACCACAGAGCTGGTAATGCTGGAATATGAAGTAGCTTCAACCCACTTGGTGAAGTAATCAATAATGACCAGGATGAAGCGATGCCCATTTGACGCCTTAGGCTTGATAGGACCTATGACGTCCATGCCCCACATTGAGAATGGCCAAGAGGCAGTCAAGACATTTAGGGAAGCAGGTGGTACATGAATATGATCAGCGTAGATTTGACACTTGTGACATCTTACGAAACTATAGCAATCTGATTCCATTTGCAACCAATAATAGCCAGCTCTTAAGATTTTTCTTGCCATGGTGTGCCCACTGGAATGAACCCCAAATGAGCCTTCATGGACTTCTCTCATGATTTTTGTTGCCTCTTCTTCTGTCACACACCTTAAAAGGACCATGTCATAATTTCTCTTGTATAGGACTTCACCGCTCAAAAAGAAATTCCTTGACAATCTTCTGAGGGTTCTCTTGTCATTCCCTGACGCTCCAGGAGGGTATTCTCTGCTCAAGACGTACTGCTTGATGTCATAATACCAGGGCTTGTTATCAGACTCTTCCTCGATGACCATGCAATAATGATGCGCTGGCAAATCTCGATGCTGAATCTCGATGTGAGTCAAGCTTTTGTCGCAGCTGATATTAAACATTGAAGACAAAGTAGCTAGTGCATCAGCCAACTGATTCTCATTGCGAGGAAGGTGCTGGAATGTGATTTCCTCAAAAAGCTCAACCAGCTTTAGAATGTAATCTCGGTAAGGGATCAACTTGGAGTCCCTGGTCTCCCAATCACCGTTCACTTGGTGAATTACTAGGGCTGAATCTCCATACACATCAAGTCTCTTAACTTTCCAATCAATGGCTGCCTGGATACCAAGAATACATGCCTCATACTCTGCGATATTATTAGTGACGTAGAAGCTTAGTCTGGTAGTGAATGGGATGAAGCGATTATCAGAGGAAATCAGCACTTCCCCGGCTCCGTGCCCGTATATATTGGAGGCACCATCGAACACCATTCTCCACCTTTCATCTTCTGGGGATTTCCCTTCTTCAAACAAAGCCATGATATCTTCATCAGGAAAGTCATACTGCATAGGCTGATAATCTTCAACGGGCTGATGTGCCAGGTACTCGGCCAGCGCACTACCTTTAATTGCTTTCTGAGTGACATATAGGAGATCATATTCTGATAACTGCATTTGCCAACGGGCAAGCCTCCCTGTAAGTGCCGGCTTCTCGAAGATATACTTGATAGGATCCATTTTAGATACCAACCAAGTAGTGTGACTTAGCATGTACTGCCTCAAACGATGAGCAGCCCAAGCTAAAGCACAACAAGTCTTTTCTAGCAGCGAGTACCTTGTCTCACAGTCAGTGAATTTCTTGCTCAAATAGTAAATGGCATGCTCTTTCTTCCCAGATTCATCATGTTGCCCTAACATGCAACCCATTGAGCTGTCTAGCACGGTTAGGTACAGGATCAAAGGTCTGCCGGGTACAGGAGGCGTCAATATAGGTGGATTCTGAAGATATTTTTTGACCTTTTCAAATGCTTCTTGACAATCATCATTCCATTTGGTCTCTTGATTCTTGCACAAAAGTTTGAAGATTGGTTCACAAGTGGCAGTCAACTGGAATATGAACCTAGAGATGTAGTTCAGTCTTCCGAGAAAACCTCGAATCTCTTTTTCTGTTTTAGGGACTGGCATCTCAAGAATCGCACGCACCTTGTCTGGATCGACCTCTATCCCCTTTTGGCTGACGATGAACCCCAACAACTTTCCTGATCGCACGCCAAAGGTACACTTGGCAGGATTTAATCTGAGCTTGAATTTTCTCAACCGCTCGAAGAGCTTTCGCAAATTGACAATGTGTTCCTCATCAGTTTTAGACTTGGCGATCATATCATCCACGTAGACCTCTATTTCTTTGTGCATCATGTCATGAAACAATGTTACCATAGCCCTTTGATAGGTAGCACCGGCGTTCTTCAACCCGAATGGCATGACTCTGTAACAGAATGTTCCCCAAAGAGTTGTGAAAGTCGTCTTCTCCATATCCTCAGGAGCCATCTTGATCTGGTTATACCCTGAATACCCATCCATGAAGGAGAACAGTGAATGTTGCGCCGTACTATCCACTAAGACATCAATATGGGGCAGGGGAAAATCATCTTTGGGACTAGCACGGTTCAGATCTCTGTAATCAACGCACATTCTAACTTTCCCGTCCTTTTTCGGAACTGGCACGATGTTGGCAACCCATTGCGGATACTTGGCTACCACTAGGAACCCAGCGTCAAACTGCTTTTTCACTTCATCCCTGATCTTTAAGGACATTTCTGGCTTCATTCTTCTCAGTTTCTGCTTTACCGGAGGACATTCTAGCTTGACTGGCAACTTATGCACCACTATGTCAGTATCTAAACCTGGCATATCTTGATAAGTCCATGCAAAGACATCAACATACTCATGTAGGAGTTCAATTAGTTTCTTGCGCTCACCTTCCTTCATTGAAGTACCCACCTTTACTTCCTTCTTGCTGTCCTCTGTGCCTAGGTTAATTATCTCAACGGACTCCCCATGTGCCTGAATAACCTTTTCCTCTTGTTCAACCATTCTCATCAACTCTGGAGGAGTTTCCCAGTCATCCTCAACATCCTCCTCAGCTTGGTTAACGGGGTGATCAAAATTAACATATGAATCGTTGGCATCGTTATTCTCAAAGATATTCATTTTAGATCTGCATTTGCGGGAATAGAAAGAAATGAACAGGCAAAAATAGAAACACAAGATGGAGACGTATGATAATGAAAAGCAAATTTATTCATTTGAGAATTCAAAACAACATTTTATTGATAGATGATATTTGAAGGAAAAACGTGCATGCCCTTATGAAATATCCTAAGGCCTTGGGCAGAGCCAAAGAATTTGCATTACAAAATCATTACTTTGGAATGAAAATAATAGGGAAATCAATGATCTTCCAATTATCAAGCTCTTCATCTGCTGCACTGCGACGCACCAAGTCCACTCCTTTGTTTTCCACAACTGATTCTTCCTCAATGACGGCCACCTGATTGGGATCCAGCATACCCGCATTCCTAAAGCTCCGGGAGAGATCATGGATAGGAATCTTCTTCCAGCTTGGTTCCCGTCCCTGAATCTTAGCTAGCCTCCTTTCTCGCTTTTCCTCAGCCATTCTCTTCTTGTCAGCCTGAGTGGGCCAATATCCTAACCCACGCCTATCCTTGTAATCTTGCAGCTGAACCGGCGTCAGAACTCCTTGCTCGGACTTTCCCAACCCTTTTCCGATCTGGTAACCATTTTGCAGCATGACTTTGGCTACCATGACAGCAGCATTAGATATCTTTGGTACGGGCAACGGGGCTTCTTCCCCCACAAAAGCAGCATTTGCAATTTCTAGTGATTGAAAGGTAGATTCAAGTGATTCTTCTGCAGCCTCAATGTATTGAGAGGGATGGGGTTTGCTAACGATGAACTCTTCTTCTCCAAAAACGACTATCAGCTTGTCGTCGACTACAAACTTAAGCCTTTGGTGGAGGGATGAAGGAACAGCACCGGCAGCATGAATCTAGGGTCTCCCCAGGAGACAACTGTAGGATGATGCAATGTCCATGATCTGAAAATTCACATAAAATACTTCTGGCCCTATCTGCATCTGGAACTCCATTTCTCCCATAACCTCTTTCTTGGATCCGTCAAATGCCCTAACTAGTGTTGAGCTAGGCTTCATATATGAACAGTCTACATTTAATCTGCTCATAGTAGATTTGGGCATGACATTCAAAGAGGATCCATTGTCGATGAGGACCCTGGAGAGTGTATATTCACCACATCTAACTGAAATGTGAAGTGCCTGATTATGCCCCTTTCCCTCAGGGGTGAGCTCATCATCGGTAAAAGTAATATAATTGGATGCAACAATATTCCCTACAATGCCATCGAGCTGGTCAACAGTGATGTTCTCAGCTACATGGGCTTCATTCAATACTTTCATTAGGGCTGTACGGTGAGCCTCAGAATTGAGCAGTAGGGACATGATAGAGATCTTTGCAAGAGTGTGGTGCAGCTGGTCCACCACTTTGTAATCACTCTGACGCATGATCTTCAGAAATTCAGTGGCTTCTTGTTCTGACGCTTTCCTACTTTCCTTGGGTTCTTGCGCTTTGCCTTTGCTAATTCTTTCCTCCTCCTCCTTTGAGGGACCTTCTTTCAGGACTTCAGGGACATAAACACGTCCGCTTGTAGTGACTCCGCTGCTTCCCGCAATGTTGGTGACATCGGGAACAACCTGAGGCGTCTGAATTGGAACTGACACCCCATAGCTCCATGGAACAACATTGTTCTTTTGATGAGGAGCTGGGACAGGAATCACAATGGTCTTAAGTCTCTCCTCGATCGGCTTTCGGCTATACGGGACCTCAATGGGTTTCTGAACATTTATATTCCTACCTGATTGGAAAGTCAGCACGTCCTCCTCTTTCTCTTGCACACATATTTGGATTACATGACGATCCAATAGGTCCTGCAAAACTGTCCTGAAAGCCTCACATGCCCCATCACAATTAACATCGACACAGACTTCTCTCTGAGTACATCCTCTCCCAATGACCCCGAACTTGCATAGCTCTGCATGAATAACCTCTAAGGGTGTTTGGATACACTCCACAGTTCTGATTAAGGACTGACTCCCCATATCATGGATGGCATTGGTTGCATGTTTCTGATGACCAGGCAGCGGATTAGTTGTGATACTCGGGTTTTCTTGTTTGAAGGTTATCCCTTTGGCATCAATAAGATCTTGCACCACAATTTTGAATGCCTTGCAGTCCTCAACAGCGTGTCCCACTGCCCCTTCATGAAATGCACAGGTAACATTGGGATTGTAGCCTCGGAAGTAGGGTGGCTGAACTGGTCTCATGGGTCTGGTATTGATGAGTTTGTTTGTAAAAAGATAGTTGAAGAGGTCAGTATAGGACATGGGGATGGGATCAAAGGTGGTCTGTTTTTTGTCTGGGTAGCTTTTGTGGTAGTTATTTTGTGGTGGAAGGGTTGGTCGTGTTTGAGTGGGGACAGGGATGTTTTGTGTTTGATAAGGTGGGCTTATGGTGATGGCGTTGGTCTCTACTTCTTTCTTCTTTGAAAATCCGGAGAATGGCTTTTTCTGGGTGGTTGTACCTGTGGAACCATGTGCAATCTTGCCGCTTCTCATTCCGTTTTCTAGTCTTTCACCGATGATTACCATGTCTGAGAAATTGGAAGACACGCTACCAATCAACCGATCGTAGTATAACGGCGGCAGGGTTTCCATGAACATGAAGACTAATTCCTTCTCTAACAAAGGGGGTGTTACCTGTGCAGCCAAAGCCCTCCACCGCTGGGCATACTCTTTGAATGACTCATTATCTCTTTTTGCCAGATTCTGCAACTGTGTTCTGTCTGGCGCCATATCTGTATTGTACTGGTACTGTCTGAGGAAAGCATCAGCCAAGTCCTTCCAACAATGGATATGGGACGGTTCTAACTGCATGTACCAGTTGAGAGATGCTCCCGCAAGGCTCTCTTGGAAGTAATGGATCAACAACTTGTCATCATGAGAGTGTGCAGCCATTTTTCTACAGTACATGATCAGATGACTTTTAGGGCAAGTCACGCCTCGGTACTTGTCAAAGTCGGGAACTTTGAATTTGGGAGGTAAAACCACATCAGGGATGAGACACAGATCACGAGCTTCTCTTGCTCTAGAGCCCGACCCTTCAATCATCCTTAAGCGTTCTTCTAACATATGATACCTGTCTCTAGCTTGTGGAGCTTCAGCAGGATAGTTCTGAGGAAAACCATTCACACCGTAGTGAGGATTACTCATCGACACTACGGCTGGGTTCACGTGTGGGTCACGTGAGTGAGTGATATTCCCAGGAATTGGTCCCTGAATTGGGGGTGGATCGTTACTGGTGAATGAAAGTCAAACGGAGTTCCCGGCGGAATAGCAATCTGAATTTGGCCCTGAGGCGCTCCCGCTCCTCCACTGTTTGTGGCTGAGATGGGTCGGACTTGTTCTGCAACCCTAAGGGGATTACTTCCCGCATTAGCCTCGGCTCCTGGAGGTGCGTATCCGGATGGGAGTCCCCAAGGCATCCCATGCATAACTGGTTGGCCCTGGTTGTTGGTTCCTGAAGTATGAGCAAAGGTGTTAGTCTCGAGACTCGGAGGGGGAAGAGTGACAGCAACTCCGGTAGTGACGGCGAGACTTTCAGCGGCAGTTCCGTTCCTCAAAGCTTGTAGTATGCCCATCATTTCCGTCATCTGTGCTCCCATTGCCCCTATTTTCGTTCTCAACTCCCGATTCTCTTGAACCAATTGCTCTGGATTGGGAACCTCAGCAGCGGTGTTACCATGGTCTGATTCCCCACTTCCTAAGTCTTCAATAACAGGACGGCCCCGGTCATTCTGGTTAGTTGCCATGAGCCTTGCTTGTAGACGAGTCAGGTATAGATGTTGGCGAACCAGCTTGTCTTTTTCTATTGAGGGAATACACTTTATGAGCACGAGGATTAAATAAATGAATGCAGATGCAATGCAATATGCATGATTTTATGTTTGTTTGGGTGCCGGGAATCGCGGTGTAATTCGTCTTGTCATAGGCGTGTAGGTCTAAAGCTCTAACATTTTTGTTTTTATTTTTATTATTATTATTATTATTATTTTTTTGCAACGAAGTTGGAAGCAATAGGCAAAACGAACACACTTTATTCAAAAGGAAAGAATACTTCAAACTCGAGAGAAAAGCAAAGTACAATATTCTGAGGACAAAGTACAATATCCAAAGAAAATTACAACTTTTTAGAGAAAATTACAATTTCCTAAGAAATATTGCAATGTTCTAAAGTGAACTTCAGAGGCATATAGCCTTCAATTTCTCCTTCCTCTTTCTCTTCTTGCTTTCGACCGCTCCCTTGGCCTTCTCCATGAGTTCTTCTGTCAGGATCTTACAATACTCGACAAACTCACGCACCTTGGCCGGAGTGTTGCAAGGGTTCAATTCTGCTTCAGCTCTTCTTAGCTTCTTGGGAACATTTCTCACAGCTTGATTAGCTAGCCGTGCTAGCTTTGAAAATTTTCTCCTCCAAAGCTGACTCTCATCCCTTAGCTCCTTGATGACTTCTTGGTCTTCTATTCTGCCAATTAATGCCATGAAGCGTTCCTCCCAGTACTGGCTTTCTGCTTGCACTTGCCCATAAGATTCCCTTAGGTATTGGAAATTCCTCTTCAATTCATCCGACCTTCCTTGTTCAAACTCCAAAGCTTGTTGATATTCTTTCAAGATCCCTATGATAGACTCTCTATCTTGCCTGATATTTTTCACTTGGTTCTCCATTTCAAACTTCATCCTTTGGAATTCCTCTTTTGACTTAGCTAGCGCCTCTCTAACCATTTTCTCATCTCTCCTGAACTTGGCATATGATTTCTTCCATTCCCTTGCTTCCGCCACAGCCTCATTCATCTTTGAGGCGCACCTCTTTACTTCTTCTTTAGCTCCCTCCCAATGTTTCTGAATTCCCCTCTTACTCTCTTCTTCTGTTTCAAGCTTCCTATTGGTTGCTTCAATAGCGGCGGCTTGAAGAACATTTTCATTTTCTAGCTTCCGCTTGTCTTGCATCACCTTTCCCAATCTGTTTTGCAAATCCCTTTTCTCTTCTTTCGCTTTCGATAAGGCCAACCTAACCTCTTCTAGTTCTTCAATTAGGGGAACGTGGGGTTCTGGTATTTTCTCTTCGAGTGATGGCATTCCTTGGTTGGATGATCGAGTTTCCTTAATCCTCTTTTCTAGCCATTGAGTGAAGGAGATAACAGTGGTCCTTTTAGATAACTCGCCCTTGTTTTTCCGTACGACGGTTTCCCAAGCTTGCAAGACTCGCCGAAGTAAGTCCTCGTCTTTAGGGATCCCCTCATGGAGGTAAAAACGGAACAACATAGCTTCGGAGGGTGAGTCCCGCATAGGGTACCCGAGTTGTCTCAAGGCCAAAGACGGGTTATAGTTGATGCATCCCTGTGTTCCCATGAGAGGAACGTTCTGGAAACTGCCACATTGGAATATCACTGAGGGTCTATCTTCCCAAAACTTGTGCAAGTACCACCGAATTTGAAGAGCATCAAGATTCTTAAGAGTATCCTTCCACTCCTGAGGGCTCACAGTCTTCGGATTGCAACCCAAGGTGTAGGAAAGCAGGTCCCCAACTTCACTTTTGTTAATGCACACATGAATGATCAACCAAGCGTATAGCACAGGGAAGGAACAACACTTCTTATCCTTTCGGAACTCATGATGGAGGGTGAAGGCACGATAGGTCTCGGCGAGAATAGCGGGAACCGGGTTGATGAGACTTTTTACACTCTTGAAAGCTAGGAACACACCAACAGCGGTTTCATCTATATGTTTCTCAATCTGAGGGAAAAGAACAATGCCGAAGATGGTCAAAGCTAGTACTTGCTTGAAAGAAACCCAATCATTTGATGTTACATAACTAGTCATCAAACTCTCAAAGTACTCCTGAGGAAACCCAAATATCTTGTTACGCTTAACTTTGTGGGACCGCACTTCTTCTACACTGATTTGTAACAAGGAAGCAAACTTCTCATCTGAATAATACTGCCTCTGATACTGGTAAGGTCTAGCCTCTGAGCGATCAAAACCCAGAATCTTCTCATACTCCTCTAGGGTAGGTGCCATTTGGAAGTTCTTGAAAAGAAAACATCTAATCTCAGAGTCATAGAACCAACATAGGGCGGTGATGGCGCTCTCTTGTACTTCTAACTGTAATAACTTGTGGATGTTCCCATAAGTCTTGTCGAAGGACCGAAGCTCAATAGGACCTAATAGGGAAGCATATTCCTTCAAACTAGTTACATCAATCTTCTTTACAATGGGGAACCTCGACTTGAATGCGGTTTTGCCTTTGGATTCCATGTTGCTTCTTACACACCTATGACAAGGTTCGGTGTTACGTTGCGATCTCCGGCAAACAAACTTTAATGCATGAAGAATGCAAATGATGAAAGTTTTTTTTTTTTTCAAACTTTTGTTAGATGCAAATGCAATGGTGCGAAACGATGTGAATGCGAAATGATGTGGATGCGAAATGATGTGTCATTTACATAAAAAGAGGGTAAGAAAATAAGGATATTATTTTCTACGATTTTTGAAATAGAGTTTAAGAAAAAGGAATGCCTAAACTAATGCAACAAACAAAGGCGTGCCCCCGTGTCCTACAAAGGGTGGAAATCCTAGGGTCTAAAGTCGACGAAAGGGGTAATCCTCCCATGTAGGTTCTAATCACTTCCTTACAATGGCAACCAAGAGCTAAAGTTTCTCTCATGATGGCACCCACAATCGTAGAAAGCTACCGAGTGTGAGGCATCATGACAAAGCGCACTCTTGGGTGGAACTTTCATGAGAGCCATACAGACAAAGGTCTACGAATGGCAGTCACTAATCGTTCCCACTCTCCTAGGGTTTTTGTTCAGACCTTGGGTTTGAGGCGCCACTCAATGCTCACAAGTATAGGATGTGAAGTGTGTGTCGAGGGCACAACACCTAGGAATAACTACCCTTCCCCACCTGCAAATGAAAATCCAGAGCAGTCCAGACAAATGCAAGCGATATCATGTTGTCTACCCTAGGGTTTAATATCATCAAATACAACTAATCTAGAGTGCCAACAACATTGCACTACTTACCTCAAGAAAGGGAGCAAAGAAGAAGGGGACATGACAATATGGGGAAGAAATGCATGAGGGAACTAAGCAAAGAAGTAACTATCTATTGCTTTAAACAAAAACAAACATAGAAGAAGAATGCACATGGATGTAATATGCTTAAACAAAAACAAACATAGAAGAAGAATGCACATGGATGTAATATGCTTATGAAAAAGGAAGAAGAAGAGAGGCAAAGCAAGATATTTGAATCAATCATATAAACCACAAACTTAATTAATTAGGCTTGACCCACTTTTTAAAAATTTTTTTTTATTCCCTAGTGGAGTCGCCAGCTGTTGCGCCCGAAAAAGCCCCCGAGGGAGAACCTTCCTCGTTTACAACTTTTCTAAAAAAACAATGACAATGAAGCCGCCACCAATACTTATTTAAGGAATGTATTAGAAAAACCTTTTTTAGAAAGGGATTGGCCTTTGAAAACTGAGAGTTTTGGGTTCGGGGGTCGGTTACGCGCGGGGAAGGTATTAGCACCCCACGCATCCTCTCTACTGAGAGGGAACCTTTAATTAAATGTGTGGTTTTTGTATGTTGACCTGAAAATATTTAATTTTGCCTCTCTACTTCTTATTGAAAAATTCTTAGTAAAAATCTTTATTTATTATGAAAAGGGGGAAAAAATGGTTTTTTTAGAAGAGGGCGCTTGACGAGAATTAGCCTCTCGCTCCTACGTATCTCCCGGTGCGATGGAGAATTCAAAGCTACGTAGTTCTGGGTTGTCTAGAAAAAGGTTTTTGTTTTTTTTACCTTGTTTAATTGTGAAAATTGGGCATTCATGATGATCAATTGAGCAAAGGCTCCAAGTGATCACCACTAGTACCTCATTGTTTAATAATCATGCAAGCAACGGCTTCACGAGACTATTAACAAAGTTTTTGATTTAGTGAAACTCCTTAGGAAAATTCAGGCATTCATGATGATCAATTGAGCAAAGGCTCCAAGTGATCACCACTAGTACCTCATTGTTAATAATCATGCAAGCAAAGGCTTCACAGGACTATTAACAAAGTTTTTGATTTATGAGAAACTATTTTGTCTTGAAGAGAATTAAATTAAATTAAAACAAAACGAAAAGGGGGGGGTGAAAGGGTAAAATAGGGTATTATTAGTCGCAAGGGGTTGTATAATTAATAGCAGGTGTAAAAAGGAAGCCCAGTTCGCATTGGAGGGCCCAGAATGCGAAGCTGGGCTTAAGTGAGGGAGGGTGCGCGCATGAATTAAAGGGGGTGTTAATAGTATTCTGAAAATAAAAATAAAATTAAAATAAAAGTTAATTAAAACCCTGCGTATATAATGCAAAACCTAAAAAAAATTCTAAACTTAATTCCTAACCTCTTCCCTACCAGCGCGCCGCACTCCCCCATTCCCTAACCCTAATTCCATTTTTTTCTCTCCTTAGCGCCTTATCCGCGACGCCTCTCCTCCTTATTGCGCCGTATCTCTTCTCATATTTTCCCTAACTTCATTTTTCTGCTCCTCCTCACTGATTCTCAGTTTCGTTTTTTTTTGGATTTCTCCTCACCGTCCTAATCTCTCTCACGGTCCCGTTTTGAGGCGTACGGTGGTTGTTTGGGTTGTCGTACGGTGGTTGGGGTTGACGCGTGCGGTGGTGGGCTGGTGGACGGTGCGATGGTGAGGGTTTGGTGCGAGGGGTCGTTCCAGTGGATGGGCTGTTTGTGGTGTTTTGGGGCGTACGGTGGTGGTTTGAGTAGGCCACAGTGGCGGCGGTTGCTGTAGGGGGGTCTGTGATGAGCTGAGGGGTGACTCACGATGGTGATTTCAGGTGGGGTTCGCCGGAGTGTTGGTGTTTCATGGCAGCTGGAGTTATCTGGAAGGGGTTGGCTTCGGTTTGGTGGCTCGTCGGAGCTTCGCCGGAGAAGACGAAGTCTCCGGCGAAACTTCAAAGGTCAGTTTTTTAATTAATTTTTTTTATTCTTAGTTTCGGTTTTTTGATCCTCTTCTTCCCTATGTCTCCGTTATTTGTTGTTTTTATATACCCATTTAAACTCAAACAGATTATATATAAATAATTTCAGCACATATTTCCCTACTTAATGGTTTAGTGGAACCAACCTTAACTCCAGCTTCTGAGAACTCTCTTATTTGCCCAGCTACTGCTGCTCCTCTTGCTGTTATTTCCCTCTTTTTTGCTTCCTGGACTGAAAATTGCTACTGCTCCTCTAAATCTCAAGCTTTTGAAATGACTCACTTTTGCTACTGAAACGAGAAGAACAACTGCTGCTTCCTTCTTTTCTCTGTTGTTGTGATTCTTTTTTTTCTGAACTTATGTGTGTGAATCTTTCTGTGAAAATTGCTGTCTTTTCTTCCTTCAATTTGGTTTTCAGATTAGCATTTTATAGCCATATTTTGAAACCGAAAATTAATTTTTTGATTACTGATTATTACTGGTTAATGGCCTTGTCTCCTGGACAGCTAGTAGCTGACTCAGGGTTGACTCCACCTCCCCCCTTTTTAGCTGTTGATTTAAATTAGCTATTTTTCAGGTTTTGGAGTGGATCAATCCAGGCCCAACAGTTCCAGCAACAGCTTTAGAGAAACCCTAATTTGCTGCCTAATGTGTATTTTCGGATCTGGCCATTTTTGGCCCTTTTGATGTAATTTTTTTGTATTTTTTTGGACAATTGGACTCCTAAACGCTATTAAATTGTGAATAAAAATAAATAAATTTTTTTGACATTTTTAGACTATATATACTACTCAAAATAAATGAATAGGCAAAGTAAAAATAATAAAAGAAATCGGGCCAAATACAAAAGCGATATCGGGCCCAACTAGACAAGTGTGTGAGAACGAGGCCCAAATAGAATAAATAAGCCCGTTGACCACTAAACGCTAAAATTATCTCAGAATCGCGTTCTTAAGCCCAAATTGAAACGACAAGCCAAATCGCGAGAAAAATGACTTTGTTAGTCCCAATTAGGTTCGACTAAATCCAAATATGAAGATTAAATTGAAGAACGCACGAAAAGATCGATCATTCGCGTGCATGCCTAATTTAAAACAACGGTATTTCGATTTAGTTGAACAGGGTAATTGAAATTGGCCAGGGTTAGTAACTGAGACGCCATACTGATAATTCTCGTAATCACGCGACTTCAAAACTCGATTTAAGTAAAATAAACGACTAAAACTAGAAAAAAGAAGACGGACAAAATTGGGGTATAACACACCCCTATCCCCACAAGAACCATTGGTTACAGAGTTAGAACCACAACAGCAGCCCCCACAAGAAGAAAACACCATCAAATCTGATGCTGTAGCGCCTGATGCCACAGCATCTGCTGAACCAACTGGTGTGACAGCCCCAACTATTACACCCACAAAGGAGCATAGAATCAAGTAAAGTGCCCGCAGAAACCCAAAGGAAAAAATGCAAGACTTCACTAGTGAGGTTACTGAGTCAAGTGCTGAAAAGGAAGAGGCATCTACTGACCAATCTGCAAGTGTTATAGCACCTAAAATGAAAGAGAAGCATGTAGCTGGCCAGAGAAACCTTCTATCCTATACTGTAGCAAGGAAAAATCCTGGTGCTAAGCTTGCTGATATTGCAGAAGAAGAGGCCGCATCAGGAATGCAAGTTGCCGCTATAGCGTTTGATGCCACAGCACCTGAAGATCAGCCTGTCAAAGTAGCCATATCTGAGGAGGTGCCTCACAAGTCTGATGCAAAGAAACAAGCAGAATCAAAGTCTGCAAAAATGGATGCCAATTTGGAGCCTGAAGCATCTGAAGTTGCTGCTACAGCACCTGACGCTATAGCGCCCCAAGTGGTAGTAGAACAGAAGCCACTTGAAAAGCATCCTAGAGCAAGCAACAGGCTCAAATCATGTGTAGCAAAGAAGTGACCTTCCTTTTCTAAAAAAAAGAAGTCTTTTTCGTGTTTTCAATATCTGTTCTCCTCTCCCTTTAGTATGCATGCGCTGTGGGGACACTGCTAGATTTTATGTTGGGGGGAGGACTTTGCATGTTTATGTTTACTTTGCTGAGTAATTATGAATAAAGAGCATGATCAGTTGATGTTTCTAGCCTTGCAATATTAGAAATTATTCTTTTTGGGCTAATTTTAATGATGATTAAGTGCATAAGTGTAGTGTAGCCTTGCTTGATGAATGACTAGTCTTATTGCTGCTTTTACACAAAACTCTAAACTTAGGGAGAAACCTAGTTAGCTAGGGACTATTTGATGCTGAAGTTAGTCCTGGTTAACCAAGGTTGAGTCAAGTTTTTACTAAAAATTTAGAGTAGCTTTTGAAGCTAAGTTTGGGGGTGCATCGGTTATATTAAGGCTAGGTATAAAGATCATAGGATGGTCAGTGCAATAGGATCTCAAAGTGTACAAATGTTCATGTATATTGTAAAAAGCTGCAATTGCCCGAAGCAAAAGCTGAACTGTTCCAATAATGTGTTTAAAAAAAATTCAGATAAGGAGTTCAGTAATGAGGACATTGCAGTTAAATCTGTTCATCAAATCCCCAGTACTTTAGCATCTAACACTATAGCTCAAAGTAGTCTAGGTGATTATCTAGATCTCCGATCACATCATATAAGCTCAGAATCGGAGGCTTCTCTACGGAGGGTGGAATTGGGTATTCGTCAATCTCCCTTACAAACGGTCCTAAGCGAGAATGTTCGGACCGCCGGCGAGGCGACCTGTCCCCGAGATCGTAATCCCGACAGTCACGTCAGCTAGGGGACTATCTTGGTCTGTGTTGCTGATTGTGTCTGGTGGGGGTTCTGCATCGTGAGTACCTTGGAGAGTCAGAGGAGTTGGCCCGTATTTATAGAGCGAGGCGGCGCAAGACTGCCGTTGGATCAGGCGAAGGAATCTCAGTTGTTGGTAGTTGTCTTGGTGAGTTTCATGCGCCTTCTTGGGCGGAGTACCGCTTTTTGGGCCGGTCGCGGCCTAACACGAAGATTGGGCTCCTGGCCCAGTCCGGAACAATAGTAAAACTACGCAACAGAAAAAAAAGGAAGACAACTCTTTAAGTATGAAATTAAAAATGACATAAATTTGGAATGTAAAAGGTGAAAATGACATATAGGAGAAGATTTATTTTATTCATTATTTATTTATTATTATTAATAATGTTAATATTATTTATTCATGTATAATTACTTAATCATTATGTTTTTGTTATTTAATTATTGGAAGAGCTGATGTTTTAAAGATATTGTTGGTTGAGTTTAACTTATATAAATATTAAATAATGTGTTACTATCTCATTTATTGAGTTCAAAAATATAAATTTTGTCATACTAGTTAAATGATGTGACAAGATATCATTAGATGCGTGTGTAAAGTATTTTTTTTTCGCTTTTTCACTTTCTTCCAAATAATAAAGTAAAATGACAAAACATCCTCACATTTTATCTTTCATTAGTCAATTTAGTCCTCAAATATATCTTTTATTGATTTTGGTCCCTAAAATTACGTACAGAAATAAAATCAAAGATAATTTTGAAATTTTGACCTATTCTCGCATTATATACACAACACCTCACACATTTAGGAAAAAAAATATTAAAGCAAATTTAATATGTTTTAGTTTTGACAATCATTCTAACATACTTTTGGGTTTTTGCTCAACCGCCAAAAAGCTAAAGCATAATAGAAAAAAGAGCAATTAAAAAGAGTACTAATACGTACCCCACACAAACGGTTATTGAAACGCTCTGCGCTACTGGTAACCCACATGAACGGATTCAAACATGCGCGACACACACCCGTGTATCAAACAGTTTTCTTAATTTATTTAAAGTAATATTACTTTCCTAAGATAAAAAGAAAAAGAATTAACAGATTCAAACATAATCGTGTGGGATCTACACTTTCCTCACTCTTTTTGTTGTTGTTTGTTCTCTCTCCCTTTTTCATTATCTTTTATTTGTGCTTCAAATCTTCTTTAAAAGGCTCCCTTTCTTCATATCTTTTCATTCATGTAACTGAACTTCATAAAAAACCTTCTCTCTCTCTCTCTCTCTCTCTCTCTCTCTCTCTCTCATAGTCTCTCTGTTTCTCTTTCTATTAGTGACTGAGTCTCACAGCTGTTTCAATCTTACTGAATCTCTTTATCTTTTAATTTTCTTCTCCTCTGGTTTTCTTTTCTCACCTAAAAAATTCAACTTTTTTTGCTATAGTACTCTTTTAACTACTAGCATTGAGAAATAAAAAAACCCATTTTTGATTTCAAAAGTTGAAGTCTTTTTCTTTCTTAATGAGTTCACTAAACTTGAAAAATCCTTCAACTACTATCTCTTCTTGTTTTTCTGATCTGGTTCCTCAACTTTCCCAATCTAACCCTACTAGGGTGACGGATCAAGTTGAAAGGTATGGTATATCGTTTCATGGTGAAGGGGATGAAAGATCTTTTGTGAATGAGAAAAATACATTGCCTTTGAAATTGGATGAGGATGTTGATGCTAACAGTTCTTCACCTACTGAGAAAATCGAGAATACTAAGCTATGTGTTAGACGCCATTGCACTACAAAAAAAAAACACTAATTAGCGACGGACATTAGCGAGGGACTTGTTGTCCCTCGCAAAAACAGTCATTAGCGAGGGAATTAGCGAGGGCATAGAGCTGTCAATTTTTTTGTCATTAGCGAGGGAATTAGCGAGGGAACTGTCCCTCGCTAATGACTGCCCTCGCTAAATTTTGCTTTTTCAGATGATGGGACTCAGCGCAGGGGTTGCTAAAGGTGCAGAAATTAGCGAGGGACAGTTCCCTCGCTAATTCCCTCGCTAACGTTAACTTTTCAGATGATGAGACAGTTCCCTCGCTAATTCCCTCGCAAATTTTTTTCTTTTTTCCTTTATATCCGTTTACACCCTCACTCTTCTTTCTCACTCACTCACTCTTCACCATTCCTCTTCCCTTCCTCTTCCCCCTTCCACTTCCTCTCACACCCTTCTTCTCTCTTCACTCTTCCAACACCACCACCACCACCACCACCACCATCATCACCACCTCCTCTCACACTCTTCTTCTCTCTTCACTCTTCCACCACCACCACCACATACCTCCTACCACTCTCACTCACTCTCTCTTACTCTTCACCACCACCACCCCACCACCCCACCACCACCACTCTCACTCTTCTCTCTTTCTCCCTCTCTCTCTCTCTCTCTCTCTCTCTCTCTCTCTCTCTCTCTTACTCTTCTCCTTCTCTCTCTACTCTAAACCACCCATCACCACCACCACCACGCCACCACCACACCACCACCACGCCACCACCACCACTCTCACTCCTCTCTCTCTCTTTCTCCCTTACTCTTCTCCTTCTCTCTACTCTAAACCACCCATCAATACCACCACGCCACCACCACCACCACGCCACCACCACCACCACACCACCACCACGCCACCACCACCACCACCACACATCACCACAAAATTAATAATATAATATAATATTCATTAATTAATATATATAAAAAAAAAACAAGCCATTCAGCACTGGACACGTGTCATTTTTTTTTGAAAACTGCAGTCATTAGCGAGGGAATTAGCGAGGGAAAAAGCCGTCGCTAATTCCTGCGCATTTACCAACCCCTGCAACTGAGTCCCATCACCTGAAAAGCTGCAGTCATTAGCGAGGGAACTAGCGACGGCATAGTCCCTCGCTAATTAGCGAGGGATCCAACTTCCCTCGCTAATCCCATTTGTGAGGAGGGAATTAGCGAGGGAACCAGTCCCTCGCTAAGTCCCTCGCAAATGACCATTAGTGAGGGAATCAGGTCATTTTGTGAGGGAACTGTCCCTCGCTAATGACTAGTTTTTTTGTAGTGTTGGAAACCGTTTGAAGATGCAAAGCTTAGAGAGGTTGTAGCTCAATTTGGTCCTCACAATTGGAACAACATAGCAGAACATCTTGAGGGAAGATCAGGTATTCTAATCCAAAACACAAACTCATTTTTGTTAAGGACCCGTTTGTTATAGATTAAAAAATAAGTGACTTTGATGATTAATAATTTAGAGATTTAGTAAAAAAGTAGAAGTTTTATGTTTGTGTTTAATGAAAATCACTTTTTTTAAAAAAATGATTTTTATGAGAATCTACTCAAAACAGATGCTAATTTGAAGTTATTTTTTAGATTATTTTCAGATTGTTACTATTTTAAAAAATTGTAACAATGGATAAAAAACTTTCAAGTTATTATTTTATTAAAAAAAAGCTATAATAAACGAGCAAAATTGTTAAAGTTCATTTTTCAATTTTTTTTTAATCTTGTTAATAGTTTTTTTGTTAAAAAAAGGATTTCTTTTATGTAATAAGGAAAAATTTCAATTTTAAAGTTCAGTGTTGTTTTTCTATTAAAATGTATGTCAAGTGGCACTTGATGGTTTATAATTGTTGTTCTGTTGTTCAATGGTAACTATTTGCAGGGAAAAGTTGTAGATTGAGGTGGTTTAATCATCTAGATCCTACAATTAACAAAACAACATTCACTGCGGAAGAAGAGGAGAGGCTATTGGCTGCTCAAAGTGTGCACGGTAACAAATGGGCCATCATTTGTAAACTCTTCCCAGGAAGGTCGGACAATGCAGTGAAGAACCATTGGCATGTGCTCATGGCAAGGAAGCAAAGGGAAAAGTCAAGTTTCGAGAAGAGAAGAAAGACCACATTTGAAAGCCCTCCAATGGGTTTCAAGAAAATTGCTTTGTCAAACAATAATACAATCAGTGGATCGACCATCTCAAGCACATCAACGTGCACCAACCCCTCCCTAACTACTGTGCCTTTTCAATTCCAGAATAACATTCAGAATTATCAGACATATGAATCACAAATGGGTATGTTTCGGTCCCTTATTTTGGCAAGGAGCTAGACACATCACAATTTTTAATATTCCCAAGATTTACAATAAAATAAGGCTGATGTCACCACTTTTAATATTGTAAAGAATTGCGGTTAAATATTATAGTTTTAAATAAAAAATATGATTTTTTTTTTTATAAAATTGGTCGTAACATTAAGATATCGTGGAGGTTTCAGGTATGGCAGGAGGAAGTCTGGGGCCAGCCGAGGATTTATGTATTGACAAGTTATTCAGTGCTATGAAGGGTTATGGTCACAAGGGAAAGCTAGTGATGAGGGTGGACCAATCTAATTATTGCGAGTCAGAATCAGAAGTTGTTACATTATCTGAGTCAGCTGCTATCAACAGGAACAATCAAGCAATTCTGGGGGGAAGTGAAAACGTGGACGACAAACTTAAAGTGCCATTTATTGACTTTCTTGGAGTAGGAAATACATAGAGAAATTGTTCGTCAAGTAATCTATGCTCAAAGGATCAAAAGGCTGAACAGGTAAAAGTGGAAGTTGTGTTAGGAACTGGTGGAAAAGAAATAGTGGTAATAAGTAAATAACATTGTGGCATTATTTTTGTGATGTTGTAGGTTCAATCTGGGTGTGTGGGTGTTTATCGGGTGTGTGCGTGTGCGTGGGTGTTAGAGATTGTTGGTCAAGTAATCTATGCTCAAAGGATCAAAAGGCTGAACAGGTAAAAGTGGAAGTTGTGTTAGGAACCGGTGGAAAAGAAATAGTGGTAATAAGTAAAGAGCATTGTGGCATTATTTTTGTGATGTTGTAGGTTCAATCTGGGTGTGTGGGTGTTTATCGGGTGTGTGCGTGGGTGTTAGAGAAATTGTTGGTCAAGTAATCTATGCTCAAAGGATCAAAAGGCTGAATAGGTAAAAGTGGAAGTTGTGTTAGGAACTGGTGGAAAAGA